>WBNH01000605.1:9763-69398 GCA_013401255.1 Urocolius indicus
TTTTTTTTTTTTTTTTTTTTTTTCTTTTTAAAAAAGTAGATCTAGATGTAGGCTTTTTTGTGTACTGCTGGAAATGCACCACTCAGACGCTGTGGTAATATGCATGGTACAACAATCTCCGTAAAACAAAACAGAATAGGCTGAAAGAAATCTAGGCATTTGTCCCTTGAATGCTTATGTGTCGTGTTAAGTGTTGGATGCAACACGCACAATGTTCCAGCAGTGAACCACAGCACCTCTGTCTCCCCAGAATTAACTGCCATCACTTTTTGGCTTACTCCCTGATGAAAAGGATCTTGCTGTCCTGGATGAAAAGTGACAGCGTGGACTAGCACTGTTCTAGTGGCTATGCAGTCATTTGGCAAGTAATAGTTTAAATTTCCTGAGACTATCAAGTCTAAATGTTTCATGTCCTGGGGTAGCCAGTTTGGGATGGGATAAAGCACAGTGTTTTCTATTAAAAAAAATAATATTCAGTGTTCATCCCAAGCACTTGGAAATGCCTCCTCAGGGGCACCAAGTAAGACATGATTCTAGGCTGACTGCTCTTCTCTGCATTTCATAGTCCCTGAAATATACTAGATGACACATCAAAGAAAGGAGGAAATGCATTTTCTTCCCATTTAACAGATTGAATTGTGTTCCAAAGTGCCAAATACCTATGCCTTGAATATGCTCAAGTATATGCTAGAAAGGGAGCTCAAAATGCTGCTTCAGAAGATAGCCCTGAGCGATAAATGTGAAAGAAGGCAAATGGCAGGAAGGACAGAATGCATTTTTACACATAAAAATACTATAAAGTACACTTTTTGTTCAGTAGTAACAGATACTTCTCCTCTGGTTTTAAAAAACCAAACAAATACACATCTGTCTTCAGATAACTATTTGGAACACTTGTAGGAACAGACATATATTGTTATGTCTTGTTTTAGGACATTTTTCTAAAGTTTTTTTCATATCTCCCAGCTGTATTGCAGAGCGGCACCCCCAATGCCATATTCCCTTCTTCACAGCATGAGGATGCACTGGGTTCTCCTGCACCCAAGGATCACTGAGAGCCCCAAGTATTGTTTGCTTCCAGGAATCCAGATTCTGTAGAGGTACCTGGGAGGGGTTAATGATAGATATTCTTTAATTGCCATCCAGCAGATAAAAGACACAGTTATTTTTCAGCCACTTTCAGACCAGGGTAAAAAGCACTTTGAATTTCTGAGACATGAAGAAAAAGAAACAGCCTTCTAGTCAATGTTAGATCTATTGTTCTTTTCTTCAGAGGGATTACATTGAATCATGGAAAACAAAAACGTGAAGTTGCGGAGTTCTGTCACTTGTTTCAGTGTTATGGTGGTTAAAACTGCAAGTTCTTTCTAGCTGTTAGCAGTTCATCCTGATATTTCTATTCAGCATTTTTTTTCCACTTTGCACATCACTTGTAAAAAATGTAAGAAGAAAGTCAATTCACTATGCTTCTAATATTGTATGGCAAAATGCAGGATAACATTCTGTATGTTCTTCAAGAGCTCTACTGATACCATATTCCTCAGAAAAAATCAGATTGTCTCTTTTTACGCTAACAAAGTCCTATGGTCCAAAGACAATGCTGGACAAAATTCTGCTCTTGTCTTAACTGTCTACTATTTCTTTGTACAGATTGACTCTTTGGTTATCTTTTGTGTCATAATAATTTTAATACTTGGGAGCTTCACAAAGGACAAGGTGAACAGAGAGCTGTAAAAAAATCATTTTAATAATATTTTTCTATGTTTTAAAAACAACTTGAGTTATTTAGTATATGAACTCCAATGCAATTGGGATGAGACTTCTCTGTCAAAGACATTTCCTCTAATAAAAACATGGAAACTGACTGTCATTACTCTTGCTTCTCTTTCTTCTCAAATCAAATACTTGTGCCAGCTGCTTGTTTTGTTTAGCAGTCTCAGTCAGCAAGATATCATGTCTAATCACAGTATAATTTTCTAATGTTCACTGGAAGGAAATATCAAATTGTTCTTGAGAACTTAAATATTAGGCTAATTGTAAAACTGATTAAGCCAGGGCACCAATTCTTGAAGGCAGTGTGAATACAATTCCTAGGGAGTAGTGCAAAAGAAAACCAAGTATTGTTGAACCACCTTGTTCAGAGATTATTGTAGGAGACTGGTCTTCCCGAATGTATGGCTTTTCTCTGCTCTCACTAGCATATTTGCCTATCAGTCTCCTTCTTATTAGTTTGTAAAAGTTCAAAATTGTGACCTGTCTACTTTGCCATATGCCAAACAGGAATGTCCATTGTGGGGATGATATCTATGAATCAAGAAGTGTGAAGCACAACTTCTGGTGAAATACTGTAATTGCCAGCACAAGCAAGCTATTAGCCACATCGAAAGCTGGAGAGAGGCAGGCCTTAAAGTCACTTTGAAAAAATAGATGCTTTAGAAAATGCTACCTTAAGGTCTACCTAGATATAAGCTATTTTTAAATCTATATGAGGTTCACATAGGACATAACTGCTATACCTGTTTTGGTTTTTTTTTGTGATGAGTTATCATCCTAGACAAATGTCTGACTGAACAAGCAACTATGCACCATGGCCCAAAAGAAGTTCCCTTGCCTCTGATTTGGAATTTGACTCGAATACATAGGAACTGGATGTGCCATAGTTGTCACCTGGGCTAAACTGTCACACATACCTGGTGGGAGTGCTGACAGCCTGGGAGGCTGTTAGGCTGTTGCACTAGATCTTACCCCCACCTCCAGGGCAAGTGGGGCTGATGCAGCCACTGGCTCCCTGTTTTGGGAGGACAGCAAATCCACCACAATGTACTGAACTGTGCCTCTGTGTCGGCTGCAGATCTCACTCCCCTTCTTGCTGCAGAGCCATCCTTTCACTGGGGCTCTTTCTCTCGGCCCCAGGGTGAGTGTAGCTACCTGACTATTGTCTGGGTTTATTTGTCATAACTTCTTCTTTCCATGACAGCTGGGGCGTTCCTTGTAGTTATTCTGCTCAAGTACAACAAGATGGGATAAATCCCAGCAGTAAAAAGGCTAGAAGGCAGTTTTCTTTCTTTCTTAATGTTTTATTTATGGGGAAGAGGCCACATGAATAATTGAAGATGCCTGTTTGCACCCACTGCAATCTGTGAGTGGTTTGAAATGTAAACATGTCAACTCATAACTGGAGCTTGAGAAACACATGTGCTGAGAAGCCGCAGGCTGTTTGTCTGTCTGTCACACTTACCTTCCCAGCAGCCTCTCTCCTCCTCTCACGCATGGGCAGCCCAAACGCAGGGTGTTACTATCCTATGTGACGCTCGTGGAAAAAATGATGTGGAGGAGAACAGAAACACGCACATGACATGAGGTGAACTTATGGTACATTTTAAACAGTACAAAGCAAATGGCATTTCATACTGGTTTTGTTGTGTGTTTTTTGTGTTGCTTTTTCTCTTGTGTGACATACAAATTGAGATCAGCTGAGACTCCAACAGTGGTGCATTTAAAGAAACTGAAATGCTGTGCAGAAACAACAGACAAAAGGCCAATGGAGACAAGTAAAGAGTGTATAGGCCTGGAGCATCAGATGGAGATTTGGACAATCCTGCTTGCATAGATCTGGTGAAGCACAGCAGAAGACAGAAGCATTGCTTTATAAGATGCCATAAAAACCAGAAATGACACAACAATCCAGGATTCTTTAAAAAGTGCCAAGGTCTCCAAAGTCTTTTAAATCTGATTTTACCACGTACAGGTCAGAGACTGAATGAATCAGATCCTCAACACAACTCTTGATGAGTTGATTTCTGAACACAAGTGTAATCTCAGGAGTTAGGATGTAGTGTCAATTCCTATAAATATTAAAGAAAGAATAACATTCAAAACTTCTACCATCTGAAGACCCTGGAGCACATTGGAAACAACATTTCATGCTCTCTAAGACTAGAATTGGGGGAGAAAATGATGTGTTGTTTAGACAAGTTAGATTAAAAACTAAGAATTTGGGAAAATGTTGGGAGAAGCATTTTCCTTAGCCATGCTGATTAACTCAAGTAACAGAGTGGACACATCAGATGCTAGAAGAGTTATAAAGGAAATTGTTCTGAATGTACAGAAGGAATTCTGGAGAGGTTTCCGGGCCAGACAGAAATATTCGAAGAAGTCATCATTGCTTTGTTCTCTTTTTAAAAAAGTGAAATGAGTGCATAGCATTTTGTAGAAATTGCAGTCCAAGTCTACTGGGTTGAATCAAACTAGGAAACCTATCCTGCTAACAGCCTCAAAAATAATAGAATCATAGAAAGGTAGGGTTTGGAAGGGACCTTTAGAGATCATCTAGTCCAACCCCTCTGCAGAAGCAGGTTCACCTAGATCAGGTCACATAGGAACATGTCCAGGCAGGTCTTGAAGACCTCCAAGGAAGGAGACTCCACAATCCTTCTGGGCAGCCTGTGCCACTGCTCCATCACCCTCACAGTGAAATAGTTTTTTATTATATTTAAATGGAACTTATTGTGTATATTCATTTTAAATAATTATTTGTTACGTAACAGCACTGTGTCAAGAATAAAGTTGATGCAGAAAAAGAATGGCATGGTCATCTCACCAACTTTGCATTGGTGTTACATTGTTGGTTACAGTGGATCCAGCTGAGATTAATTCCTCTCAGCTGAGATGTATCTATAATGTTTTGAGATGCTGAGCTGTGCTGTGACAGCGAGCATTAAGAATTGGCAAGTGTACAGGTTCTTCCTCCTGTTTCTCAATGCAGCCGAAGGCCTACCTCTGAAATGTGTGCATAACTTCTGTCCAAATCAGTGGGAATTACGTTAAAGTACTGGATGACGATGAGATCACGGTGCACTTCAGTTTTCATCCCTTGTGAGAATTGTCTCACTGCATTGCTCATTTGCTAAGGACTGGCTTCTGCAACTTAAAGCTTTTATATTAATGATAATAAAGCCTGTTTTTTTTTCTTGAGCTTTCCTGAATTAGGTCATGCATCACTTGTATCTAAATTTAGTCTGGGTATGACTGCTCTAATATTTTCTATTATTTCATATTCATCTCTCTTCTGTCTGCTGGCTTAATTTCAGACAAAGAAAGTAAATATTTTTTCTGCAAGTGATGTCTTATTGGTCTATGATATCATAACAAATGTCAGCCAATCTTATGTAATATAGAGTTGAAGACAGACTGTTATCTTTCCTTTTACAAATAAATAGATCTAAAAACCATAGGTCTGTAGTCAAATTAGATATTTTTAGAGCAGTTACAATAGTTCTCTGCTGACAAGAAAGTCTACCTCTTTTGCTGATGGTCTCTTGTTTCTTCTCCATTTGCATTTGATCTCTGTAACACTGATGATTTTGCTGGTAACAAAGTCACCAGTCCCCCATTACTTAGCAAATCTCAGATTGTATGGTTGATAGCTGGATTGCCAGAATGATCCAAAATTAGCCTCTTTCTGCTTATTCTTTATTAGCCTGTAGGGCCAAGGCAGTACAAAACTCCACATGTGGCAGGAAGCAGCAAATGATAGCCTCCATGTTTCCTCACACCCTGCTGTTTTGAATGTAGATAAGTCAGTTGTCAGCAGACGAAAATCTGGTCCAACAACATTGAGAACACCACCATTTCTTCAGTCTGTGATCTGGTCAGGAGCCGAATATGTCTGGATTACAACTGCACGGTGGCCTTGATAGACACGCACAATCATTTGCTGCCTGCGCAGGCAGTGAAAATTAGTGACTGTGTAGGAAGACTGGTGTTTGCACTGCGTTGCTGTTTCCCTTGGTGGATGTAGTTGCAGGGTGCAAAAGGAAGGCAATGGGAGCTGCTGGTCAGCCCTGACTGTCAGCACACTTAGATTCTCTCTCACAGCACAACAGATTAACTTTTACTGCTGGCAAAAGGGCAACATGAATGTATTTTAAAATCTCTTCCTTTGCGTAATCAAAAGGAAAGGAACGCGACACAAAAACTGCCAAACAAAGGGCAGACAAGCACACCCATCCATTCCACGTCCCCTCCAATCACTCACACCATGACTGGCTCTCAAGGCCCATCTAGGTCATATTATGACTCCTTTATTAGTGTTTAAGGTCACCGGGAGACATGCAAGTGCATCCTATATCAGGAAGTGTAGTATGTCTTGAGAGTGAAATATTTGGCTGTTAGTAGGAGCCGTGGCTGTGACTCGGAAATCCCGGGAAGTGCCTGAAGGGCAGGCAGGCTCCAGGCGCCGCGCTGCCTACCACCAGATAAAGCCACTGGGAAGCTGAGCAGCTTTCCTGCCATTCTCCGCACGGGGCTGCCTTCCTCCCAGACTTTCCTACCAAGCGCCGACAGCCCCTTTGCCACCCTACCCAGCTGGCTGCCGGCTGCAACTCAAAAGGAAAAGTCTCTGCTAAGGCAAGTACCTGGCACAAAAATGTGCCGCCGCCTGACCTGGTATTGTTGCTCCTGCAGGAAGACTGATTAGGAGCACGTAAGGCAGGCAGAGAGGAGGTGGATGCCAGCCTGCTGCCCTGTTTGAGCAGACGTCAGATTTATTGGTGTATTTATCCGCGTTGGGTCATGGGGAGCCTTGGTGAGCATGTGGAGGCATGCTGCCCCAGGGCACGCACCACAGCCCTGCACCCACAGGCACTTGCTGACAGCAGGAATGGGAGAAAAGCAAGAGACATGTTGTTTGGATCCAACCCCAGAGGTCTTTAAAGTCAAGGCTGGAAGCCCTTCTGGGGCCACAGGGCCTGAAATTGAGATTAGGTGATGAGTGTGAAGATCCTTAACAGGCACTGGATGATAGCTAGTTTCACTATGTCCTTAACCATACCCACATCCATTCCGTCATTCCTTTGCTCAATCTTTGACGTCACTCAGGCATAACCCACTCTCGGAGTACACACAATTTTTAATGCAGTTTGCCTTGACAATAGACAAATGGAGCTGCTGTTGGCAAAATTTGATGCAAAAAGGGAGGCAGAAATGGGATCATTTTCCTTATCTACATGATAAAGTTCAAAACATATATGTTGTGTTTGTACGACCAAGGGTAATATCCGCTTCTCTTTATTGTCATCACATAAAACAGATAGGCAGACAACAGTGTGTAAGCATCATCCAAAATTTTAACATTGAAATTCCTGTCATCTCTTTCACCTCTGGTCTTCTTGCAGAGTGTAGTATCCTCTCACAACCACATCCAACTGCAAATAAGTATTAAATAAGTGACTGTTTCCCCTTAGAGCAGGAAGAGACTATCAAGAAATCCTAATCTTGATCTAACAGATTATGATTATGACAACATCTTTAAGTCCACCCCGCCCCCCAAATTTTTAAGCACAAGTAGATGGAATGAGCAAACTCCTGGTAGCACTGATACCTACTGTAGCTACAGTTATTCCAACCAGGTCTCCCTGTTTCCAGCCATTAGCAATTTTTTTTCTTGTTGTTTTTCCAAATTGGCCTCAACCAAATAGTATATGTGTGTATATATGTGTGTGTTTTACATGTGTATATGTGTGTATACACAGCTAACATGTATTTTACTGTTTGGTTTTTTACATTCAGTGAAATGATGTTAGCCAAAAATAGGAGAAAGCAGCATAAGAAAGCGTTGAGGCTGATTTGAGTTTGCAAGGTCTCTATTTAGACACATTGTCTATGGGACTTTTTTTTTTAAAGAGAGATTTTCACTAACATTTCATTAAAAATCACACTTGAAACACAATTTCAAAGGAAACAAACTAATAAGCATCTTAAATATAGGGCTTAGGAAGAAGAAAAGTTGGCAAATTGTTAATGATAGTAAGATTGTCTGGGCTTAACGGAAAAACTGTAATAACATCATCACCAATGTGTGGCCAATAGTCATCTTCTAAAAATGCCGGGGTTTTTATGAAACATTTTTGTGTGTTTTGGTCAGCTGCAAATTAATTTCTTTTTTTTTTTTTTTTCTTTTAGCACAATGAAAGGAGGGGAGAAATCACAATTTATAAATGCTCAGGCCTCTGAGTTCAGGGTGTAGTTTTGACTTCCTGGCTCTTAGTAAATTTTCATGCAACCAGGGAAAGTTTTATTATTTCATTTTGAGTAGGTAAAAAGTGATGTATGTGCATACAAGAAGATTTTACTGGAGAATCAGCTTTGCCTGAAATATTTTATCCTATCTGGAAAAAAAAAGTCAGTGATAGGCTGTACTTGCAACACATACCTGTATGAAGAAGCAATCAAGTACTGCCCTTCACACTTGTCTGTGCTACAGGACATCCATTTGCCATCATGAGTCACCTGTGAGAAGCATCTTTGCCCTGAGTAGCTGACACAGGCATGCACAACATGCCCCCTAAGCACCTTGGGCAGTCAGCTCACAGAGGGAGATTTACTTGTGTGGTGATTTTTGCAGTCAGATCAGATTAGTATGTCTAACTTTATGCCAGCTGGCTTTGACAGGCTTATTTATTACACTGAATTTAATTATTTATGATTGTGCTGCAATAAAACGTATCTAGGCCTTATATTACTGCCTTTAGAAAAACATCTACGATTCACATTACTGGTAGCACCAGAGGGTCAAATGTTTTGGAAATGTTAATCTCAATAGGCCTCATGTAATTTTCCTTGCTATCTTCTGATCTCTCCCTGGAATTATGTCTTTTCTGCCCTGGTAAAGGTAGCAGCAATATATCAGGAGATGATGGTAAAGGGCCGAGAGTTGTCTCCTTTCTTCTGTCCATGGACTACACAAGCCTTTGTAGGCCTGGAAAAGCTGTGGAGGGTTGTGTACAATCTGTATATCTCATGCAGATCTGAGATCAACAAAATGACAAACCTGTCTGTGTCAGACATATATGGCAGGATCAGAGTATTAATAAGAATTTTTCTTAGCTGTCACTGTAAGACAAGTCTCTGCTCTGCAAATCTGTTGGAAGATATTTACTGCTTGATTTAAAAAAAAATCAAATGTTGGACAGACGAAATTAATTAAAAGTTTCACTTTGCTAAATAAAATTTCGTATTTCCCTCCACGTAGGCTATTATAGGTTGCATGATGACTAATCTAAACGTTGTCACACGACATGCTGTCATCTTCAATAAATAATGTAAGCATTGCTGTAATCCTGCTTAAACCAAGTGTTGGATGTTGAGAAATATTATGCAAGTGTCCAACATGAAAAGAATCATGTTTCTTATTCCACCATTCTGGCCAAATACCATGTTGTCTTTATTGGAAAACTGGTGTTCATCAAATGAGTTTAAAGCTGAGAGTGGGAGAGGGTGAGACATTGCATTCTTGAGAAATGACATTATAACTATTACGGTTCTGTTTTGCCTTTGTGTTGTTAATCAATCTGGGGTACTATAGAGCGGACAGGGATAGCACACCACACTTCACTTGCGCTCCAGCTCTGCTGTTTTCTTTGAACACATGGACTACATAAGGTAATATGTGCGCATTGGAGTTTTCTATTCATTTCTGCTTCACTCTCTTAAGTTTAAAGCTCTGGATCAAGAAATATCAAACTTTCTCAATCTTTTAGCCCCAAATCAAAAAGAAACAGGGAGGAGAGGAAAGAAAATTCAACATGACTTTGCTTATATTTCTATGCAAAAAAAATAATGTTATAGAGGAAGGATGGGATTAAAGGAGAGAACAAGAGGTTGGTTTTGAGTGGCTATGAAACAGAAGTGTTTGAAGAACATTGGTTTTCCTTACTCCATCTCTACATACACCACTAATGTCTCTATATCCTTCCAATTGTACTGTCCCTGCTACTATGTCTGCGTGCTTCCTTGTTGTGCTCAGACTGGATTGCCATATTCATCCATGATGGCCTTCTGTCATGCTAACTCAACTCTCTGCACATTGTCTGAGACCACTGCTGTGCTCTGAGGGGCCTGCCCTGAATGATGTGAATACCATACAGCTGGGCCTGAAGCTCCAGTATTACTTTAACCAGTGCTTAGCGCATTTCCTGAGTAATGGGCACACCCTCTGTTGATTTTCTATACATTTCAAAGACCAGCAGAAGATCTGAGGGTATTTTTTGAGGTATAAAATGAGCTTTACCCAGGAAAAGCCTAATGTTTTATCTCATGAAGCCTCTGACACATCAGAACAGTTTGCATAAAAGGAAAAAAATATTGTTGGTGAGTCAAAACTACATTTCTTTGAGGCCAAATCAGAGAGTCTATATTGTATTTCCCCAAAATCTAAAGGCTGTTATAAATGACACTTTTTTTTATTTTTGTCTCAAATGCATTTCTATTCTACCCTCTCTTACATACATCACAGAGTGTATGTTAAAGGAAAAGAGTTACCTTTTTCCACTTTCCCAGAAGTAAATGAAAAATATACTTCTTTGTAGATTCTTGTCCCTTCATGTAGAAGATGAGAAAAAAGAGCATCCCAAAATGACTGATATACTCTCATCACATTGAATGCACTATTCCAAGGTCCAGATACTGCAATAATGAGTGTGCCATAAAAACCTCCCTGCAATGGCATAAAACATCATGCTCCATCTTTATGTTTTTCATGGTCTTAATGTGCTAGATAATATGTCCTACCAGTGCCTTCTCAAAGAAGCTAGATTGGGGCACACTGGTACAGACGTGGATATCATCTTAAATTCTAAAGTTTTTATACCTTTTCCATTTGAAGAGAGACTTAAAAGACCATGAGAGTGAAGCATGGGAAGTCTTAAGAGCCTTCCTATGAAAGTACCTAAGATGCCTCGGGGAAGAGCGTAAAAGATAGTAAAAGGAGAGCGTGTTTGCAGGTGGCTGGATTTTCAGTGAAAGTTTCCATGACTTCTTGTCTTCAAGATAACCTCGGTCTTAGGAAATTTTTGGATTACCCAAAATACAACACATGATGCTAAAACCAGCATTAGGATTGAAAAACTAGGACAGATATCTGAAGTGTCCAAACGTGTCAGGGTATGAAGGTAAGTTAGGAAACACTGCAAGTCAATCAGTGTTGGATGGGATGAAAGAAGGAACTATCCCATGGCCTCTGTCTAATGCTTACTGTGTTAGTGTGGACCATGGTAGCAGGTGTCAGTCTAATAGGACCCATTATACAGGAATATATGTGATTAACAGGCATAAAACCCAGCACATCTGCTAGATAAAACTATTTTGGCCTGAAATCCCTCTCAGCTGCATCTGTGGAGAGCCCAGAGCAGGGATCTTGAGGCATTTTTTCAATATTCTTGGTTCACTGTAGCAAAACAAGATCTACTCACTTTAGCTTTCACATTCAAACTGGTACAGAACAGTTTTGCCCAAAAATAAAAAATCGAAAGTGTTTCTAATACATTTTCAGGTTTTTTGTGCCATTTTCCTGGAAAATAATACATATGTTTTGGAACAATTAATATATTAAGGAAATCTGAGATTCTTTCTTAATAATAGATATTACAAAAAGAAGACAGGATGGAATCTCAAATATGTCATCTATTTGAGAACAAATGCTTAATGTTAATAGTTAACACTATGAATTCTTGCAGATTTAGCATCTTTTCATGATGGTTTGTCAAGGAAGACAACTGCAGAAAGAAGGGCATGACAGATCTTCAAACAGAATTTTGGACTCGATTTCTCAGGGTCCCATGTTGGTAGCAAGGCAACATATATAGCATTTCCACTAATAAGAAAGGCTGATATCTTACTATTTGGCAATCTGGAGGCACATAATGAGTGTACCTCATAGTCTATCCATTACCATGATAGACTCTTAGTTTGTCACTTGAGTTGTTGAAATTAAGATGGATTGGTCGTCTAACAGAGTTGCAAGAAGTGAACGGCATCCTGGTGAAAGATGAAATTTTGATGTTAATCGCAAACAGTAAATTTCCATTTTATAAATAATTTAAAACAGAAATCTACAGGAAACTAAAATGAGTAGTACAGAACTAGGTATCAGCCTTCATGAAGTGATTTGTTTTACTTTGTCATAGTCATAAATATGGTTTAAAATGCATTATATTTATTTCTACAGTGGATGTTTGCAGCTTCTACAGTGGTAAATCTGTACAACACAGCACAGTTGCTTTATTAAGAATATAGGTGCAGTTTTGCTTGTTTTATTCAAATCATGGAGACAAAGAAAACAAGTTTGTGTCTGAGGGATTTTTTTTGTTTTGTTTAAGCAACATTGTTTTCTCCAAAGTGTCTGTATAGAGGCTTATGTGAATAGGACTGCAGCAGAGGTTTTTAGAGAAACTCTTGAAGAAAAATAAGTAGAGTAATATATAGACCACCTTGTCAATGCTTGCTGTTCTGCAGAGGACTTAGGTATTTAGCTGCCAAGTTAATCAGATAATGAGGACCTTTATGCAAAAACACAATCAAATGCTCATTGCTCTTTTGCATCCATTTATGCTGATGTAACTGTAGTGAAATATCTCTTTAAATACTGGGGATAATGTTCAGGAGAGAATAATTTCCAGAAAGCACTACGTTATATGGTTAGTCCTCTCAGACTTACTGACCATAGAAAATATCTGTGACCACTTGTATTTTGTACCACCATAAAAACTTAAAATTCAGCACGGAGATAAAGCACTAAGCATTCTGGGATATAAAATCGGTATCATATTATAGTAAAAGTAATAACAGTGGAAGTAATTAAATCAGTACATCCTCTGAGGTGGACCCAGATCTAAAGCAAAGTAAAATTGCACCATGATCGTATCAGAATTTGTTCTCCTCCCTGGAGCCAATAACAAGGCTGCCATGAGCTAATGCTATTCAAAATTCTGTCCTTCAATTTATAGTCGTCAGCTTTGAAGTGTTACCTCCAGTGTCACAAAATGAGAGAAATTTTCTCTGCAAGAGAGATAAAAGAGAGACATCTTCTGGCAAAGACCCAAAAGTAGGTACTCCAGGGTCTACAGGTCCCTAATCTTTTCCCCTCTAAGGCAAACTAATTTAAGAAATATACTATCAGGCTTACAGCAGATCATATAAACTCTCTAGGGTACATTTGGCTAGTAGATCAGGAACATTAGCTGCATAAAATTGATTACCAGAGCTGTGCAATCAGAAATATAAAGAAAGCTTATGGTGAAGGTCCTGCAAGAAGTAACTTGTTATTAACACATTTGAAAATGCTATGCTAGCATATAAATAATTTGGAAAGCACCTATTTCTGTGAGAAACTGATTCTTACGCTTTAAAAACTGATATCCCTGGTAAGCTCCAGCAGCGAAGTCTCAAAGTTTTCCTGCTATAAGTTAACATACTTGTTTTTCTTCATTTGCAAAACAAGAGGACAGGGTAATTGGGACTATATTGCCAATCAGTTCTGCTCCTGTATGGATTTAGGGACAGGATGTTGAAGGTTGCTCTGAATGTAATATTTGATAAAAAGTTACTGGTCTACATTACCAAAAAACAACATACAGAAGGAAGAATCTACAAAAGAAATCAGGATAATGGTGAAATATAGATTATCAACAAGTTAGTAAATGTTCTGGACAATATGTTGTGGACCATCTCAGAGGAGTTCTTACTGTAGGATGTTAAAGTTGCTGTATCATGTGGTATGAGTTGTGTAATATGTCTGTGTATTAAAGCAATGTTTCCCAAATTGAACACTGAACAAATGAGGGCCTACAGTATAACTGCCAAGGTCTGTGAACATGGATTCCATCACAAAATGGCACATGCTGCTGTGATGGCTGTCATCTTCTGCTTGAAGATGTCAGAGGTACTGTAGGAGCAAACAAAAAAACCTTGTATAGATTGACCTTGATTGCTGAAGAGGTAAAGAGCAAATATGGAGGCAAGATGCTTTGTGGAAACATAGTGCTTCTGTGAGGTTACAGGCTGCAGCTTCTGATGTAATTTAGAGAAGCCAAAGAGTACTGAGCTGACTGGAACAGTAATGTAAGGTTTTTGCCTTGGATGAGTGTTGGCCAAAGATGTCTACACTTTAGGCAAAAATTTATTTACTGTTAAGGTAGAGTTTCCAACCCTCCCAGCTCACCCTGCACCTCTTCTTTCCCATGAAGAAAACCAACTAAGGCACCTGTGTATTTTGTAATCATAAGAGGGAAATCTTCACTTGCTCTTTGTTTCTTTATTCTCACCTCATTTCTTTTAAGTGTCAGTTTCTTTGTCTGTTCTAAGTAACTTTATTCACTGTGAATTTGCATTGTTGCAACTGAGGGAGCTTTGTATCTTACTAGAAGTGAAATTGCCTCAAGGTAATGTACTGGTAACTGGAATTTCCTTCCAGGAGTGGGATTCAGACTTTGTTGCTTGATTATGTGAAACCGCTGATGATGAGTGAAGTCTGCCAGGTTTCTAATTTTCTGTTGCATTTCATTCATATCTCAAAGAGATTTAAGAACAATAGGTATTATGTTGTCTGCTGCCAGATGTGATGTTGAATTTTCTGAGTCTTCTACAGCTTGTAGCTTTGAAATAAAACATTTTTCTCAACTGATAAGCACTTCAGATACACAAAGAGGAACGGCACTGAATATAAAATTAGAGAATGTCTTCATTTATATAAAGGTAAACATCTTTTTGTCATTTTGATAAATATGCAATTTGAATACTCTACTAGTTCTTCTTTTCCTGAATCAAAATGAAGCATTGTTCCTTCAAGGAATGACACTAACTTGGTCATTCTGTGCAGCAAATACTCCTCACTTTCATGTGGTCCCATTTAAAAGCATGTGATAACTTTGAAAAATGTAGTGATAAAGATTTATAGTATGTTTTATATTACCGACAAAACTGGGTTAAGAGGATATAAGTAAATAGAGAAGTATGGAAAATGCTCCTAATTTGACAGCTGTACTGCATATTTATGTAGTGAGAAAACAAGTGACTAAAAATGACAGAGAACTAATGAGATTGCTTACAGTGACCAGAAAAGTGTAGTCTTGTGAATCCTTCTAGAAGAAAGATGGCTGCACTAACAGTGTTGGTCTCTTTTGCCAAGTAACAAGTGACAGAATGAGGGGAAACAGGCTCAGGTTGTGCCAGAGGCGGTTTAGATTTGATACTATAAAAAAATTCTTCACTGAAAGGGTTAGCAACAGGCTGCGCAAGGAAGTGGTTGAGTCACCATCACTGGAGGCATTTAAAAGACATGTAGATGTGGGACTTAGGGACATGCTTTAGTGGTGGACTTGTCAGTGTTAGGTTTGTGGTTGGACTCTTATTTTAAAAAAAAAAAAAAAAGAAGAACAGCTTCTTATTAATACATGGAAGAGGAATATAGACTAGAAGGACACATGAGGAGCAAAGAGGCTGGCTTTACTGATTGTCATCTACACTTCCCTATATGTCTTGCCAACTGTAAGTTATAACCACTGCCATCGGAGCAGTAATAAAGTAATGGAAGTGTGAAAGAACATGTAATGATTTACAAATACTCTAAAAAAAAGTACAGACATGCAGTTTATATGTTACTAGATAAAAAATGACTGTGAAATGTGTTTTCTGCAACAGGCCATTTTAAGAACAAATATTATACAGGGTGATAAGTTCGAAAGCTTCCAGTGACAAACTTGTTGAAAAGTTTGTTTTAGCAAGAAACCAAAGGCAAATCTTTAAGAACAAGGAAATCCAAGTCTCCTTACATTGCAGTGAGTGACTACACAGCAAACTCCAGAGTTGGGGTCAGGTTTTCACAGCAGTGATTTAGCTGCTCAAGTTCCATGAGCACTCCCTGTAGCCACTCTTAGGTTAGAAATTACTCCCCTTCTTTCAGGGAAGGCAAGATAGATGATGTAGAGACACTTTGGCTGCTCCCAGCCAGCTCTGTTTACTCAAATTGGTTTAGGCTACAAGGCAGATGGCAGCTGAGGCAGTCTGGGTGCAGAGATGGGTAGGTGTCTGGGGACAATACAGGCAACCAAGAGGAACTCCTCATGAGGATCTTCATCTCTCTAAAGTTCCTTGATAGGAAGGGGAGATAGAAGGGCAGCCAGGGCAGGTAAAGCAGGTTAGGGGCTCTGTGCCTCAGAACTGTAAAACCACACAGTGGAGCAGTTAAATTGTTATAGCTAGCCGAGGTGATGAGAGTTTTTCTAAGTACTCATCTTCCTCTTAATGAGTCACAAACAGTCTCATTTGTATGAAGTGGTTTGAAGGGGATTGCAGCTTTGACTAGACACTGACACAGTATGGGGTTTTTTGATCTGAAACAAGTTTTTGTAGCGAAATAGTGCCACCATTCACACCAAGCAAGGATTTAGGACTGAATTTGATAACATTAAGGAACAGTGATGAATCAGTAGCTCCATGCTGGGTTGCAAAACAACATCAGATACTGTACAAGTTTCCTCTTTGTTTGGTCTAAGCAGTATTCTTATGCAAACTTTGGGGCTTGAATCAGGATTTTCCAATATCCAGCTTTTGTTGGGCAAATGAATCTTTGTTTACTACAGATCAGAATTGCATTGTATGCTCATAAACCCATGGGCATATATAGCAAATAGATCTCAGAAGACTATGAATTAGATAGTATTGCTGCAAATAATCGTTTCAGCTTTTGTTTCATATAGTTGCAGATCTAGCTTTCTAAGGGGTGAAGAACCTTGTATGTATGTGTAGAAGCTGAGAAGAACAATGTTACCAAGGCTGTTTGTAAATAACATGCACACAACACTTGGAGTACTTAAGAGCAATTTATGTAGCCACCTAGATAATGTTACTGGAGTTACTGTTATGCTAAGTGCATAATACTGTGCTAGTCCTGCTTATCTCATTTCACTTACTTGACAGACAGTTCTTGTACCAGACCAGTTCATGCTTGTGTGAAATAAGCAGTGAAAATAATGAACAATCTATCTTATTTTAATGCTTTTACCACCTGGAGACAGAAATAAGCTTTCAGTCCAAGGAACAAGGAAGCTCCTTTCATAACTTCCTAACGAGCTCATGCTCCCTCTGTTTGACATCATGCTGCACACAGCACATCTTTCAACAGATGTCGTAAACCCCATTGATGAGTATATACTCTTCTCTCAAAGCTAGGGAGTTATTTCACTGCCCAAAAGCTTAAGTAGAGATGAGAATGCTATATGTAGTAAGGATACTCACAATATCCTTTATTCCTTTTATCGCATATGAGTTTGATCCAGTATCTACTAGACTTGTCGTCTCTGCTGGTACTGACAACACATTTTAAACACTGAACAACCCCACCTGTAACTTATTGTAAGGGGCTAATATAAAAAGCTGTCGTTGTGTGTTATTAATGGTGTATCAGCAGAGGTGTATGAACAGCAGAGGGACTGGCATGGCAGTAAATGCTCTAGAAGACTAATACAAGCTTCAATTCAGAAAACTTTCCTTGATTATATCAATGGTATAGAACACAACTGGACAAATCTGAGTGTTATTCTTACAAAATTGTATGTGTACTTTTTAATTCCTGGGACAGAGTGACTGGAAATGGTAGCTTTCAGAAGTAAACTGATATGCTTNTGTCCTGCACCTTAAGCGGCAATTAAGCTCTCCCTGCTCTTTAGCAATCCTTTAGTCTTCGGTACTTGAGGCTAATCGTGGTCTTTTGTTCCGTGATGGGCCGAAACCACGACATATGCTTACTTTCAGATTACCTTGTCCTAAAATAAACATGAATTCAGACATTTTGAAATGGGATAATAATACAAACTATACACAAAATGGAAAAAGATGATTAAAAATCTACGATAACATCACTGAGGAATGTTTTCCCCATTTTGCCTACAGATAGAAGTCTTAATGAATTTTCCTTTTGTATTTTGGTGCTTTTATCCGTAAGACATTTGAAACATTCATATGAAATGTTCCAGCTTCATCCCATTGCCTCTTGTCCTTTTGCTAGATACAATAGAAAAAAAAAGGATGTCCCAACCTCCTGACACCCACCATTTAGATATTTGTAAATATTAATAAGATCCCCCTTCAGTCTACTCTTTTCTAGATTAAACAGCCCCAAAAACCCAAACCTCGCTGTGGTCACATGACACAAAACACTGATGAGGAGTGATCTAATATCATCAGCATAAAAGTGATAAAAAGCATTAACAATCTGACTTTGTACCAGCAGGATTCATGCCAGATCTTGTATTGCCTCCTTGTGCTGCTCTAACTTTGTGCTAGTTCAGCTGTTTTAAGTCCTTTTGAAGTCAGAATAAAACTGGCAGAAAGAAGCCTAAAACTGTCATAGACTCTGTAGTGTGTGTTCTGGTTGATCTGACAGAGGCGTGATTGTATGATGATGCTTCAGCTTCATGGGTGACCTGACAGAACTCTGAACTCTGAGAGACACAGAGTGGAAAATGCAGAAACTTCGAAGCTAGGGTAAAGCAGAAAACTTTAATGGGCCAAATCAAATGCTTGGGCTGCAGCCTTAGTCAAACAAAGTGCCTTGGTGAGACTCTGAACATCATTGAGTCAACCTGTTCCTAGCAGGGATAGTAGGAACAGATAGCTAATATCTAGTGCTGGCACTTGAGAGTAAAGGGATGAACCAGAAAAAGATTCCTCCGATAAGACTTATTTGTTGCATATCCCCAGTTCTTCTTCAAGAGTCAACTTGATTTGAAATAATTTTATCAGAGAAATTTAGCAGAGAAGAGGTGACTCCTTGCCTCCAGGAACTCTCAGTAATTTTATTTATTACTTTACTAAGTTCCCTTTAAAGAGGCTACAGACAATCACTGTTGGAAATACAGCTTGAGTTGAGAAAACTCTGGTAGCAACTTAGCAACAATATTTTTTTTCAAGGAAGGTGAAAAAAGTATGAAAATACTTTTTATCAGGTCTCAGGAGTGTCTTCTATAGTCCTTAGTAGTCAGATAAAAGGGTCTATGTGATGTTTACACAGCCTCCTACAGAGTAATTGCCATAGCAGCTCATATAAAAGCAACAGTAGAAAGGTGTAAAAGTCATTTGCCAGGAAGAAATAGGAAGCAATCAGCAACACTTTAAACAAATTATTGGCATGAAATCACTCTCTCAGCTTGAGATAAGCACTCAGGGTCTGTTAAAGCTATAACAACCTTGTGGCTTTACCTCCCAAGATATTTTTCTGCAAAGTTTTTTATTCATAAAATGAGGGGATGTAGCGGAGCTTTGTGTCAAGACAGTGATAAATATACTTGTTCTGAGGCTACAGCTGGTACCTCTCTGTGTGTATGTACATGTGAATGTATGTGTGTACATGTGGATGTTTGTGTGTGAGTCTATATGTGTGTGTGCAAGGGCTTTTCAAATGTGTAATTAAGAGATATCCTTTTTCAGCAAAGTAAAAGTCTGCACAGGTTAAGCCAGTTAGAAGTAGCTCGCTCTTTGCAGAAGAACCATCAACAGATGCATGTGATAGGTAAGCAGAGCTCGGAGCTGTGCTGGGAGAGAAGTGCTTGGCACAGGTGACTTGAGAAAAGAGTGGCCTCTCAGAGGGAAACGTAAAGGATAGGAGGATTTTGAACTTCCTGTGAAGCTGGGACAGCTTTGTGGACAGCCTGGCCCCCTGGTAAAGAAACGTGTTCTCCTGGTGCTATGCCTTTGGAGGGAGAAAGTATGGCTACTAGATCCAGTTCCTAGTTATCATATTCAAAGGATATTTGAAAAGTGTATCCAGTTTGTCATTACTGGAAAATCAGAACTTCAGAGATAGTGTGATTTGGTCTTGTTTTTGGGCATGCAAGGCTTTTGGCTATTATTTATTCTTATTCTCTTAAAACAAACAAACAAACAAACAAACAAAACACACCAAACATCTTTTGGGAGCAGATGGGTGTGAGTGTAAAGAATGAACATGACACTAACCATTTTTGCCTTTTACTGAAAATTCAATCCCCTGGTAGGATTAGGAGTGTAGATGGTGACTAAGCGGATGAGCTCTTGAGAAGGAAATTCTTGAGAAGGAAATTCTCATTTTGTTAATCTTCTTTCTGAGAGAAACTTGGCTTTTAGAAATGCAGGGCTCCACGCTTGTGATTCAAAACAAAAAATAGGAATAGCAATGGACATAGTAATATGTTTTATATATATATATATATATATATATATATGTGCAGACCTGACTTAGCAGGAAAGAGAATCAAGGATGAGATGAGATGAGATGAGATCGTCAAAAAAGAGGAAGAAGTGATGACTGTGAGGTATGGGAAGTTACAGGACTACCTCTGGGGTGAGAAAATAGTTCTTGGCATTTGCAAATCGTGACCAGGCAATATAAGAAGGCTGGTAAGCAGCTGTCAGCATTGGTCCCATGAGTCTACCAAATGGCAGAGGTGGTTGTGGGCCAGTGCTTAAACCTCTTCCCCATCCTTGCTGCATTTACTGGACCAGACATAGCCACAGCTATGTGGCACACTGGCAAGCACAAAGCAAAAGCTCTTTTAGATGACAGAGATGATAGAATAGAGATCTCTGCAATGAGGGAGGGAAAACACTGTGTTCCCAGCAGGGTCTCTGATGGACAGAAGCATCACAGGTAGTCCTTAAATCAGTGAAAAGGAACGGGTAATGAAAAGCAGAGATGCTGCAAGTTCCCACTACAGAGTTATGATGGAAGAGCCAATAAATCCCCAGCTGATTGATTTTAGGTATCCTATTTTATTTATGTGAACACATGCCCATTCAAAACACAGTCTCTGCTTCTGTCAGATGAAAGAGATTTGTAGGTGTCATAGAATCAGGGCTTGTAGACTTTCAGCCGCATTGCTATAAAAAGCTGTGGTAAACTTTAATTATTTTGTCCCTTTCTGAGCAGCCCAGCACCACCTGTGTTGCAGCTACCATCCACTTTCTTGAAGGTAAACTCACTTAGAGGGAAGAGTGAAAGAAGGATGCTGCTGGTCTTTGCTGCTCCCTTGCCACTAGCCTGGAAACCTTCTCAGTCACATCAGAAGATATTGCTATTAGGTTGTGGGTTTTTTTTTTACTGCAATGCTCATTCTTTTTTTCTTTCTTTTGCTGGAGCTTAAAAAGTACTGAATGTCTCATGTTTTTCTGCATCCAAGTATGTGACACCATTTAGTCTCATTTTTAGTTTTGAAATATCACTGAATTTGGGCTCATTTTACATTTTGTTATCAGTCATTGGTTGCATTCTGAAATTTCTTTCAAGCTGCTGTGTTTTCTTTGTTAAAGATCTGACTTTTGTTAGTGTTAAGTGGAGATGCATCTGGAGCACAAAAATGGAACCCTTCTCTGGATTCAAACTTCTCCAAAATTCAGGCACAGTGCAAGATAGAGTTTGTTCAGGCTCATGTCTGCATGGAAAATATTCAATCCTGTCTCAAGGTTTGTTTACATGTTTTTTTATTCCAATATTACATGAACCAACTCCTATTTAATTAGTGAGGCATTGTAGAAATTCTTCTTAGGGGTGTAATTTGCTTTGATCTCTTGCCTGAGGAAGGAGTTCAGCAATAGAACCACTGTTCCTTCCTAGTACAAACACACATAATCGTAGTTTCTTTGTCCTGGACATGGACTAGATTATTTTTTTAGTAATTTTTAACTATTGCTTCCTCCTCTTATAGAAATGTTTCCCATCAGGAGCAAGATACATGTTTTTCAGTTCTTCACTAATCTGCTGGTTTAGCTGTTACATTGTACATTGGAGTATTTTTTTTTATTAGAACCTTCTGACTAGGAAAATGATTAATGCACATCTTCTGGAAGATGGATTCATAGCCTCATGGGTTGCTTCAGCTCTTTATTTTACTTTTTTTTAAAAAAAAAACCAAAACCATTTAGAGAATTGACAATATCCAACAATTCTTGTCTATGCAGTCAACAAAGTCAAAATGTGTACAGCACATGTGTAATTATTACTTGTTATGATGGCACTGTTATGAGGGCTTTCTGGGGCACCTATCCTGTTGACCTCTTTGGTATTAGGTGTTGCTAACCCTATATGTGATGCTCTTTTAACTGTATTTACTCTGGCAGGAAGGAGTCTGCCAGGACATGCTTTCAAGCAGAGAGCAGAAGGTGAGTCTGATCCCATTCCTTCAGAAGAAACAGCTGGGCCAGAGTCAGGCTGGGAGGAGAGGTCAATAGGTCACCTTGGGGTCAGGGGTGCCAAAACCTGGATTTGAGTAAAGTCTTAGTTTCCAGAGAAACAGCAAATCTTCCCTCCCACTTTCTCATCTCTTTCTTTCATCTCTGCCAGCTCCTCCCCACAGTCTTGGCATCTGATATATTGGAGCCAGCTAGCTCATCTTTCAGCAGCAATCAGAGGAGCTGCTGACACTCTTGCTGTGCGTGCCTTTTGCGGCTAAAATACTCTCGTCTGCCGGAGGCAAACCTGTAGCTAGCTATTACTGTAGATCAGGCTACAGCATAATGTGCCTTCCAAAAGTGAGGACTGAACCAGCATCTCAAAGGGCAGATCAGGCTTTAACCCTTTAGCAAGGGTGAGGATATAGCAGGGCATAGTTGCATAAACTAGAGGAGGGAGGCAAAGGCAAATGCTGCCAGAGGCAGAGAGGAAAGAAAATCCCTCCTTCAACTGCCCACAGTCTCTGCTGAGGGGATGTGCATGGGAAAACGAGCCTTGCACCTGTTTATGGCATAAATTGTCATGCATGCAGAGCGAACTGTGTGTATTCATTTGGAGTAATTCCACCAGTGACCCTCTGACTGAGGTGTTTTTTTGTTTGTTTTGGGTTTTTTTTCCCTTTCCCTTATAGATTATCATGCACATTTTTCCACCACTTTCTGACAGTCTGGACTGACAGCCTCAGCAACTTCTTCTAAATAAAAGCTAAGGGCACAGCAAAGCATGGCAAACAATCAGCATTCAGTCAATGCCACATCTTCCTTTCTTCTCCTCTTTTCTTAATCCCTCTGCTCACTGCCTCGGAAGTTTAACATCCCCTCTTGCTTTTAGGAAGAGTTAATGTAACATATTGAAGAGATCTGGTGAAACAGAAGAAAGCTCTTTGCATGGTGATGTCTTTCAGAAACTTGATGGCTCACATTCACACCTGTAAAACCGGAGTGATACTTCCTTGATAAATGCAGTGATTATGGCAATGAGACTATGTCAAGTATCTGGAGAGACAGTTGGATAGCATGTCTGAGGAAAAAATAGTGCTAAGCTTCTCTTCCTAGCAAAAGGAAAAGTGAGGTCTGGATTTAATAGAGCAGGATGAAGCTATATACCTAAATGAGATGGCAGTTGTGAGGAGGTTAAAATCCACTTCGTGTGCATTTATGTGCAGTGCTTTTTGCAATGCCCTGCTGTCATACATTGCTGCATCCTTCTTAGATTCTCCTTGCTGAGCCCAGACCTCAGTCAGACTCACCTGACATCTGGCCAGGGACTTTGCTCATCACACAAGAAGCTATGCAAGCTGCCCAACTCATCTTTCAGAGTGATGTAATATTGTCTACAGCTCCAGTGTCCTCATTCTGTATTCAGACATATTCTGCAATGTCCATAGAAGTTTTGGTGCCATTATTTTGGGCTGGCCTTCTTGATGGGCAGACACTGTACAAAAGTGTGGCAGGAGTTTACAAACTAAGTAGCTACACTGAGGCACTGTATTGTAAAGCTTCCTGCATAATTCTGGAATAGAAATTAACCAAAAGGCAGCACACTTCACTGTGCCCCTGATGTGTTTTGTCCTCAAGGTCAGGGGTGAGTTTCTCAGGCTCCTGTGAGGCTATAAGCAAAGGGACAGGGTGGTACCAGGGGGTGAGGTTCTGGTGAAGGGCAGCAAGTGGGGGAAATGAGGGTGTGCTGAAGGCAGCTGTCCTCATTCGCCAGCACCTGCAATACAAATGTGCATGGACTCAGGTGAGGGCAAGCACTTGTGATGAAGAGAGAGAACATAAAAGAAGGTACAGATATAGCATATGGACAGCCTTTAAAAGTCCCCAGTCTTGAGGAAGGAGATGAAAAAAGATAGATTTCTCAAACCGCTGAAGTAAAACAGCTGGAGAGATAGGAACCAAGGGGAAAGGATGTATTTTTCTCTTTGGCCCTTTCTTGCCTTCCTCCATCCTATGACATCTTCCTCCCACACAGTGAGTCATGATCCTGTGGCAGAGAAATGGGAAACTTCAAGACATAGATTGTCTCTGTCCCAGTGACACTCATGACCCAAATTCCTGCTGATCTCAGTCATCTCAGCTCCACACAGCACTTGCTGAAGCTTCTTGCAAAGCAGTGCTAACCACCTGGCTGCCTCAAGACATGCATTTTTGGGACATCCAAACCAACACTTTATGGTAAAACCTCAGTCTCATCACAGTTCCTCTTAGGCTATAAAAGTGAGTAACAGGTAGAGACCTTTTGATCTTTCCCAGTCAATGGATCATCTTCTGTTCCTTGTAATCAGCCAGGTATTTACTTAGGCAATTACAGGCCTGATAAAGGACAGACTTTAAAATGGCTGTTCAGCCACCTCAGAGAAGGGCAACAGGATGCTGAGGTTGTCCTAGCAGAGCTCCTGCATCTGCTTGGCTGGTGTCTTCAGCAAGGTTTGCCTGGCTCCAGGCTGCTCTTCAGATTACTCCCTAACTTCAGCAGCAGCTGGGTGCCTTACTACTTGTTGCAGGCTTGTGTTGTATCAGACCTGTTTTGAACATGAGGAACTAGAGCAGATAGCTATCCAATAGGGCTTAAAATCTGGTTTACACCAAATCTTTCTCATTCTAAATCATAGTCTGCAAGGCATCTTAGGATCTCTTAGACATTTGGGGCATTTGTTAGTGACTGGTGTTTCTGCATGGCATCTTAGCTGCCATCCTCAGTCAGGATTTCAACAACTAAATAGTAAGCTGGGGAATAATTGCCAGTCACCTTGGTGGAACCAGTCCAGATTGCATGTGGTAGATATTGAGGCTGTAGAAAAGTGTGGCACCTGGTTAAGGACAAGATAGTCAGGAAGATGTGCCCTTTCCCTTACACTTGTACAACCATTTGTTGTATCAATACATATAATAATGCATATTTACAAATAATACATACTTAAAAATACGTAACACTAACACATTAAATCCTGAAATCATTGCTTCAGGGTTTTCACACTTGATAAAAAAGCTTTGGAAAAACTTGAGTTATTTAATAAGCCATGACAATTATAAAAAAATGACACTCCCTTCCCAAAAGAGGATTCACACCTTTTCTAAGCTACAGAGCTAATAACATCAGTACGGAGCTCTGCTCTTGCCTTGCCTTGCATCTTCAGGGAAGATGGCTGTAAAGGGTGACACTATCTGTCCTGAAATCAGTGGCAAGACTTGTACTAGTTTACGTAGTAACAAAACAGTCTGGAAGTTGCTTTTTAATGGAAGAATAAATGACAGACATCTTGAGAAGTTATTCTTAATGTAATCTGTGTATTTATACTGCAAATTAAGCCATGCAGCAGTGGTCATGCATGACAGAGCACGTGTAAGCTGTTCTTTGGTATCTGAGTTGCATGTGACAAATCAGTACTTTCCATAGCAGTAGAGGTTTTGCTGCTACTGTTAACAAGAGTGTTCTATAGATGTGAAAGCACTTGAGTAAACTTGAGTGTTTTGACCACAGAGCTCCTCCAGAATTCCAACCTCCCTTGTTTTTTCTGTTGACCTAAATGCTCCATCATCATAGTCAAACTGTAGGGTGATATACAGAAAGTCCATCTAATCTAAAGATCAGGAATATGCCTACAGGTAACTGTCTTTTTAAAAGAAAAAACAGATAGAGGAGCAAAATTGCACTTTCCTTAATCTGTGTATTGAATATGAAAAATATTTGAATTAATAATTTTTCTTGTAAGAAAATATACAAATATTTTCTTGAAGTTTAGAGAGGGTTTCAAATTTAAGTCTATTAATTCTGTTACCTACGTTAGGCTTCAAAGCTTTCATTCAATAATGTATCCAAGCAAAAAGATAAAAATCTGAAAGAAATCAGATTGATGAAAAACACTTTTTAAATTAATTGTCCTCTTCTTTATAAAATATGAGCTTTTTTTCTATAATCAATGACTTGTGAAGACAGAAAAGTACATCACATTGGATCTGATATGGGGGGAGATTTACTGCAACATCATATTTATCCCATAGCACAGAGAATGCTCTGATGCCCAACTCAAATTTAGACATCCACAACAATTTCTTTCTTGGCTTTTGCTCATTGCTGGAAAAGCATTTCCCCCTCTTGCGGCTGAGTTTCACCCTAGATTTTTTTCCTTTCCACTTTCAGGTTTTGTATTAAGTCATGGCAAGGGCATCTAATCACCTCTAGAATGTGACAACATTTGGTTCAGTTTCGCTTATCAGCATCACCTTTCCCTCTGCCTCATCCTTAAAGAAGACCAGGCGGTGGGCCTTAGAAATCAGTCACATGTCAACTGCTTCTTCAAACACTTCACGTGGGAAACTGTTCAGAGGCATGATTGCTGAGCTGCAGACCTGGAAAATAACTGTCATTGAGACCTTTACATCTGTCAAAGGAATTTCAGCCCAGTGACACTGCTCCTACTCTTTCTAAAAAAACTTTAGCAAGCCCCTGGATTCCTTATGACTTAAAACTACTACTGTGAGGCGTTACTTTGGGAGCAGCTCTACCTCACACAAAGATTTTGGCCAGGAATTAGTTACATACCTTTAAAATGAAAAAGCTCTTTATTGCATTGTGTATTGCTATTAAGATGAAACCATGTGTTTTATTTCCTTTGTTCCTGTTGATCTGTGGAAAATGCAGCCCTAGGGAAGCCCTGGAGAAGGTGATAGTAATTTGTGGAAATCTCCATGTTCCTGCAGCCCTAGGGAAGCTGATCGCATATGGGTCTGAGCTGCTGGGGCAGTGCCAGAGGCAGGACAGCCTTCCCTTGCCTTGCTGCCTCATGGACCTCGCCTAGCCCTGCCTCATCCCTGATGGGGCTCAGGTACTCCTCAGGATGCCACAGTGGCTCTGCAGAGGGCACAGGAATGCAGAGGGCACTCCTGAATGTCTCTGATGTTTGGCCATAAGCAGTCCCGGTGCTTTGCTGCAGGACCAACATTAGACAGGGGATCTCAGTTGGGCAGGGAGGAGGTCCTAACCCCAGACATATCGGGTAAGGAAGGGTGGCTCTGGTCCTGAATACATCACCTTAGCCTGTGCTTGACTCTAACGAGGTGGTGGAGACCATCTGAATTTGATAAGACTGAAGGTTGACTTGCATTGGTGTGTTCTGACAGATCATAACACTCAACTACATTATTATAAATTTTGTTGAAGTAGGACTTGATTGAACAGGGACGTGGCCCATCACAGAAACACTAAATGCTGTTGAACATACCTGCACTAAAAGATACAAAACCTGTTGCAAACCTGATCACTACTGCATCTTATTAAACAATTCTATATGAGTGTTTTCACATACCATGGCTTTGGAATGTAATGGCACTTAGTGACTTAAAGAATACAATTTTGTTTATTTGGAAATTCATGCACAAAGCTTTTTAGTTTTTCAGCTGTGCTAGTTTAGGAGAGTGTTTTGTGAATCCTATGTAAATCTCAGTTTTAAAGCCCCTTTTGAGAGCTGTGTGTATATACCCTAAAACTTTGGGGGAATATGCAAATTATACATTTTGTATACATTTATATGTATCAGTGCTAGCCTGCTGCTACCACTGTATCTGGAATGCAGAAACCATTTTGTCCTCTTACACAATTTGCATTTAAATTCTGTTGAACCTTTTCATCAAATACAAAATCGCATCCAAGTATTGAAAGTGATGTGTTTTGAAAGCAAATGCTGCCTTGCTTCTTCTCTTGCTGATAATAGCAGCCTCAAAAACACACATTAACTTTATGAGGCATTGTTCTTTTCTCTGTAGAATGCAAGGAAGGATGTTTAATGAGTCTAAATAAAAACATAAAACCTAAATCAAGATTCAGCTTTGACCTTAATATCCTCCTTACCATATTAACCTTTGTATGCCACTTAATGAGTAACACTTTGAACTCACATAGCTCTTTTTTCCTGTAGATCACACAGAACTTGAAATAATTATCCACCAGCAAGAACTGCAACTATTTAACATGTCTCTTAGCCTAATTAGCATGTGATTTCTCTGGCACATTAAGTGTTGCTGTGATATTTTTGCCTCCATTTAGACCAGTACAGTAACCAGGGTCAGCTAGAGAGGGTCAACTCCGTCAGCCTCCCTGTGCTGCAGGCTGGCAAGAGAAGCTGATTCTTAATGTGTTTATAGCTTTTCAAGCAGTCAGTGTGCACAGGACTCCTTCCTTCCTTCCTTCCTTCCTTCCTTCCTTCCTTCCTTCCTTCCTTCCTTCCTTCCTTCCTTAGTATATTCCTTCTTTTCCCCTAAAAAATACAGGGGTGTGTCATATTTGTCACTGCAAGACATCCAACAGCATACTGTCTCAACCTGCCATACATGTATTTGGAATGTTTTGCAATCTGTTAGTTACTCAAAATATTCCTTTACAGTCTGCATGGTGGGATATGGCTTTTCTGGGAAGGTCATCCTAGGCAGATGACCTTGGTCAGGCCACAGTGAGGAAATGCAGAGGATGGGTCAGATATGGAGGAAAGCCTTTGCCTCTGGATGGAGCATAAGGGAAGCATATTAGAGGAAGATGATCCTTGTAATGCAAGCAAAAGTCAGTGGCTCAGAGCCTGTCAGTCACCAGTTGTGGCTACGGGGTTATCAGTCCGTCTGTTTCTGCAGAAGATGAGGAGATAGTAGCTTATTTCCAAGAGACCTTTAATTGGCTTTAGTCAAGTAACACGGAGCACTGATAAGTTATCAGCCATTTCTAATCAGACACTAGTTCAGTTGTCCAGCATCCCAGCTAGATCTATTTGGGCAGTGGTCATATGCCTGTAGCTGGAAGCAGCTGCTGGAACAGACAGAAGTTTGGTTTAAAAATAGGTCAGTGAGTGGTTAAAAATCTGTCCTCCACAATGTTTTTCACATCAGAGGAAAGAAAATATATTCCCAAAGGGGACATGCTTTGCTTGTGTAGATGGCAATGCAGCAGCCTTTCTAATTATCACCTAGTCAAAGAGGATGTTTTCTGTTTTGCACGTATGGCTGCATGTTACTCATTCTTGGCTGCGTTCTCACTCCTGTAATTTCAGCACTCATCTGTAATGCTGGAATGCATGCCCAAAGAAGAAAGTCTGTGAAAAGCAAATCTGTAAGAAAAAAGACAGCAAATCCCCTCCTCCTTGAAATCTAGAGCAACATTCCCCCTCACATGATTATGGGACACTTCAAAAAGATGGGTATAGTAAAAAATTAAAAGCATGCTTTGGCTTTCTGTTTAGGAAGTACTCAAGTAGCAGCAGGTATCTCACTTTTTCTGCTTTTGGTTTCCTCACCTCAGAATTGCAGCCTATTCCCAAATATATACGAGAAACACACACATCAAGCAGATGCTTTTATTTTCAACACAGATGCTTCTCATCTCGTATGTACAATACTGAGACCACAGACAGAAGGTGTCTCTTGTAGGGACGTCATCATTACTAATAGAGTATTCTCATTAATTTCCTTGTTTTCCCTCCTTTTTTTTTGCTCTTTTAATCAAAACACTGCAAGAATAGTGATCACATTTGATTATGAGTGGAGCAACATATTTGTTGGTGTAAAACTACGTATCTCCCACAGAAACTGGTAACATCAATTATTCAAAAGTTCATTGCTTCTTCATTTGACTGCAGATGTATGAGAAGGTCTCCTCTCTGCACAGTTCTGAATTCAGCTTTTGCCAAGCACCTTAAGGAAAGAAAAACTGCCTCATATACATGTGTTTTAAAATAAAGATGTCACATTTAAAAGCACGGAGTCATTGAAATCTGAGATCATCTATTTCTGGTTTTCGTTAACATAAGTTACACATACTTGCTCACCATGACACATTACAAAGTTCTAGTCCCATCCATCGTTCAGAAACTCTCTCAGCCTGGAAATTGGTGGTTAAAGCATGCAGCAGTTCCTGACTTGTGAATACCTGATTTTCCTCAGCCTAGGAACCACAGTGCTCAGAGAGGTGAGGAGCAGGTCTCTGCGAAACATCCCCACGTGTCCACCTCCTCCCTTGTGCTCACTTGAACTCAGGAAAGGGGATGGTGCTCCGGCACACATGTAGCCCTAGTGCCTGAGCACCTTGGTTGTTCAGAGAACTTGTGCTAACTTTAGTATCTTCATATGGAGAATTTGAGGCACCTGGAAATGATGGTTCAGAGTCACAAAATTCAGAGACGTCTTAAGATTTTTTTGGATTTTTTCCAACCTCGTATAAACCCCTCTTTTTTGACGGAGTGGGCTGAGACCTGCACTACCTTACTTCTAACTCGTTCCTGTATCACCAACTTGCCTTTTGCCCTATCTGTTTAGGAGATAATACTAGACTCACAGGTTCAGCGCATCCCCAGATGGTCTGGAGTGGCTCATTCCTGAGCACTTGCTTGTCTTTTCCCTAGGCTTGATTGCAACGTGTCAGTGATGGTGATAAAAGTCAGCTGAGCCTAAGGCAATGTAAACAGACAAATACTGTCTTTATACTGTCCCTCTGAAACTGCCTCCTAGAAAGTCAGGAAAAAGGATGGGAATAGTTTATTAAGGACAGTAGGTTAAGAACGTAACTACCTTTTTTTTTTGTAGCCTCTCTGGAGACTTATAGCAAGGTTGCTCATTCCTTCTGCAACCACTAACCATCTGAGTGTCTCTTGTCCACAAAATGGGACGTGGTTCAATTAAACACAAGGCATTGCCTGGTTATCCAAGTGCAAGGCAGCAGCTGTGCTTTACTGGGGTGGAGGTCTGGAGGAAGGAACTGTTCAGAGCCCCAGGAGGCTGGGCCGTCCTGCTGGCCCTCAGGATGCTCAGGCTCCTATTGGATGGGTTCCTTTAAATCTGCAGCCTTACTTTCAATTTATTCTTGAGAAACAGCAGGCCCTGCTGAAAAAAAGAGAAGAAAAAAAAAAAAAGAAGAAAAAATAAAGACAAGAAAGACAAGAAAGCTTTCAATTCAAAGCGCATAGTTGTGAAAAAGCCATGCTCTGAACCGGGGTGAGGGAAAGCAGCTCAAGGCATATATTCTACCCTGGCCTGTACTTAATTATGTCTTTTGAATTGAAAACAAACATTTTTAAAATGGCTACTGAGACGCACTTCTCGAATGAATCCAAGATGGTGGCAGATGTTACGGCTTCTGTGATAAACGATTTCAAAGGCGCCGAGGCCTGTCGCCTTTTTAAAGTGACAGCACTTGTGTCTCTACAGCCGCTTTCCAGCTCTCCGGCGGTTTCTTTGCTTGGCTGTACTTGGGATGCCTTTTCACTCCACGTTTCACAATATTGCCACATCATTCAAGCGGGAAGAAACCGAGATGTTTCTGTGACATTCGTGCAGAAGGATGGCCACTGTGATCTTAAAGAATGTGGCACCCACAAGCAGACACATGGCTTTGATATTTTTTATTTTATTCAGAACCCTCTAATTCAGAAAGCCATGTGTCACCAGGAGAAATCAAATGCTTGCTCGCAGTGATCGCAGCCTCCTGCACTCCTCTCTATCCCACAGCAGTTAATGACTCAAAAAATTGCTGAACAAGTTGCTCAGGAAAGTCTCCTCCTGCCATTTTTAAGAACTGTTGTTTTTTTTCTACCAGTTAGCCAAGTGGGTAAACTAGAAGAGACAGTTGCCCTGGCACAAGCCTTGAGAAACACTGAACTCTATAAAAAGCCTGTAAGCCTATAAATCATGACCAAGAGTAAACTGTCAGCTTTGCCTCAGAAAAATGGCATCGTTGGTAGGTGCAGTGGGAAGAATAAGGATGATCAAATACACCACAAGGGTTTTGAAAAATAAATGTAGCCTAAGCACTGACTTGGGACTCCCACAGAAAATCACTTATATCCCAGTAATGGAGAGCAAGGAGGGCAAATAATTGTGGACCAGAATATAACATACTTGACAAAAAAAAATGGCCATCTATCTTATATTTCCTCTTCGACAGAAGACAAGGCTCCTCTCTAACAACTCTTACACTTTTATAGTATGCCCCTTTCTTTCTTTTCTGCAACTTGTATTGCTTTTGAAAAAAGCTGTGCTTCCCAGCCTCCCTAGCCCAAGCAGTCTTGCTGGCTGCAAGATGCTCTGGAAAGGTGAACAATGTGGGTCTGAATCCATATAGACTTGGGAGTTGAGCCTGAAGAGCCTTCTAACCTCTTGGCCATAAATCCTCATCAACCTCAGGTGATATCCTGCACCCTCACTGGGAGAATAAGTATGTCACCTGGGTACTGAAGATGCTTGCTGACTCCCATGGGGATGGAGACATCTTACCCTGCTCCAGTGCTCCCCACTGCTCTTGGAATTTATACAGGAAACACCTGTTTGTCAGTGCCAGAAAGATACTTGTGCTGTCCTGCAACCAAGGTGATAAAAGGAGAAAAAAAAAAATTTGTATTCTATTACTGTTTAAAATTGTTCTGCAAAGATCAAGTTTGAGAAGGAGAGAAGGAAGAGAAAATTACTTACATTCGATTAAATAATTGATTATTAAGCTACTAAACATGCTTTTACACTGACAACCCCTCACCTCTCTGTGACTGGGAAGAGTCATGAGGTATGCTGTACCTCACCCAGTTAGTTCTGCTTGACCTCCCACTTGACTCTGTTACACCTCGCCTGTGATGGAGACCATGACCTGCTCTCAGGTTTCCCACTTGTGAGTGTTGAAGTGTTAGTCCCGTAATCCAGTTTGTAAGTGGACCGTAAGATGGGTGCATGAGGCACAGGCAAATTCCTGTTGCAAGAGACAAGTCTCCAGCAGTGGCAGGCATGAGGATCAAATGGTGCAGGCTCGGGTCAAGGCTCTAGATAAGCAGAAGATGCGTTCTGGGACCATCTTGTTTTGTCTTCCTGAGATGAGCTTTGTACCTCATTCTCCTTGATATTTCATCTTGTAGTAGCACAGAAATTTTTTTAAATAACAGCTCAGTCTTACAGTTTCTCAATATCAGTTCCTGTGACAGCAATACTACGATTCTTGGCACAAACAAACAGGCATTTTCTGCATCTGTATTTGCCACATGTGCGTATGCATACAGCCACGCATGTGATGACCACTTGTCTTCCAAAATATCTTGGTGTTATTGCTTGATTGTGCTACAATGTAAATATAAAAATTCTTTCCTGTTGGCTTCTTGACTCAGGCTAAGTGTAGGGATGGCAGTCATAAGACAGTGATTTCACTAATATCTGTCTCATTGCTCTCCTTCTCTGGCTGTTAGCTCCCTGAGTTGTATTTCACAGTAAGTTGAGTCGTTTGAAGCTAGTTTCAAGAAAAAAAGACATGCTTATCTAAAAACTGGGTGCTTGGACCTCAGAACTTAGGTCAGAGTTGCACCTCTCTGCTGCTTCAACAACGCAGGTTGAGTGCCCCAATCAGAAAACTATCTATTGTCAGATAATGGAAAGAAAAAAAATGAAACTGTTGGAAATCCTGCCCAATTCCTACTGTCAGAGCCAGGGTTAGGGCTTCGAAGTGGTTATCTTCCTCCACAGAAGAGAGACAGTCTGCTCTTGTGTGAGATCTGTCTTCTGAGCAAAATGAGATGGGCTTATTCCTCTGACTGCTGAGAGAATGGAAGTCTGGGAGCTTGTCTCACAATGGGAAAAGATTCAAGGCATTTGAAGCTGGGCATCCCATTCTGGCAGCTTGTTGTCTGTTCCTGGGGGATATTTTGCACTACGCTGGTGATGCTGTGTCACTGTACAGGGCAGCAAACTATGCAAGGCAGACTTTGGGTGAAGAAACTGAAACTCAAAATAATTGTGACAGCAGATGTCAGAAGCTGTACCTTTTAAAGCCCAATATATTTTCAAACCATCAGACACAACTGATCTTTTTAAAGTAGGAATCCAATTCTATGACACAGCCAAAAATTTCCAAATCATTAGTTTTCTTGTTCAGCACATCCTGCCAATTTACCACTATAAATAATTTTCCCTTATTTTGATCAGTGTGAAACACCAAGTCTCTTGGTCTTTTCTTCTTCCTCTGGGAAGAAAAAACAAAACCAAAAACCTGTTTGTAGCAATTTACCTCCAGCTCACAGCTGCAGCATGGGACAGTCCTTGCACCAGAGAGGGACTAACACTGAAGAGCAGGCAGAGCTGCCTTCCTCCCTGTTCCCACTTGCGTGGCTGCGGTCAGCACATGCTGGCTGTGATGAGAAAGGAAAGCTGCTTCTGCAAATGCCACAGTGTAAAACCATGATGAGAGAGGAAACTCCAGAGACAGAGGAAATAGGAAAGGACAGTTCGACTTACACAAGTGGCAGATAGGCAAGTACAACTGAGAAAACAAATAAGCTGTCAGGGAAAATGACAAATCAAGAGAAAACACCCAGGGAAGAGTGAGCCTGATCTAGGATTTGAGGGTAGGGAGTTTCCTTCTGCAGTATTATTTCAAGGAAAGGTTAGTTAAGAAAACAGCAAGAGACTTTTTAAGCTGTTGGATACATCTATATCTGTAAACTAAACAGTGCTAACTCTAGCCCCAAAGCTGGACAAACAGTCTGGCCATGTCCATAACTACTGAACTTTCTTAATCTCCCAAGTGGAGTGGCTATAAGTAGGCTGCCTATTGAGAACAGATCATGTGTCCAGGAACTCCTTGGGAGACTTGTTAACTGGCATGGCTAAACTGCTCCAGGAGCCTTTCAGAAAGTTAAAGATGTTCACTACTGAGTGCACATTCCCAGATCTTGTCAAGTTTTATTATCATATATACAACCATGGATGCCGGTGTATTAATCATTCCCGTTAAAAACTACCATTGAAAGACTTTGGTGATGGGTTGTAAGAATAGAAACCAAATTGTTAAAAGTATAACACAAAGATGTTGGAGATGTTATAAATGACAAAAGCTCTGTGCGATCCAATATCCTGTCTTGAAGAGTGGTCAAGAACCAGAGTTTTTAAGAAAAGGTAGACAAGCGCATTACAGAATCCTGGATTCTATGGTCCAGCATAGTCCTTATGGTGCCCAAGTTTCTGCCACTTTCTGCTGTAACTCTGAACGAGTTGATTTACAAATCAATTTTTAAAGACTAGTTTGTGTTGTTTCTTCTCCTAAGTAGATCCTAATATACAAAGCATGCTTTATATTTATCAGCTTTATTTTATGATGGTACAGGGATTGGTTCTGGGGCCAGTCTTGTACAACATCTTCGTCAACAACCTGGATGAAAGGACAGAGTGTACCCTCAGCCAGTTCACTGATGACATGAAACTGGGAGGACTGGCTGATTCCCCAGAAGGCTGTGCTGCCATTCAGCAGGATCTCGATTGGCTTGAGAGTTGGACAGAGAGGAACCTCATGAGGTTCAATAATGACAAGCTCAGAGTTCTGCACTTGGGGAGGAACAACCTCATGCACCAGTACAGGCTGAGGATTGACCTACTGGAGAGCAGCTCTGTGGAGAGAGACCTGGGAGTCCTGGCTGACAATGAACTAACCATGAGCCACCAATGTGCCCTTGTGGCCAAGAAGGCCAATGACATCCTGAAATGCATCAAGAAGAGTGTGGCCAGCAGGTCGAGGGAGGTTCTGCTCCCCCTCTACTCTGCCCTAGTGAGGCCTCATCTGGACTCTTGTGTCCAGTTTTGGGGTCTCTAGCTCAAGAGGGACAGGGAACTTCTGGAGAGAGTCCAGTGCAGGGCCACCAAGATGATCAGGGGTCTGGAGCATCTTCCTTATGAGGAAAGGCTGCGGGAACTGAGGCTGTTTGTTCTGGATAAGAGTAGATTGTGGGACGATCTCAATATTTACAAATATCTAAATGGTGGATATCAGGACTTTAGGGCATCACTTTTTTTTATGTTGTATCTAGCAACAGGACAAGGGGTAATGAGATGAAGCTGGAACACAAAAAGTTCCATTTAAATGTAAGAAAAAACTATTTCACTGTGAGGGTGACAGAGCCCTGGAACAGGCTGCCCAGAGGAGTTGTGGAGTCTCCTTCCTTGGAGATCTTCAAGACCTGCCTGGACATGTTCCTATGCAAGCTGATCTGGGTGAATCTGCTTTGGCAGAGGGGTTGGACTGGATGATCTCTAAAGGTCCCTTCCAACCCCTACCATTTTATGATTCCGTGATTATTTTTTTCATTCACACTGACCGTGTCACTTGAAGTATCCTATGATTCTCTTCAATGTGAGGTAATGCAGTTGATTTTTTGCCTTAAATGTGTTTACTGCTTTTTCTTTAACCCTTATGAGACAGTAAGACAGCAAACCAAGACTTGTCAAGAAGCTCAGCTAGTGAGCAGTCTTGAATTATGATACAACATTGCATTTGTGCTGAGTGAGAGAAGTGACCTTAGATTATATCTAGTTGTATAGGGTTTGTTGCTGAACTTGCAAGCACTGCAGAAAGATAAACTGCAAACTGCCAGCAGTGTATTTAAAATGGTCTTTTGTCTTCCCAAATAATTAGGTTTCATACTGGAAGCAGAGTGGGAAATGCTTTACCTGTAGGAATGCTTGTGCTACTGCTTGATAATGCCAGACCAAAGCGGCCTGAAGGACTTCTGTCTTTGCTACAGATACAAATCAAAAGGCATTTTAAAATCTAAATTCCACTGCTTAGCCTCATCGATACCTGTGGCAATTACTCCTTTTTTTTTTTTTTTTTCCACAAGTTAAACACATAGTCAGTTTCACTGTATTTTACAGGTTAAATTGATCACAAACTAATGGACTGATCCAAGGTTGTTGGACAGCCAGGCTGAAAAAGAACATCTCCTCCAGGTTCACTTGTTGAACTTCTGCTTTGTAAGTTAGCTTATTTTTACGAGTTCCTTTCTTTCCATACTACTGTGAGAAAGGCAACACTATTGTTGTTTAACATTAAAGTTAGTTTGGTTATGCCAGATCTGACATGGACAACAGGTGGAATTGCAGGACAGAGCTGCAACTAGGTAGGAAAGCACAGTAAGGTCATCAACTTTAATGCCATCTTACTCCAGTGCCATAGAAAAAGAGAGATTGGCTGCAATGACCTTTTCTTCTTTTCTATTTCCCCCCCCAATCCAGACAGGCACAAGCTCCTTCCTTAAAAGAAAATAATGACCCCTGAGGTCAGTTTTATTATTTTGGGTAAAGTTACTTCTTTCAAGCAGGCTTGACATGAGAACAATTTCCAGGCCCTTATCAGAGCACCAGCCAAGGAGCGTCTGGACCACTATCTGCACCTTCAGAAAGAAACAATGAGAACTGGAGGCAGACAGTAAGACTAGTGCACACCCTCCCTGGAGAATGGCAGCAAGGGTGGGAAGGAGGGGCAATCATCGCCCTGTTTGGGAACGAACATAATAGCCCCCGGGTAGACCACTGCAAACAGGAAGGGTGTGGACAGGATCTGAGTGCAGCTGCTGCTTTGCTAACAGCATCTGTTCCCACCAGCTTTGATCTGAGGGCACGCGGCATTCTGTGCCATGAGATAAACATGCTCTTGGAGTGGGGTTTGTTTGCCTTACACATATCTCCCTAATGAGGTGTGTGCCCAGGCAGTTGTACACTCCAAATCAGGAGCAACAAGACCAAGCGTTTCTGGGAGGATTGCAGCAGGTCTTTGCAACCTTTTTGCAAGCCTGGTAAAGGTGTTGTCATGCATGGATTGCTCACCAGCCCCAGATTTCTCACAGGCCGTCAGAATAGCAATCCTTTCCACTGCTCCTGCAAAACCATCTAGTCTCCTCTTCTGCTTGGCTCTGCAGTTGAATCCCTTGGAGCAAGGCACCCAATTTAACATAATTAACTCTTGAGAACAAAATTATTCTAGTTGGTTTCTTGGCATGGCTCAATCACTTTGTATGCCCTGGCTGGAAAAGAGCAGGTGATTCCAAGTTGCAAATTAACAGAGGTCAGAAACATCCCCTCACTGGGGATAGACTTGGAGTTGTGCAGCAGGCCCAATTCAACTCTCACGGAAGCTAATGGGAGGATGTTCAGGGGTGTTTGTGAGCCCACTGGCAGAAAAGAAGAGAAACTGAGTAAGCGTCATGGCCTGGACTGTCTCTCACCTTCCTTGTGGTCTAAAGGCTCACACAGAGGAGAAGGTAAGGCAGCTGAAGGTAGTTGCTTTATTCTGCTTTTCAGAGGTTGATAGGGGGATGGTTGCATTTACATCAGACATTTTAGTCCTCCCACATGTTCTGCTTTAATAGGAATAAACTTGAGATAATGGCAAACTCCCTGTAGATATTTTGCTGAAGGAAACATCAGGGGAAAAAAGTGAGTGAGCAAGTCAATTCACTCTCCGGAGTGTCTCTGTGGAGAGTAACTGGGTGCAGAAATCTGTCTGGAATTGTCTTCTTCCTCCTGTCAACGAGTGGTGATATACATGGCATGAAGGTATTGTACATGAGCTGGAGAAGAGGCAGCCAGCTGTGAAAATGCTGGAAGCTGAGGGCAGACACTGGTAGATGGAGACCTTTATATTTCTTGTACTGGTATCCAAGGCAAGCATGTCACAATATGTCATGACAAAGTCCAGTTTGGCTGCACTCCTGGCAATTATTGCCAAACTCAGCTGTGTACAAAACTGTTTGCTGAAAGCTTGGTTGGATCACGAAGACAGACTATTCAGATGTGAAAACAAGAGTCAGGTGAAAACTGAGGACATTGACTATGTTGCCTTTTGCAAATAATTTCTATCTCTGGGATTTTTAATGAGATTTTCATTGCGGAGAACAAACCAGCAAAACTCTAATTTGCAACTGCCCAAACCCATTTGGCCAAATCTACTTGGAGAATTATGTGGTGGATCCCTATTTGAAAGCTACAGTCAGCCAAGTCTTTCATTTACTACCTTTGATGAACTTCATGACAGTTTACTAGAATAAAAAATTAATTAGGATATGGCTCAATATAATTAACACTGCCTTATTTAGTGAGGTGGGGCCCTTAATAACTAAATAGATCATACTCTGTCCGTGTTCACAAGTCTGTGGTTCTTTCCAGTGAAAAGCTTCAGGCAAATAATTATTTCTGTCTGCATCAAGGATTATGCTTTTATATTTCTGACTGTAGAAGGTAAACTTTCCTTCAAGCCTCTCTCATTTGTTTTGTGAACTGTAATAGCTCTGTGACTTATTAGTTTCTGTGTCTGCATTGATAGTCAATACTCTTCTTACATTGGGCTTTACTCACTTTCACTGAAATCAAGGAGAATATACGTTCTTTTGTCTTTATGAAAGAAATTTAACATAAAAGACACAAGACTATCAGGATGCAAATGACTGTGTTAGTCAACTTCTTGCAACCACCAAGTGTAGCCACTCTACAGCGGGCAGCTATGGTGGCCTTCTAAACCTGAGGCACTGGGAGAACCCACAAGACTCAGACAAAAGCTTTACAGCACATTTGCCTTCACATGTAGAGATGTTTGGATCTAGCCCTTCAGACACTTATTCCAGAACTACCAGAAAGTGAGAAAGCAAAGAAAAAGCATTGAAATAACTTTTTGTTTTGTTTTGTCAGTTTTAAAGTTCCTTTAATTTCTGCCCAACCTGCTACACTTTCAAAAGCTGATCCCCACAGTATGCAAACTGAAGTCGATATCAATAGAATCATAGAATCTTAGAATCATTTCAACTGGAAGACACCTTTAAGATCATCAAGTCCAGCCTTTGTCCTAGCCATATTGACCACTAGAATCTACAATAACTCTACTTCTCTGATTTATGACCACAATATAAAAAAAAAGTGTATGTGTGTGTGTTAGAGAAACATTTAGAAAAAAATAAATTTTCAGACTTTATAAAAATATCTGGGGCTGAAAATTGTCTGGCTCCCGTACAATAAAGAGGAGAGAGCAGAGGTAGAGCTGCTGCTTGTTAACTAAACATAATCTACTGTACAGTGGCTGGGTCACTCTATCTTCTCTGTTGTACAAACTCACATGAGGCCCTTGTCCTTCAAGGCCCTTATGTCCTACCTCTGTCTTCCATCAGTACTGGGATCATCCCTTGCCTCCTGTTTAGCCCTATGACTCTTGTCATTTTCCCAGGATCCATCCAGGAGCTTCATATTGCTATCCTGCTAAGATTTATATGATAGGAGGGAAGACAGCAACAAGAGATAACCCTGGTACATGACAATCTCTCATCAGGCACTGTAGCTGGGAAAAGACAGAGAAGAGTGTTCAGTTCCAGCTTTGAAAACCATATTGAAAGATGAAAACTTTGTATTTGAGGAAGCTTAATTAGACGCAGGATGTTTTAGACTTTATCAGGAATAAACATAAGCTCCTGCACACATTTAACCCGGTGCACAGAGATACTCAAGTCTCAGAAAAATATAAATTTATTTCATATTTCCAGAGGCATTCCATTTACTTGACTTCTTTTGACTTATTAAGTATTTGTGGAAACTTCATTTTATGCAGTAAATAATTATAATTACCAGCAAATGTGACTTTAATAACTAAGATACTGGGAACCATTTTTGCTTGGCACTGAACCTCACACACAGTAAAAACTTGTGATAAAATAGTCTATTTTCTTATCTGGAGTTGAAAGTCAGAACAAATCCAATTGATTAAGAATATCTTCAAGAAAGATACCGTGTATCCTCTCTAAAATTAAACTCTGTCTGAAGTGTCATTTACTTCTGCTAGACACACTGAAAATGCAAATATTGACAACAAAAAGTAAGGTCCATAGTGTATTTTGGTTTTGAAAACAATACATCTCCTATCACATCTGACAAGTAAAAGAATATAAAGCACAACTTGAAAGAAAAAAGAGTGAGTTTGGATAAGAAGTTTATGAGCAATTGATTTCCATTTTGTAACTTAAATGTCAGTGAAATGTTTTTGGCATTTTTCATCTTCCAGCCTGAGGAGGGTCCATGTGAAAATATATATGCATGTGCAGGTTAGGGCAGCCACTGACCACAGTTTCATTGAAATAAACGTAGAGACTTCCATCACTAGGGTATAAAACTTTAAAGAGAATAATGGAAATGTTATGGAAAAGACTCAAGCCCTTTGCAAATAGCAGCCTGGGTGGATTTATTTCTCACCCATCCTCACAGCCTGCAGGTCACATGACCTCAGGCTCCCTACTCAAGTCAGACACACAGTAAAAAGTAATGCTGGTCCTGGGAATCATAAGGGGGGGAAAAGGACACGTCCATAAACAGGGACAAACATATTTCTCTAAGCAAAGCTGTCAGATCAATTTAAGCAGAAACCTGCTCAATCTTTTCCTCTGGGGCCAATTTTTCCTGTCTGGGAACGTCTGTGGCATTGCCTGTCTGTTCCCGAATGGCCATCTCTGAGAGCTTTAGATAAGGCAAGAAATTGCACTCAACAGTCTTATGATCCCAGGCTCCAGGACAAAATGGGAAATCTGTACTTTTGCAACCACTCCTTCAGAGAAACAAAAAGCAAAACAAAAACAAAAAAAAAAAAACAAAAAAAAAAAACCCAAGAAAAACCAAGCACATATCAGCTGAACAAAGGTTGTATTGTTTGCTGGGAAACACTGAGCCTTAGCATGTCTTATTTGTGTAACAGAAGTGCTTTTAGGTGGTCTAGCTCAAGTATTAGTATGGGGGTGGCAGTTGAAAGCTTTAGTTATGTAGCTGACTCTAGAATAAATTAGATGAGGCAAATTAAAAAAAAAAAAAGTTTTACTACCTGTGTCAATATTACGTTGTAAATATCTTGGAGCAAAGCTCATGTTCTAAATTAGAATACAAGGCAGAACACAGTGATTGCAGATTGCAAATATTATTAATAATATATTCTGGATCTCGGAATTTGGTGGTTTAAGCAAGGAAAAATTGTTACTTCAATTGTCTATAACTACATACATAGTGATATTCATCGTACATTTATGTATGCAATGACATTAATCATTGAAGAAATATCCTCTATGCTTGAGCACCTGTCTTATAAGTAGGATGCTGCACGTGACTTTTGTATGCAGTAAAAAAGTTGTAGTACCAAAAAAGTTACCTGTGTAGAAAATGACTGTATATGAGAAGCTGAAGGGGGCAGCTTGAAATCATCACATCTTTTAGAGGTTATGCCAGATCACTTGGTCCAAATCACCTTTGACATGCCACTGTGTGGATGAAATTCAAATATTATTTGCACTGGGAAGGGGCCCAGAAACCTTAATTACATATGGTACCACTTTCTCAAGGACTCTGAAATTGTTGTAGTGAGAAATCAGCCCAAGCTCGACAGACTTTGAAAGACAGGACTCTGCTTTCTGTTTTTAGAATATGTAGCAGCTGTTCATAAAGGAGTGCAGCACGAAGATGCTGATGTACAGAATGATGGGCCTTGCCTTTAGCTGGTATTTATTGGCACAGCTCTACAGCCATCACATTATGTGCCATGCCTTCAACTGGTATATCCGGGCACAGGTCCAGTGACTTCACAGACTGATGTTAATTTACACCAAACATATCTGGATTCATACCCATAATTATTGCCAGAAACAATACGTAGTTGTAAGAGAGAATTCTTGTTTGAAAGCTTGAATGAGAGGCAGACAAGATGATTTCTGTCTCCCAGGAGAAGATGCATGCTGGTTTTTCCTTTTTCATCCTTCAGAAAAATTGCCAAATAAGGTCTCAGGACAGCATGGACTGAAGTCAGTAGAAAGTTTACTTGTAATACCCTGGGATTCTTGCTCTTGGATATGACTCCAATTCAGTAGTAGAATGTGTTTGGCTTGATGTAGGTTCAGATCAACACAGTACTTTTGATAGATACATAAAGAAACATTGGTAACATCTATCAGAGACTATTAATTTTTGCTCTTTGGGTGAGATCACACTGGACATTAAATAAAACTCAAAGCCCAAATCTGAGCACTACTTGTCCTCTTTAAGCTGTTAAAACCTCATCTTTGACATGAGGTGCTCCTGGAGGAGGTTGTCTCACCTCTGAGGTGTGTTGCGAATAGAAGGAAAGACATGGAAGGCATGAGTGGTGCTTGCAAAGCCACACAAGCCTAGAGGCACAAGGACCCTGGGTCAGGCTGTGAGTTAAGACTTCCTTTCCTTCACATGGCTTCTTTTCAGGAGCAGCAGGATGATCACCAGCATCTCAGAAGAAGGCTTTCAAGAGAGAGGCTTCAGCCTAGAGTTCTCAGCAACATGTTGTGTAAACTTGCCCATGCTGCAAGTTCTGGATCTTGTTGGCATGAAGAATGTCCTATGTAAGAAGATTTATATGTATTCTTGATGGCAAGCTGCGACCAACATCAGCGGACAGGTGTGGTGTGTTTCTGGCTATGCTTTAACAGTCAGCACTAGCTGGCATTCCCAAAGGGACAACTGCTTCATGCCCAGGTGAGCAGTTGTAAAATGGAGATTAACAAATTTGTGTGAGGGGTTGTATAACATGGTGCCAAGCAGAGCACCAGGACAACCTTAGGATGGCTTTTCCTATCTCATGTTTCTGGCTATTACTCTGGCCTTCTAACCAAGTAACAAAGATGATTATAGCTGCATTCATGTAACATCCCACCAGAATGAGACAGAGTACCTTAGCTAGCCAGAAATGGCAAAAAGCATTATTTAAATGCTATTGTCGACTGGTTGAATAAGCTAGTTTATAGCAGTTAGAACAGCAAGAGCACTAAAGACTGGCTGAAAATACTTGCTATTTGGTAAATTAGAAAATAAAATACAAAATGCAAAAAAGCTACAAAATTATTTGACTGCTAATAAAAGCTGACTTTACACTTGTTTAGTGGAAGAAAGGCTGAAACCTAACCTCTTCATTGCATACAACTGAATCAGAGGTTTAAATTTCTTCTGAATCATAGAACAGTGCAATGCACATAGTTGACTTCTATCAAATTTCCAAGTTAACTTGATCTAACATCACTGTTATGGCTTTATGTAAATCAACAGAGGATTGTGCTCAGTTATCCTATCCTTGGCCAAAAACCAGTGCTGTTTAGCTTTCAGACTTGTCCATCAAGACTATAGTCTGAAGCCACCACCAGTTTGTAAGTTGGCAACACTGTCTGGTTAAAAAAAAGGTCCATTTAGGTTAACAAAAGTCTTCGAAGAATTACTATTTATTTTTTTCAGCTTGTTTCAGTATGAATCCTCTCATTCCAATTCCATGAAGTACATCTGTTTTGTTCTGTTAGCTCTAATCTGGATACATGTTTCGGCCTTATTAAACCATCTTAAAATGTTTTTAAAGGAAAAAAATCTCAATTTCTGTTTTCTAGTGTGCTATGAAATCCGCCTTATTATATAAGTTTATTACCAAAGTTAACTTCATGTGAATGTTTCTGTCTTGCAGCTATTCTGTCAGTCTCAGATTCTTTTTTGTCTTGTTTTAGGTCTACAAAATACCCATTACTATCACTATCTTTTCTGAAGCATATGCTGTCTGAATATCTGAATCTCATACTGTGCTGATCAATAAAATGCCTTTTAAATTATAAATATAAAATGCAAGAGTAAATCTAGTGATTTAGTTTAACAAAGTGGAAGGTCCTTCACATGGGATGAAATAACCAAAGAGCCTAGTGTAGCCTAGAATCTGTGCAGTTGGGGAGCAACCTTGCTGAAAAGGGCCTGACGGTCCTGGTAGACAACAAGCTGGACAGAAATCACCAGTGTGTTGCTGCAACAAAGGCAAATTTGATCTTGAGCTGAATCCACAGGGGAATTACTAGCAGATAGAGACACGATTATCTCACTCAGTGCTTTTCAGGCCATATCTGGAATTCTGTGTCCAATTTTGGTCTCCATAATTCAAAAAGGACATGGACAGATTGGGGAGAGTCCAAAGGGTGGCCACAAAGGGAATCAGAGGGCTGCTGAACATTCTGTATGAGGAAAGATTGAATGAGTTAGGTCTTTCCTCCCTGGAGAAAGCTCAGGTGGGACTTTATCACTGTATTCCAGTATTTAAAGGAAGTCTACAAATAAGATGGAGTCTCTCTCTTCACAAAGGGCCACATGGAAAATACAAGCGGCAATAGGTACAAGTTGCATCAGGAGAGGTTCTGTCTTGAAATACAAAATAATGTGTGAGAACAATGGCTGGAACAACCTGCCCAGGAATGTGTTAGAGTCTTTATCACTGGAGGTTCTTAAGATGTAACTAGACAGGGTGCTGGATAATGTGGGTCCATTTCCCATGAAAGGTTGTAACAGATGATCTTTTGAGGTCCTTTCCAACCTGGACTGTTCTGTGAGCCTATGATTTTGCCTCAGATTCAACTATGTCTAGGTGAATACAGACAGATAGCTCTTCTAAATACATTTTCACATATAAAAATTCTATGACATACAGTAACTGTATTTACTTAAACTTACTTCTTGTACACAGTGGAATTACAAGGTTGCATAATTAGATAGAAATAAAAGACCACAAGTGTGTATAAATATATATATGGCTACTGATGTTTGGTAGGCTTTTTAGCAATATGCCTACTGAGTCACAAAAGAGATTCTGGTATCACTTCTCATGTAAAGGAATTGGAGGATATTTCACTTTTGACTTTGACAGCACAACATTATTCTCAATTACTGTTAATTAGAGCAAACTCACTTGTGTGAAGCTTCTCTTTGATCCATGCTAATAGAAGTCTAGAATGAAGAAAGGGCTTCAGAGATATAGTGGAGATCTCTCATCCAGAGTGAGGTTATACAGAAATGGGATCTTAAACTAAATATTACGTTGACTTGGGAGTCTACTTACTGTAGAGACAGTCCCTAGTGTTTCCCCTCTGTGGTGATTCTCAGACAAATCTATGTGATCCTTGTCTTAACAGAGGTGATGGTAATTAGGGTGCCACAGAAGAAGATGGTAAACTTTAACACCGGTACATTTATGTTGGTAGGCAAATGCAGTGGCAGCTTTCCCTTAAAGCACTTGATTAGGGGCTTACAAACAATATCTAAAACAAGAGACATATTGCAAGTTACATAACTACATAACTACTCTGCTAACAGAAAGATGTATCATGTACTGGTTCTGGTTATGTGTAAGGAAAGCATGCATGAGTTCCAGAGAAGATTAAGATTCCTAATTAGAGCTCTGAAGCCAAATGACAAAAGTAAACAAGGGTTGCCTGCTTCCTTCGTAGCATTGGTGTCTCCTGTGAGTTTGTGCACAGCAGCCACCATGCCAAGCTTCACAGGAACATGACAGGGAAGCCACATCCACAGAAGTCACAGGATTGGGTTACCTGCATTCATAAAAATAAGAGTGGGTACAACTAACTTCTCAACTATCCTTCATTAAAGCCAAACAATCCCACATTGCAGGTCACTTTCTTTCCTTCCCGCACTGGTTTTGTGTAATCCTAGCTTTCAGAAACAAGGACAAGTGCAGAGTCCTGCATCTGGGGAGGAACAACCCCACGCACCACCAGTACAGGCTGGGGATTGACCTGCTGGAGAGCAGCTCTGCAGAGAGAGACCTGGGAGTCCTGATTGATAATGAACTAACCATGAGCCAGCAAGGCCAATGACATCCTGAAATGCATCAAGAAGAGTGTGGCCAGCAGGTCGAGGGAGGTTCTGCTCCCCCTCTACTCTGCCCTGGTGAGGCCTCATCTGGACTCCTGTGTCCAGTTTTGGGGTCCCCAGCTCAAGAGGGACAGGGAACTTCTGGAGAGAGTCCAGTACAGGGCTGCCAAGATGATCAGGGAACTGAAGCATCTTCCTTATGAAGAAAGGCTGTGGGAACTGGGACTGTTTAGTCTAGAGAAGAGGAGACTGAGGGGGGATCTCATAAATATTTACTAATATCTAAATGGTGGATGTCAGGAGGTTGGGGCATCACTTTTTTTTTTTTTTTTTTTTCTATTGTATCTAGCAACGGGACAAAGGATAATGGAAAGAAGCTGGAACACAAGAAGTCCCATTTAAACATAAGGAAAAACTATTTTACTGTGCAGATGATGGATGGAGCACTGAAACAAGCTGCCCAGGGAGGCTGTGGAATCTTCTTCTCTGAAGGTCTTCAAAACCCACCTGGACACATTCTTGTGCAACCTGATCTAGGTGAAACTGCTTTGGCAGGGGGAATGGACTAGATGGTCTCTAAAGGTCCCTTCCAAACCCTACCATTCTGCGATTCTATGATTCTACAATTCTACCCATTACCAGTATTACAGACATCAAGGCTGACATCTGAAATTACAAAGCAGCTCTCTGGATTTGGAGTTTCCTATTTTACACAGGCATGTTACTGGGTTCCTACTTATTCCTTATCCCAAATTTCAATGCATAGTGCTCGCATTTTATAAACTTCTCATTGTTAGGCATTTTTTTGTTTTCTTTAATTCCATGTCCAGACCAGTGGTTATGTATTTATTTCTCTTTTATTTCACCAGAGCATAAACAGTTAAAACTCAGAGATAAATTGCAGATTAGTTCATTATAGAGATTTTTTTGTGGGATTCATCCGGAGTTAATTAAGTTTCCAAGGAAAAGGTTTCCAAGGAAAAGATCTCTCTCCTCCCTACCCACCCATTTTAATTGTCGCACTCCTTTACACCATTCTTTTTTCATTTATTATTTTTCTTCTTATATAAGGTACGGATTAAGGCTACAAGAGCAGGCTCGTAAGCCTGATTAACTTCAAGCATGTCCTTTGCCTACATTTTATGTCAGCAACATTAAGTGTTCATACATATTACTGGGAGGAAGCTAAAAACCTGTAGCCTGCTAATAAAGTAATTAATGTAGAAATAGAAAAGCAAGGGCATAAGTGAATAATAAAAAGCTGACCTTTTTTTTTGCAGCAGCATGTAAGCGAACAGACTTGGCTCCACATATGTATGCTGAGTTCAGTTAGGAGCACATAATGCAACTGGGGGCCTTAAAAAGCAGGAGGATTGGAAGAAAAAAATATGGAACTGAAAGTAGCTTTAGAAATGAAAAAAATTCCCAACAAACAAAGGGTAGTCGATCCCAAAACCTAAAGCCAGACAAGCAACAGGCCACCCTCCAAAATGTCCCAAACTGAAAAATCAAGATCTTTGTTACACAACATATTTTTAAGTCTCATATGGTGACAGTTTCCAGACCTCTGGCATGTTCCTTAGTAAAATGAGTTCCTTTCAGACTTGAAAGCATATCACAAAACTGTAAAAGTTCTTCTGCATTTAATATTGCATTAGCTGGGACAAGGACATTTGTATCAGTGACTTGGTAACAGAGTGTTCCTGACTTGCTGGAAGTGTTTGACAGACCCATAGTGACAAGTGGTCTGAAAAGAGAAAATATTCAAAACAAGGAACACTTGCTAAACAGTTCCTGAAAGCCAGACTTCCATCGACTTGAGAGCAACAGCACAAATTTCTCTGCAACAAGAAACATGCTTGAATTCATCAGAAGATTGTGGAGACTCTCACTGTGAGAAAGTCACTCCTTTTTCTCAGACTACAGAGGATATTGCCTCCCACCTTGCATACTACTGAGCATGAAGCAACAGGAAACTGAATCAAGAGTATAGAGGAAAAACAGACATGTGCACTCCCACTACTGAAGTAATATATTCCCAGCCTAGGTATCTTACAATTTTACAGGCAATAGAAGCCACCCTAAACTATATATTAAAAGAAAAAAATCCCAAACCTTGAAGTGTTAACATTCTCTGGGTTTCTGATGGTATGCACAGTGTTCAAGACAATTGCAGACCTCCAGCCACCCTTCTGTCTGAGAGCCAGCCCAGGTAGGAATGTGACAGCCTGACAGTCCCAGCACTTAGGCAATGTTTCTTGCTCTCCAGATTACTCCTGCTACAGCACTTGAACTCTTCAGTCTCTTAGCTTATTCAAACTCCTGAAGTACAAAGAGATAATAAGCCTCACTTTATCTGTTCAGTATTTGTAGCTCTTTCATGCATCACAGTCCTGTGCTACTTGCTCATGTTTTTTCACATAGGAATGTCTTGTTCTTCTGTCTTAGCAGCTTTCTGTATCAACTACTGCAGTCCAGATACAGGAAAAAATGTGAAGGATTTTAACAATTCAACTTAAAATAACACTCAAAGAACAAAACACAGCAACTTGCATTACATGATCAAAATATACTAATGAACTCTACAGGAGAAAGGTAACAAAATAGTTATATAACTTGAACCACCACTGCTGCTATGTTCTTAATATACTTCACCTAATTGATACAGTTTGATCAGATGGTTAGAAAGCTATTGTTCTGAGTTTTTTGATCATCAATGAAGTAGTCACTAATCAGATAGCCACAGAGCTTGTAGAGCTGCAGCTTTAAGAGACTTCATCAGACATCTCTGAAACAACACTGAAAACCTGTTTAAGGAAGATTTTGGTCCACAATCACCATGTGGACGTATAAGGCAAAAAGTACCATCTCCCATAGCTGCTAGAAATTAAATCAGTTCAGTTTCAGAATGTCATTTGCTCCATTCAATGGCCTATTGGTTTCCTTAAGTCAATGAGATTTTGTGTCAGTATAGTAATTTTTCCTTAGTATCTCTGCACCACTTTCCTCTTTTGATAAAGCCTAATTAGATCTATCCTGCTGTTTTCTTCTAAAAATAAAACAGATTCCAAGTTAGAAATTGTAATTCTGTGGTATTATTATTACCTCATAAATAATCTGCTTGCAGATGCTTAAGTTTTATGAGAGATTTTGCACTCCTGAGGAAAACAAGTAGTGCCAACAAGGTGAAAAAAATGAGACAGGAAGCAATGCAAATAGTTCAGTGATCTGACAGTCAGCTCCATCTTGCTATCAGGCAAAGTGACTAAAGGTTTATTATCTAAACTTCCGAGTAATTCTTGTATTCATAAATTGCAGTAATAGAGTGATTACTATGAGCAATATTACATCATAGAACTCCAATATATCTCTGGACTGCTGGCAGTTTTTTGATAAGAAAAGGCATCAGAAAAGAACTATCACACCTAAAGCCACTCATGCATGATGCAATGCTGTTACATGTATACTAAAAGGCCATATACTTTCTTCTTGTTTACTTTCTCCATGCTATCATGATGTGAAGAAATTTAGCTGTGTAAAAGATATCAGACAACAGGGGTAGAGCAACTTAAAAAAAAAGGAAAAATATAAATACCAAAAGAAAAAGTATGTTTAAGATTCTTCTGTAGGAAAAATAAGGACTCTTCTACCCATGAAGAGTGAAAGGGAAAACAGGTTAGAAGACAGGGAAGGAAGGGCTACACTATAAGCTCAGTCAGAGATCATAGAATCATAGAATCACAGAATCATAGAGATGTTGTTACAAATCAGAGATGTCTTTGCTTCTGTGCTGTCCATACAACAAATATTGGCCTGTGTGCTAAATTGGACAGCCTGTAGCATAATGTCACACAAAGGTCAAGAAAAATGAAGTCTTTTGGATAACTTTAACATTTCCATAGTGCATTTTTGTTATGATGACCTCAGCTCAAACTTGTGCTTCATAAACATCCTATGGGCATAAAATCATTCAAAATATTCACTGTGCATTTGTGGCATAGTTGCTAAACTATGCATTGCAGATCTTAGAACAAATCTAATATCTCATTGCATGCAAACTTAATAATCAGAATTTACAATTGCTCTTGTGTTAATAGAATGAAGGACTGATTTTCTGTGAGTTAGGAGATGGCTTCTCTAATCCTTAATGCCTTGAAAGGCTGTATTGTTGTTTTCATCACTTGACTCATTACTCTTTTCATCATTTAATTCAATTATAAACTCTCTTGCTGATGCTGCTTGCTTGGATATTTTCCCATCCTTTTTTTTTTGTGTGAAGCTCTATTCACCTACTGCTTTTTCAGTTTTCTGATCTGCCTTGCCATTAACAAATCTTCTGGAAGCTAGAAGCTGACATACAAGTCTGTTTAAAATAAGGTCTGGGTCTATTTTTTGATCTGATACATATTTAACAAAAAAAAAAAAAAAAAAAAGCTTGACAAAATTGTACCATTTCCACTCTTTTAAGCAAGTGCAAGAAGAATGAATACTTGCCTGTTCTCCCATCATGTGTAGGAGGTGACCTGGGCTGCATTTACATAGAGTAGATGGGCTTTTGGAGGTATGCTGTAAAACAGTCACAGCTCTCTGTAACAGGAGAACACTTTTCCCCTTCTTTCAGGAAAAATTTCAGAATATTTTTTTTTGCAGAGTAGAGCCAGCTCAGCAACTTTATACTAACATGTCATGGAAAATATTTGCAAAATTTTCATTTTTAAGCCTGTTCAATTTATTTTGTCCTCATGCTACCTTCAAAAAGAAGAGAGAAATCTATCCTACAGCTTAAACTGATGTTCTTTCCGTACCACAAAAACTTATTCTAAAGCTGTACTTGTCAATGCAGCAGAAAGCCTTGCTTTTTGGAGAGCTCTGGGTGCACACACCAGCAGAATCAGTGCAAACGACATAGTATATTTGAGTTTTGTTTTTCTATTCCAGTACTACCATGCTGACAAAAGCTCTGTGAGCTCTGTGTGCTCTGTGGTGCTCACTACCATATTTTCAAGGACGGCCAAAGACCATAAATAAAAGTGCTTTGTTCATCACAAAACCTACTTTCTAACTTCTAAACTAAGCAGGTATAAAGTCTGACCTGTGTTTATTTCACTGAGTTGCTGGAGGAAAACTATGGTGCGTTTCTAATAGATGTATCTAAGAAATTTCCATTGCAGAGCTGGCAGGAGTGCATGGACGCATCAAAATATTTTTTTGCAGTTAGAATTGTTAGATACAGTCCATCTGCATCACTGCTATTTGTACGAGTAAAAAGTTTCTTCCCTTAAAATTTCAGTTTAAGCCAAACATTTTCAATATGAGTTATGATCACCTGGGCCGTACTTCTGTAGCATTCCTCTTTCACACTCTGTTTTTCTGTTTACCTGCTGAGAACAGCGGCTTCTGTAGCACTGGGGTTAAATACAGTAGAAGTCTTTTGCAATTGAGCTGATTACTGTGATCGAGGACAATATGTTAAATCTGGATGTCAGAGAATATTAAATGAAGAAAATGTAAATCAAGGAAGTGAATACTATTATTTTTATAGACAGTGTACTTCCATTGAAATATTTTCTTTGGCTGCACATGTCTCTCGTGAATTTCTTGAACAAAAAAGCAACAAGTATTTTCCTTGTAATATACATAATGCTAGGAGTTGTTTACCCATGTAACAAAAGTTCTATACTCAGATACCAGTAGTCTGGTGAAAGGAGTTTAGTCTTGATTAATGGTAAGTTTTAATAATTGAAAGGAGGAGATGGCAGAAGGAATAAAAGGAAAGCCAGCAAATATCATACCATAATCCATAACCATACCCTATAATAGTCTCTGTAGAACACTATCGTACAAACCACAGGAGAAAAACATCACTGATACTTTTTTCTGTGCTCTGTTGCAGTGGACAGTTATTTTGTTGGTGATGTGGCCTAGATGGCTCTGATGTTATCACACATCTATGTTCAGTATTTCTTACGTCATTTAAGCCAAGTGATTGCTAGGAAAGATATCGGTTATCTATCCACTCTCCTTTCCATGTATGTACCAGTTCAGCGAGATTTCCAGAGGTTCTCACCTCTGGCAGAGCTCTTCTACAGATATAAGTGAAAATCCCAGCTTTGTGAGACAAGCAACAGAAGTTAAAAACAATGAATTCCCTTAGATTAGAAAGGAAATAGAAATTTATACCTGGTCACTCTACACATTCCTTCTCTGTGTTTTGCCTCTCTGTCTATATGGATTGCATAGCTTGTACCACTTTCCTCTCACGTGCTTTGCCTAGCCCAGTGAGCAGGTTCTGGGAAAGGGCTAGTTGTCTGTGTCCATGACAAGAGCTGAGCTCCTTCCAAACAACAGAGCAAAGAGTGCTGCTTGTGCATAGAGTCTGCTCTCCACCTTCTGATTCCTAGAGCCTTGCGAGCAGACTCTTAATGCTTCCAACATCTGGTTGAGGTATTTTAAGATGAGGCTGATGTTTTGCTTTAATATAACAGCCAGCCTTCCAGCTTGATATGACTGAAAAGCTGACAGGCTGCGTAACAGATTGCAACCAACCTCTCTTTTTCTCATCTGAATGAAAAAGAAGCACGTTTAGAAAAATCCAGTGACAGCCTGCTGTGTAGGTTCAGATGTCACAACAGGCAGAAAAAGCGTGTGTATTCTGTTTCACAGGGCTCCCTAATGAGATTTTTACACATAAAAAATGAATTAATGAAAAACTAGCTGGTTTTAGTCATAAAAACATAGTTGTGTAAAATACAACTCACACTATAGAGATCACTAGATCAACATTATATCACCATCTCTATAAGCTTCCTATGTCCTCAGGGTAACATTTGACCCCAGTTCCATTCATCCTGGTCTCTCTTTGTATTAAGCTACTGAAAAATGGATCGCCCCACTTCATGCTATTTGTCTTCCAAATCTCCTCCGCTGCCACAGGTGTGCTGTGTCAAATAAATGGCAGGGCAGAGAGGGAGGAAGGGAGGTGCACACTCCTCCACTGTGTTTAGATTCCAGTCTGTTGTTAATAGTTATGAAAGGAAACTCTTTAGTTTGAGCACTGAGAGCCCTGAAAAACAATTGCCTCATCTAAATTGAAGAACAGGAGCTGGTCCAGCAGTAGCACAGGGGAAAGATCTCCTTTTCATGTAAACTGTCTCAAAAGACATTAAGAAATTAAGGCTTACTGGATCAGGTCAGAGGTCTGTCTTGCCCATGATCTTGCCTCATACTGTGATCAGTAGAAGATGTGTAGACAAAATACAAGATCAAAACATGTACACAACACAGAATCATAGAATCATAGGGGTTGGAAGGGATCTTGAGAGATCATCTAGTCCAACCTCCCTGCAGAAGCAGGTTCACCTAGATCAGGTCACATAGGAACATATCCAGGCAGGTCTTGAAGACCTCCAAGGAAGGAGACTCCACAACCCCTCTGGGCAGCCTGTGCCAGTGCTCCCTCACCCTCACAGTGAAATAGATTTTTCTTATATTTAAGTGGAACTTTTTGTGTTCCAGCTTCATCCCATTACCCCTTGTCCTGTTGCTAGGTACTATAGAAAAAAGGGATGTCCCAACCTCCTGACACCCACCATTTAGATATTTGTAAATGTTAATAAGATCCCCACTCAGTCTTCTCTTCTCTAGACTAAACAGCCCCAGCATCCAGTGATTTGTTGCTCTTAAAGCAGAAGTGACATTTATGCCTTTAATAATCCTTGATAAAATTTTATTTAACAGCTTTGTCCAGTCATTTTTGAATCTTTGTAAACTTTAATTACCCACAACATCCTGTGACAAGGAAATCCATGACTTGACCATGTGTAATGTGAAACAGTATTTCCTTTTGTTTTTTTAAAAGCTCTGCCTTCACTTGATACCTTCGAGTTCCTGCACTGGAAGAGCCACTCATCTGTCACCCCCCAGGTCTATGTCCTTCATGGCCTCTGTTGCAAGGCCATCATTCACAGTATTTCCTAGTATAAGGGTACTCAATGTCTTATTTGGGTCTTGTGTTAAACCCACTCCACACTGCTGATCATCTTTGTTCCTCCCCTCTGTGTTTATTGTAGTCCTGCTGTATCTTTTCTGAGATAAAAAAGCCAGAACACAGAATAAAAGGCCTCAGTGGAACAGTACTGAGCAATGAGACAAGGAATTAGTTATCAATTTATCCCAGTAGGTGAAGGGATTGGGAAGGTGGTAGAGTTTGCATTTATCTGTGTTGAATCCCACCTGTCATTTACCATGTCAAGGTCTCCCAGCAGCTTCACATTGCTTTTAGCATCAATTTGAAGCAAATCATCTGCTGCAACCTGTGCAAAGAAAAACTTGAGTGTAGAAATATTCCCAAACTGCTGTAGTGGAAGTACAATTCTGTACATGTCTTCTTAAAGAGAATGAAGTTTTTCTCTTTATGATTAAATAATCTTTTGTCCTACAGATTCTCTGGCAAGCTGCCTCTTTCTTACGTGTTTGCAAAACTTTATTAGGTATCTTCATATCTTCTGCAAGCAGGTTCTCAAACTTACTCTTTTTGGAGATGGGATGAGTTATTCTTTTTAACCTTCCAGAGTTTATGATCTTTGCTGTTTTCCTGAATGGGACACAACCTTAGCACAATGAAGGCTGCCTTCTTCAATATGTTGCCTTTCTACCGACTTTCTTCTGGTCTTTTCATGGTCTTTTGAAAGATGCAGAGTTTATTTGCTCTGTGTCCATGCTATACCGTCTCTAAATTACCTGTGTGACATCTGTAAAGATTTTACTCTTTAGAAGTTTAGAGATTCCTTTTTTATTATATCCTACACGGTTTTACACATAGTTTTATACAATTTCTCTTTTTGAAATGAGGCCAAATTTTATAGATATTGAGTGATTTTATTGATCCTGCCAGACTGTTGGATTTGAACATATTTTGATTGCTGTTATAGAGTGCCTGTTCCACAGCAGCATCGCTCAGAGCAAAGTAAAGAGCTGATTGTTATATCTAAGGTCCAGGATGAAGATATTAAGAATAACTAAATGCTTAACTTTGACATCACGTCCCAGCACAGCATTAGCCAATACACCCAGGAGTGTTTGTAGTCCACTGCCACAGCCATGTTTCCTGTTCTGGTGTTCTCACCCCCACCTTAGTGTCACAGGTGCTGCTGCATTCCAGGTCATCACAGGGTAGGTGACAGAGGAAGGACAGGCCCATTAAGTGTTGCCAAAAGTAATGCAAATGACAAGAGAACAGAAATATTTTTAACCTGCTTAGAAAAGCCAATGAAAAAGACTTTGAATAATAAAGGAATATAGAGCTAGTGTTGAAACAAGCAGTAAAGAAATTCCAATACATATGAGAGTCTTGCCTGCCATAAGTACATAATCTGTAGGCATTTTTGAATACATTATTTCCATGTCTGTCATGGTTTAACGCCAACTGGCAACTAAGCACCATACAGTCAGTCACTCGCACACTCCCCTCCCCACCATGGTGGGATGTGGAAGAAAATGAAAAAAGTAAACAAATCTCCACCTTGTAGGTTGAGATAAGAACAGTTTAATAATTGAATTGAAATAAAATAAAATAATAGCAATGAAGAGGAAGATGACAAAAAGATAAAGAAATAAAACCCGAGAAAACACAAGTGATGCACAGTGCAGTAGCTCACTGCCTAATGACTGATGCTCAGCCAGTCCTGGAGCAGCGATCTGCCCCTCCTAGCCAATTCCCCAACTCAGCATGATGTCCTGTGGTATAGAATATCCCTTTGGCTAGTTCAGTTCAAAAGGTCGTACTCAAGCTGTCCTCCTGGCTTCTTGAACACCTCCTTGATGGCAGAACACTTAAAGCATCGGTGTGTTAAGGATGTTATTCTCATACAAAACCAAAAATACAGAACTGTAATAGCTACTAAGAGGAAAATTAACTTTTTCCTGAGCAAAACTAGGACAATGTCTTTGTACTGTATTACACTGCAAAGAGGTGCAAGCAGAAAACTCTTCACTAAGGTTGCCTTAATACTGTAGTGGGTCCCATAGAGTCTGATATTCTGTAATAAAACTGTAACAATTCATACAGAAGCCAGGCTAACTATCACAGCTACTGAAGGTAGGGATGGTGGAATGGAATTAGTGTTTAAAGAAATCGTACAACAAAAAGAGGAATAAACATAAATAAGTCTCTTATTAGTCTTGAAACATTCATGCCCTTGTTCAGAATGAAAAAGATGCCTAAGACAAGTAGGGTATTGTACTGAAAAATATTGGCTGCCTGATGGCTTTGGAAAAAAATATGCCATGTTCACAAATACCTCCTCTGACCTGTTTATTAAAAAGGACAATAAATGACTGAGCAGTGAATACTCAGGGCCTGGGAGATTTTATCAGACATAATGTTTCTGAAAGAGATTGTATGATACAGTTGGCTGTGGGAAGAACTATGAGTTCAGATCTTTCTCAGGTCAGCTGATCCTGTTGCCTTTCTAACTGCATGTACAGTTGCTACTTAACATTTTGCCAGTCTTCTGGGAAAGTCTGTCAAACAAAGGTTTTGAACGTGACTTGCACAGATTGCTGCCTGCTTTTCACAGCCTGGACATTTTATGAAGTCCTTCACGGATGATCGTGGCTTTTTTTATTTTTTCATATATTCCATAAAGGAAGAATTCCAAACTAAGCCACTGTGATTGCTCTTATTCAACTTGCAAATAACAATCAGAAAAGAATTCATTATATTACTACAGTGAATTCCTGCTTCTTAAGGATAGTGTAATTATGAATGGAGCTCATTGAAACCAAAATGCCTGTATTTATTTATAGATCTTATATACAAATGAAAGAAGCAAAGGAGTTTGAAAACAGACAATACGCTTGATGTGATATTGGCTTTCCTGGAAGTTAGCTACGGTAGGGACAAATTACCAAGACTGCTCAGTATTTACCTGATCTGCTGCTTGATGAAGTCTGCAGGAAATCCTTCATTTACTGCATCGGAGACAGAATTATGCCAATGCTAAGTTCTTCTGAAAAATGCAGAAGACTACAGCTGATATGAATCTAGTGTTTCAGCAGCACTAGGAAGCAGCACCTAAAAATGCTAAGCATTTTGTCCTTGGAGCCATAGAAATGTTTTATCAGGAGTTCAGGGAGGTTGATTTCATTACCGGAAGAAGTACAAATAAATAACCTCTCAGGAACATGTGCTCACTGTGCCACAATGCTTAAAGGTACTTCTCTAAAAAAACCCAATAGATTAGCAGAATATAAAACTAAGCCAAGAGTCTTTTTATCTGCCTGTGAAGACTAAGAGCCTAAATAAATTACAAAGAGAACTTTGTTAGACCACAGTTAATCACATGGAGGAAAGATGATCCAGCTAGTGGTTTCAAATATTTTATGCTACTTTGGTAATTTCTGGTGCCAGTGTACCACTAACATCTGTATTATTTTGCAAAAAAAAAAAAAATGCTGCAGATACCATATATGCATATCAAGGTACTATTGCTCCACTGCACTGTCAGTCAAGAAGAGCCCTGTAGAAGTCAGTGGAGTTACTCCAGCAGAGAAGAGTTAGATCAAAATCAGACCTTGTATCACTACTAAAGAAGTATTACTTTTTTTCTGTATAACTCACTAATTCCTTAAAAATAGCTAATGCCACACTATTTGCATCTCTTTCATACTCAAGGACTTAGACATTTCCTGGACCTAGTCTGAGTTGTGTATCACCTTAACTTATTGAAAGAACTGCACAGATTGACTTCTAACATTATTATTGTTGTTATTATTATTATTATAAACTTATGACAATCAGTGCATGCAGTCTGCTAGTCACTGTCCTGAAGAACTTACTAAAAGGGCTTTTTCCCTTGTCTACTGACTTCCAAGGGACATAGATTGAAGCCAAGCAGAGCTGCAAGATGTGTTCACTTGAGGGTTATATCCTAGCATGGAATCTATTTCAAGCTGAGCTGACTAGGAATTTGGCTCACTTGTCCTTTGGCTTATGGTGTTGTTGCCCATCAGGTTCATGATGACAAGTGAACAGAAAATTTCACCACTGCGTCTTCAGTGTGTTTCAGATTGCTCCAGGTGCAGCATGGAGCCAACCTTTCCACATAGAAACCCTGAGATGTGATACACAATGAAATCACTGTCTCTTGCTCTCCTAACAGCATGCTCGAATAGGCTGTGGTGAAACCTCCCCAGGGAGACAACAGAAGCCCTATCACTTCAGTCATTTAGAGATGGCTAGTAGGAAACACTTATGAATGTACTGCAGGGAGCAATTCTTCTTGGCAGGGGCTATGTTAAGTGATGTAAGAGAGGGCTTTTCAGCTCTTATTTCTATGCCTCTGTGTATATAGTGTTGCTATTTGGCATTTTTAAGCAGAGGCCTGAGTCTCTAAAGAAATGATAAAAAAGAGGAGATAATGAAATCACTGATTTCCTTGCATGCTTTCCCTGTATTCAAGGAGTCTTCAGAAGCGAGATGCTGAGAAAACACTGAAGGAGTTATGAGGAACTGAGAAGCAAAGTGGTTACTGGTGTCCCTTTGAGTCTGCTTTTCCTGTTACCTATCTACATTATTTTCTGTCACACCACCATGCACAGATGCTTGCCTTGAACAACACTGGAAGGTTTCAAACACATGTCCGAGATTTTCACATACTCTGAATCTACAAGAAACTGGCAGATAATCATAGCTTTGTAGATTCAAAATGGGAATAGTGTAATTTAAAAAAAAATGGAAACAAAATATTTATTACTAATCAGATGGTGGTCAATGATAGATATGTAAGTGCTGTAATCATATTCATGCTGGTTCTTGCTAATCTTCTATCAGTCTTTTTTCAGTCTTTTTTTTTTCCCTCTTCAGCAAGTTTTTCATTAAGTAGATGGAGCTCTGCCAGATTCAACTTTCATTTGTATCATTGTAAATCATGCCTGAAACCTGTCGTATTATTCTTGCTTTCTCCACGTACAACTTAGATGAGCTTTTAGGCTGTTGCCTTGGGGCTCAATACATCTTGATACCTTTTTGAAAAACATTTCAAAAGTGAAAGAACAGTTCTGAGACATCTTCCCCCTTTCTTTCTTCTTTCTTTCTTTCTTTCTTTCTTTCTTTCTTTCTTTCTTTCTTTCTTTCTTTCTTTCTTTCTTTCTT
>WBNH01000605.1:69408-183759 GCA_013401255.1 Urocolius indicus
CCTTCCTTCCTTCCTTCCTTCCTTCCTTCCTTCCTTCTCCCCTTCTCTCTATCCTTTCTCTTATTTTTATCTCCTTTCTCATTTCTCTTTTCTCTTTTTCTCTCACCATCTCTGTCTCCTGACTTTGTTTGCGTACTGCCCCAGGTTCATGTCATCTTCTCTGACTTTCTAAAAAAAAAATAATAGTAATCACAATGAACTAGTGAGGTGGTTTGGAGCATGTCCTAGCATTCCAGCAATGTTGTGGTAAAAATCTGAAACACCCACAGTTCAGAGTTGTTACAATGGCATAGCTACTCCTTCTGCCATCTGTTTATTCTCTCACCTGCAAGCCTGTTCACATGCTAAAATCCCCTCATGTCAAAAATCATGCACAATGTTAAGCTTCATAAAAGCATGAAAGGTGAGACTCCAGTAAAAGCAGCATACTTGCAGTTACACTAGGATTATCTCATTGCCTTAGGTGAAGTTCATGTATTTTCTTTTTTATCCCATCTTTAAGTAATAAATAAATTAATTGTTACCATTTGGGTTGAGTCAGAATCTGAAACCAGTGCTGTTCAAGTATCCTGACTACTGTTGCAAAATACTCTCAGCTTTTGATAGCTAGCTTATATTAAAACAAGTCAGGAGTATGGTCAGCGGAGTGCTAGGCCATTCAGTAAGTTATTTGGAAATACCTAAAACATTACATAAAACAGATATGGTAGATGACACAACAACCCCTAAGTGAACTGACTTCCCATCCTAATCAGCTCACAAGTGATTAATTCCAAATTTCCAGTTCAATGTGTCATAAACTCACCAATTGCTATAGATGGCAATTTCTCCTCAGCAGGTGTTGAAGATAGCAGTCACTGGACTTCGAACCTGAATGTTCTCCAGCACCCCACATGAGTTTACAAAGATGAAGGATCTCCAGTATGTACAGGTGCTCTGTATTTAGTCTAGCACAAAGCCCAGCACAAAGTTGCACTATTTATCAGGAGCTGCTCTAACAGGATGACCCTTTTTTTTCCCTAAGAAGGTCTATTTTCCCCTCTTTCTTTTCTGCTCTCTTCACATCTGCTGCACCCTAACTCCACTAAACACCTCAAAATAATTGCTACAAATATTGCTTGCGTTAGGGCAGCAAAACCTTACTAGTGTCAGAGCCTGGGGAAATCAGGATGGAAGATGCTGCTGAGGAGTAAGGCAGAAGACACACGGTTGCAGTTTCTGCTGAGGCAAAACTGACTGTGCCTTCACTTCTCTCATCCCTTGGAAACGATACCTATCTTGTTCCTGCTGGTCTCTTCCTGCATCTGTGTTCCAGTTTTGACTACAGGTGGAATAATCAAGCCCCTGCCTGCAACAAGCCTTTGTGTTTGGGGTAGGAGCCATCATTTTTGCCTATGTGGCAGGTGAGTTTTGAACTGGTTCTTGTTACCTAGTCACAAGCTTCAAAAAGTATCTCAAAAAGTATAATTTATTTCATTTCTCTCTGCATCTTCCTCAGCAGCTTATGCTGCCCCTTAGTTACATCATTCTTATACAAGCCTGATATTGCTTGAGATAGGAGATCACACAATGAGTCTATGCATTCCTTCAGGACTAATTATTTTAATTTGGCTTCCAGCATTTTTTGTGCATGTAGTCTGGGGCCAAAGGACATAGTTCCCCATAATTTTTAGGAGATTCTAGATAAAGAGAAGTTGAAAAAAAAGGTGCTGTGTTGATTACTGTAATTGCTGACACATTCCTGTGGTATACTTGATCATTAGAACAGCTCACTTAAAACAATATTTTCTTTGTGGAAAGGAAGCTGGTGATCGAGTTGTTATGTTTCTCTGCTTTGTGTTTTCAGTTTAAATATTGAGCTGGCATTCAGTCTGTGGTCATTGGTTGCCAGCAAATATTGATTCAAATTTTCATTATCTAACTGCAACTTGATTTTGTTGAATGCTGTTTAAGCTCTTCATTGTTGGAGATTTTCACGTACAGGCCTTTTGGATTTTAGTCATGAATGTGGGCCATTTGAACATACTGTAATCTTTTACTGTTCTGTGATTAAAATGGCTGTGACACAGGTTTGTATTTGGTCAAGTCTATTCCCAAACCACAATGATCAAAATGAACTGGTTGTAGAAACCATACAAAGAAATACATTATGTATAGTAAAATCCAGTTCTGAAGTGCATGAGACTAAGTGGAATCTTGCAAAAAAAAAAAAAAAAAAAAACCAACCCATTTTATTATCTAGGGATGAGCCAAACCTGTGTTATTGGTGGGTTTCAAATGTTTGTGGCTGGAGCGTAAGGTGATAGAGGGAAGCAGTAGTACTACACAAGTCCTGCTTCTTCACTCTAAGCTGATAACACAGGTTTTTCCCATTATGATCTTGTTGCTCCCCATCACTCAGAGTCCTTCTGCTATCCCAGCCCCTCCTGCACTCTGCTGTGAAATGCTACCATCTTCCTGTTTCCTTCAATGCCCAACAGCACGTAAGCCCCATCTGAATCCTGAGTCCTCTCTGAGTTACTTTTCCTGCTCAGACTGCCTTTGCCTATAGTACCCTTGCTCAAATTTTCTAAATACTTTGGAAAACAACAGAATGCAGAGAAGTTTAAGTGATGAAAATGAAAAGGTCATTTCTGGAAAACACTTTCTAGTAGAAAAAGCTCTTCTCAGAAAAGCCTAATGTTACCATCTTCCATTAAGGCTCTGTGAAAAAGATTCTACACAAAGTAAATGTAGAGTGTGAATTCTATTGTGTTGGGATTCATTGTATCTCTCTACAAGTTAGTACTTGTCCATGTTGTTATCTGATCCTTCAGAAGGAGTGATACTACCGCAGGAAAGTACTTCAGTGCGTCTATCTGAAATATCTGTTTTAAGATGTCACAGAAACACAGACTCTTAAGCGTTGGAAGGAACGTCAAAAGATCATCTAGTCTAACCCCCCTGCCACAGCAGGACCTCCTAGAGTAGGTTACACAGGAATTCATCCAGGTGGGTTTTGAATGTCTCCAGATTCCACAACCCATCTGGGCAGCCTGTTCCAGTGCTCTGTCACCCTCAGAGAATAAATTCTTCCTTGTATTTCTTTGGAACCTCTTAATGTTCCAGCTTGAACCCATTGCCTCTTGNTGAAAACAGAAATTGTCTAGACAATCAACTTAGGCAAGGTGGTAATGTTTTATGTCTTGGGTCAGGTCATCTGAAAAAGAGTAATTGTGGTAGCTCTTACAGAGTGCGTTGGATAGGAGAAAGTTGTATTTCCAAGTAGGAGTTTACTAAACTATTTACTATGAGGTTATTATTCTCCAGCATGTGCTGAAGAGTTAGGAAGTCATCCTGAATGAAAGTCTACTGAGTGAGGTAAACCTATGGCACCTCATTTACAAATAGCCACAGTCTTATTTATTATAGAAATAGAAAATGAACACCACAAAATATGGTTGGAAAATCCCTAAATAATTATGGCAGGTGTAAGTTGCCTGGGCATGTCAGTTAAAACTTTGAATCCTGCATACTTGACTTAAACACAATTTAAATCGCATAAAACTACTAAGGTCAATAAATCCGCCATGAAAACAGAAGCGTACTCGTAAAAATCATCTAGTCCATGAGATTTAGAGATTTTGTCAGCAGTGACACCCTATGCTCCCTGGTTTTTGTGAATGAAATGCATTTGCCTGCCATGAAACACTGAGTTCACATTATCTTCAGATCTGTTATGAGGTCTGTAGCCTTTCAATCTTGCTTGAGAACAGTTTGTAAATGGTATTCAAAGTCCCAGTCTGAGATCCAACGGGATACAATTCTGCCATGAATTCACACAGAAATAATAGTTACCTACATCTAGTATAGGTGAACAATTTTTTTTTGTTAGCCTGACGTCAAGCAAGATGAACACAATACTCCTCTTTTCAGAACAGCAGAACATAACCCTTGTCAAACAAATGTCTGATCAGGCAGCTGGAAGTTGTTAAACAGGAATACCATGTATGAATCTACTTAAAGTTTTAACACATGTATTTCTAAGAAGCCTAATTCAAAGAGGTTTAAAAATTTCAATTAATATTTGTAGATATCATATTGCCCCACTTCGATAAACATATACCTCTGATTGCTTCACCTTTTGTTGTTTCAGATCTATTTTTAGTTCAATTGGTCTTAGAAATTCTTCACGTTGTTGAATGCTAAACTGCACTGGCAGCTCAGGAAGAACAACAGTGGAAGATCGACAACAAGGATTTGTTGATGCTCCATTTTTCTTTTAGAGACTTTTAAGACTATTGGATTTGTTTTCCAGCCAGGCTTCAAAAGAGTAATCCAGTAACAAAACTGCTTAAGATTTAACTGTTAAATTGATCAATTACTGCAAAGGGTGAATGTCTCAAGTTCAGCCTCCAAGTATTCTTTGAGTTTGAAATGTATTGCACCATTAAATGGCCTCAACATGTAGTGCAAGAAAACCTTTTACCGGTGTAAGTTTTTCTGTACTTATCATGAGGGGAAAAAAAGGAGAAGTGTGGGGTTGGTTCTCCCTCTGTCTCAGATATTGTTTACTCTGCAATCTATGACTTGTTTATATATATGTATACGTGTGTATATATATATATATATAAATACATATATTAAACATTGCATTTTTACCTTGGTATTTCTTTTAAAAACGTCTTTTCTAGACCATAGTGCTACAATTTGAAGTCTCACAGGGAAAATTTAGCATGTTATGAACAACCAGGGAGTGGGGTTTCAATGTAATTCAGGAATGAGAGCTAAGCAAAGAGAAGAATATTCAACCTTTTCATAGAAGGATTGAACATTCTTTTCAAAGTCATATATCAAAAAGCCACATACAATGGAAACATTCTCTCTGCCTAGAACATAAAAGAGGAGGGGACTGCCTGTTATGTGTTCTGAAATGATCTCTTTTCATTACAACTTCAGAATTTTTCTCTCTGGGGATTGCCGACTTCAAACCATGAAGAAAGGGGAAAACGACATCATACTATTTCCATTAAAAGCAGCCAAGCGTAACCTATATTTTTTCCTTTCCCCCTTTTTTTCCGCGTTTCACAATAATATTTGCATTCCAAAAAACTTCTTCTCTTTTCTTGATGTGCTGAAGTTAAGCAAATGAGGTTGCTGCTGACAACGTTGTTCATACCACTTGCGTCTGCAGCCTTGTTTTCAGCCAGCGGCAAAAAAACTGCTTCGGCTGTGTGAATTTCATTAGAAAACAAAACATTCAATCTTCCTTCATTTGGCCTCATCCTTCTTGTTTACCATAATCAAGTTATAAGAAAGCCATCTTGCAAAATAGGAATAAAATATTCTCTCAGTCTTGTAAAGGCATAAGCTAGAATGTAATTCTTTTTTTATTTGATGTTCCCATGTACAGTGTATGCACAAAACACTTGTATCCGGACAGTTAGAAAAGAGACAAGAATAAACAACTCAGAGACACTGAACAAAATCTGAAGAAAAGGGAATAAGTATGATATGGCAAAAGTTTCACCTGGCTTTTAATACAGTGAAGTAAGGTAAAATTAACAAAGAACAGTCAGTGTAACACAAGGAATATAAAAAGAAAGAGCAATATAGTCCCAGAGAAGAATTTTTCCAGGCCAATGAGACTGAATTGGGAAGCCAACTTTGGATGTTTCAGTATTAGAAATATAAAATTGCTCTAGGAAGAGCTTAGAGAGATAAAAAATGTATGTGAGACATTAACAGACTAATAAAGAGAAAGCAGCACTCATCATTCACATATTATTTCTTAGATGTTCAAAGTACTGAATAGATGTTAACAGTTACCTCCTGTATAATATCTATTTAAGGCAGGTAGGTTTTCAATTGTCTTTTTACAAACCATGAAACTAAAGCAGAAATGTAAAATGGCTTAACTAGGAAACACATAACATAAACCACTTTAATCTCATTAGTGTGTTTATTTCCTGAGAAAATAATGAAGCACTAATCAAAAGACCTGTTTAAAGCATACTGTGCAATGAAGATTTTCTGATTTCTACAGTAAAATCATAGTGATTACAGATGCCATAATGCTTTATGAATCTCTGCAATGTGAACTATCATGAAAAGCAAAATAGATAATGATATAAAATTATTACAAAGTCAGAAAAAATTGTACTAAAAATTTAGTATTTTAAATAATAAAAGACAATGGGAAAACACAGATGTTAGTGTCTGCAGGCGCGAAGTGATTTCTCAAAGCTTTCTCTGTTCTTGTGATTTCTTAAGCCTAGACTCTTCCAACTTTATACATCCTGATCAGATTGTGCTAATATCATCTAAAATTATTCACAGATTACAAGGAAAATTAGCAAATGTATTTAACATTTGCTTGTTGATGCAAATGCATGATGTTAGATGTAACTTGCTGTAAGCTTCAAATTACTGATCTTTGCAACACCCACAACACATGCATTTCTGCATCCACACAAGGTTCATAAGACCCTGTGGAAGTGATCCATAAACATAACAAATTGCTAGTGAATATCAGGAAAAACTCTTGGATTCTTAGAAAAAGTAATCTTTTCCAAAAGACTATAGTCTTGCTATGGGATTTGGAATCAAAAGACACTCTAAAGACATACATTATTATTATCGGTGTAAAGCAAATGGCACTTACAATATGTTTGAACAAAGTATATGATTGCTTTTGTTTTATATTGTTTGCTAGAATAACAGCACAGTATAGCAGCACTGATTTTGCACTGTCTATCTTTTCTGGAATTTAACAGCACAACATTGGATATTGAAAGCATTTCTGTTTCTTCCCCGTTCTTCTAAAAACTAAGACATGAATATGTTTATTTATTTGTCATCAATTCATTCTCACATATATGTTGTTTTTCAAAATGTTTTAAATAATGTTTACCGAATGGCTATGGGAAGTGATCTGGACATGCAACATGATACAAGTGATGCTAGATTCTTCCTTTGTTTTATAAAGGCTGTGTTGTGTACTTTTCCCAGCCTTTAAGTGGTTTATGATCTTTTCCCACTGCAAGTCATCAGCAAAATTGATTAATATTCTTTCTTCCAATCATTCCTGAAACTATTGCACACAGAAAACCCCCAGAAGGCACCTTCTCTCAATTAGCACTGGAGATTTTTTGAAAGCATTTCTCTGCATTCCCATACTACAGATTATGACATCAAACAATCAAGATTAGGATCAGAGTCTGAACAAGCAGGAAGGACATATGTTCTTAGGGGGAAAGATCTCACACACAGAGATATTTTCAGTAAATGATAGATTATAAAAGCTCAGCAAAAGCCCAGGCTTTAAATGGGCTTACTTGCATGCTCTTCATTCCTCTGCCACTTTTAAAGCAACGTTTTGTCCTCTAAAAACAAAAAGCTGAGAGCATGAGACTCAGTCAGTCCTAGCAAAAGTCTGGAGAAGGCATCTCTTACTCATATGGAAGTTTTTGCTACATCCCTGTGCACAGCATTGCCAGTTTTCACCATGTTTTCCTGAAGAACTAAGGTGACTTTGTCTCAACTCAGACCTCAGGCCAAGATGACCAAGAGGAGACATTTCTAATGGGTAATCTCCTTCCATTCTACCTCCAGACATGGACCAAAAAGCAGCAGAAGACAGAATGCTTTTCCTGAGGGAAGGCAATTCTGGACATCATGCTTCTGTTCATTTAAGTTGCCTTTTGTCCTGGCATGAGGAAGGATGGAAGGAGGAGAGATATTTGGAGGTGCCACCTAGCCACAGGCTTCTCCTTCACTGAGCTGGAGAAGAAGCAGAGAGTGGAAATAAAGTCTCAATTCCCCCAGACTGTGACTGCACAGTGATTTTTGACCCTTTTGAGGTCTGCCCAGGCAGAGAAGAAAGAAACTTGTCCTTGTTCTGGAGCTCCTGCTTTATGGAGAGCCCCACCCATTCTTGGGTACCGAGCAGTGGTAGAAAAGAAAAGTGGACTTTCCTGTCACTGGGCTAGTTCTTATCTTTTCCATGGATAATGCCATTGTCAAAGACAGGCTTCAAGGCATCAGGCAAGCTCCTCATGTCAAAGTTCTGTGCCAGCATTTTATTTTAATAAAGTGAACAATATTAGTTATGCTTAACAAATAGTGAGATCTAATATATAGTCCTATTATATAATATTTTAACAATATATGATTTTTAAGTTGATGTTAACATAGATACATACTGGATGTAAACAATAGGTTAGATTATATTGATAATATAGAGTAGCATAAATCAGTCAGAAAGGTGGCCTCAGTGTTGAAATATCAAAAATGTCTGTGTAGCTATTTAAATGATACCTTGATTCTGAAGACTCACGGGTTACCTAGTTAAGGTAGGCAGTTTTAGCAGGGGGGTTGGACTAGATGATCTCTAGAGGTCACTTCCAACTGCTACCATTCTGTGATTCTGTAAATTAGGCACAAACTTACTGGAACACAAGTGTGATTATATTAGAAATTAGGGGCCATATTTTGAGAGTTAGATCTATAAAAGTAGCTTTTTAAAATTAATTACAAATTTTTAAATGGATATTTGATTTCCCAAAACCAGTACCTCCTTGGTACCTTCCTCAGTGGTGCACCTTTGTCCACTAAAAAACCAAAAGCTCTGTAAATTGTCAGATGCATTTGCGCATTCCCTATTTCCACGGTCATAACACAAGAGCTGAACAACAGAAACAGCAAAGCAATGTAACTCATGTCATCAGGAAAGAGCTGCTCATCTACTCCCACTATGTTAAATGTAAGAGTTATTATTTAAAATCACAACTAGCTCTGACAGAAACAGTAACGGAGGGGAACCAGCCAGACAAGTGCAGCAAGAATTGTATTTTAAGCTTTTCTTGTCACTTAGAAGAATCATTGCTTTCTTTGTAAAATCTAAAGTAACATGTAATTTTTAGGGGCTTATAAAAATTACAATGTTTGTGGTGCCTATGTAAAATTCCAGTATTTTATTAGTTCACCTGACATTTTTTCATGAACTCCCAATGTATTGTGACCTTCCTTATAAGGTAAATATAGTAATTTTTAGAATGTTTTAATCAACGTAAAACTTAAAAAGTGATTAGATTAAAATATTTGTCTCTTGAAACAATGCCAGTAAACCGCATGCTTAACCACCCGATTCTCTTTCTACTTGAACTTAAAGGAAAGAATTGATCTGATCTAAGGTTTTTTATTTTTTTTTTTTATACTTAGACAAGAAAGCTATCTTAAGACAAAGAAAATACTTTAATTCTGTGGTCTGATCCTATATTGTCTGGAGATCTGAAAATACCATTCTAACATTTCCCCTGAAAGGGATTCATTCATACAGAAAACCAAAAGGAAAGGAAGTGGGAAGATCGTTGGGCAATATGCTTTTTTTTGTGAACCTACGAGCTCAGGCTAGAGTTGGTTTATTGGGTCAGACGATACTTCATCATATGAAGAAACATCTTTAAGAAATTAGGAACATCCTAGCGGCTTAGTATGAGCATTCCATTTATATTTGAATGAATTAAACAATGTGTTTTCTTGAGAGGCAAAAGGAAACTTTCCTCCTCCTACTTGTCTGATGTTTAATTTTAAAGTTTTCCAACCGCATATGGTTGATGTTCTTAGGACTGCTGGAACAACAAAATCAAGAACAAAAATTTAGCACTATGATTTAACAAACATCAGGAGATACAGCAGTCCATTGTTAAGAAGTATTGATTGACCCAGAAATCAATCTCTTGGAAATATATATCTACCACTTAAAAAGCATAAGATTTAATTGATTACAGTAATCTTCATTATGCCCTGGGTTAGAGGTTGAGATTGCAATTATTGCATAAAAAACAGAAGATAGGATACAAAAGAGAGTTAGGATAACATGTAGCAAAATGAAAGAAAAATTTTATTGTATGCAGGTTTACTACTGCCTGGAAGAATGAAAATACAAGGCTATTGTGATAGAGTCTTCACCTAGAACTAGGAAAGGTGGACAGCACTTTTAAGGAAAGCCATGGACTAGGCATGTTGACATCTAAGAAGACTGGGAGAATAAAAAGAAAAGAAAGAAATAAAGAACAAATTCCCATGTTTTTAGAAGGTAAGGGGCCAGTAGCAGGAAAGAAAAGACATAAGGCATAGAACTGCTTGAGGTCACACTGACAATTATTTTCTAATTTTTTTTCTACTCTTGGGAGTTGCAGAAAATGCAGATAATAATTTTAAAAGGTAAATTTTTTTTAATGTCTCCTTTTCAAAATGGAAATCTTTCTTCCAAAGATAAACATTTTCTTATGACTCTTCATGTGGGAAAATTCAGAAAATACTCTAGAGAAGTTTTCAACATTTCTAACGTTCACTTGTAGCTATTTCATGGAAGCTGAACAACACCTAAAAAATTTAGGGTAGGAGAACTCAATTATTCTTAGGCTAAGGGCTGCATACAGAGTGAGAAAAAAGTGAATTAAAAAAAATTAGCACTTAAATGCTGTGGGCAGAGGAGGAGTAAGTAAGAAAGAGAAGGGAGGTGAAGCTCCTTAGCTAATAGTGTGGTCTGACTGCAGTTTTCTAGGCACTTTAAAGTCTAGTGAGTACGACTTCAAGAGGGCATTAAAATGTGAATTACAGTAGCTGGCAGATGGAATAATTATGGCTTGATTATGAAGGATTGTTACAGGGATGAGTCCTGGTAAAGGTTCAGAGAAAGCAGTAGAAATTCATATAAGGAAAAAAATTGTCAAAAGGTAATTGTGGATTTGTAGTTTCAGATTTGAGATACAGACAGTTGGAATAATGTCACAGTGTTGGAGGCTTTTACTGACAAAATAGCTTGATTCAGAAAAATCAAGTACACAGAGAAGATTGGTGTCCTGGTAGAAAAGAAGACATTCTCAGAGAGGGATCAGCAAGGGATTTGCAGCTGTTGTTCATGAGTACTTGTCATAACTTAGGTTCTTGAAAGTGTGGTGAGTGCATTTCTTTCCTGGTTTGACTTGTATGTCTCTAGCACCTTTTTTTGGTGTAGTTATGTACTTAAAATTTTATTTTTCAAATAAAAGACAGTGATGGAAAATTTTCAGTTGCTCTGTTGCTTGTAGATTGCCCACTTAAGTGAAGGGTAAAACATTTTTCAAATTGTGCTCCCTTTCCAAGTATTGTCATCATCCTGGCTTTTTTTTTTTTAATGTCAGCCTAAATAAAATGAATGCATCAAAACACTTTGTGTTACTCTTCTTCTTGTTTTGTCCAATGCCAGTCTTGTTGGCTCATGATATGTAGCTCTTCTTCCTTCCTTCAACAGTTCCCTTCAATACTTTTACAGTTCTTTCTGACTTTACAGCTTCCTGTTTCTGAAATCTGTTCATATAAATTAAAGACTTTCCTTGCCTTTTGTACTCATGTTTATCACATCCAAACCCTATTTTCAACTATTTTGACATTATTTCTACCAGACCACATGAGAGAACACTAAATACACTTCATAAATTCCCATACTTAAGCATCAAAGAACCTATACCAGCCCTACTGGAATTGCAAGCTATATTACATCTTTTGTAGATTGATACACATCTGCAGGGGGCAAAGTCTTTCTCATATTTCTTTAAAACTGCAGCTTAAAACTTAAAAAAGAAGAATTAACATTTTAATACAAACACAAGAACATCATTTACTTGTGCAAATGAACTGTAATCATCCAGAACAGTATACTCCAAACAGAAGTATACCACATAAAACACGCCTCTCTCTGTAGCTAAAAACCTCTCCATTTCTTACATGCAGATGTTAGCGTGGACAGTATGGGTAACATCTCATGTTGCACTCTGATGACTACCAAGAAATACTAGTGACAGCCTCTGCTCTCTGTCTCTCTCCCTCTCCACTTAGCTCAGCCCTCTGCTCTGCTGTAGGGAGTTTATGGTATAAATTACAGGAACATTGAAGCTTCTGGAGGGGTGCTTAGAGGGCACACAGAGGCTTTTGACTCTTTGCAGAAAAGGAGGTGTTTGTGCACATAAATCCTGGTTCTTGGTGACTTCAGTAAGAGCTATGGGGCTGTATGAATTTGGAAGAAGGTGGGAAGAAGGCTGTGAGAAGGAGTGATAAAACCACATACTACACCAGGCAATGCTGGTAGCTCCTCTATCTAACAGGAGATGTTAATCTGCCCCTGGATTTAGGACAAAACACCTAGGTTCTGTCCTCACTTACTTAAAAAGGTGAGCATCACAATGCTTTGATTTTCTGCCCACAGAGAAATTCAGAATCCCTGTGTGACCCCTCAGACTATCGGCACTGTATGCACACAGCATTAATCAAGGGTCCAGGACAATTAGGTTACTTTGGTTTCCCCACCCTATGGCACCCAATGCAAGGAATAACCTGAAGTTAACATACTAACCTTACCTATCACTTCAACTAGAAGGATCAGAGGGACAGCATGCTTTCTGCTTTGAGAGAGTCATTCTTTAAAAGACACTCCTTGGATCAGGAGTCAGCAGTTATCTGAGTTTCTCAGTTGCTCTTAGGTTTTTTTCCCAGTCTTCTGAATACAGCAGCACTAGGAGAGGCAGAGAGAGCCCGTCTTATACTAAGTCTGGCAGTCAGCAGAAACTCATAGGAAACATGAATTTGAAAGAGAAAAGCAAAGCTCAGGTCCTCCACAGTTTATCTATGTAATCTAATCACTAAATTAGCTCAGGTCCTCCACAGTTTAGCTGTAATCTAATAGCTGAATTACTATTTAAAGGGATTGATACAAATCAAACCAACCCAAACCCAATACAAACCCCAGTGATATTTCTTTTAGTAGGTAGTCAGTTCATATATTTTGGAGGTTGCTCCAAGAATACTTCTTGATTGAGTAGCTTTAGGGACCTAGATGAAGGAAAGACACATCTCTGGACCTTGATCAGTCTTAGATGTCAATTAGAATTTGTCTGTCCAACTCTGTTACAGGTAAGGTACTTTTGTTCATTCCCCATGGTAGATCTTCCAGGTATCTATACAGTAGTAGGATATGAAGTTTCTTTAAGTTTAGGTGGCACTTGGATTAGGTTGAAACTATATAAGGACTTTCAGCACTTCTGCAGAAAATCTGTCATTACCTAAAAGGAGCAGAGACTTGTTAAAATTTTAGCTGTTTCTCCTCGGCTTGAGACTGGTACTATTTATTAATTTAGACGCCACTGATTCCAGAAGGCGAAGGCAATTCCTATGCAATTAGAAGAAAAATATGCTTTTGACTCCCAGGAAAGTTTCCCTCCCAGCTCCCAGTTTCCCGCTCAGGCTCTTTGTGAGGCAAGTGGTGAAACCAGCTTTTGTGAAGAGCCACACATGCAATCCAGACCTCTTCGGACAAGACGCCATCATTCACATCGCTCACATGTTGACAAACACTTTAGTTGTGTTGCTAGGGCAATGGTGCTGGAGCAGAAGCACATCCTCGTTGCACACCCCCCTGAGGGCAATGGGGCCGGAGGGCAGCAGGACCAGATGGTTCCACTCATTCCCATCAGCTGTCCATTGCTTTGTGCAGGACCAACTGGTAGCGGCTTTCGAGCCAGCCAGACCACTCAGAAGGCTTGTGGGTTGCATTTCCTTAATTGCCTCTTTTTGAGAAACATATCAAAGGCCATTTTCTTCTTCTAAGCAACACAGTTACTCAAAATATTTCCAGGCAGTGCAGGCTGCAGCATGAGGGATTGCTGGGGTGTTGAAACATAGATGCACGAGAGGCAGTGGAGGCAAGAGGCAGTCAGTTGCTGGAGTTCACTGAGATAAAAGGGCTTCTGCCCTCCTCCTGGCCTTCACCGATACCTTTCTGAATGACACACCTCTCCATAAAACCCCTGGGCATTTGTACAACTGTACATGTTTGTGGTGAGGGTGCAGGAGCTGCGGTGGAATCAAGAGCAGGAGAGCACACTAATGCCAGAAAAAAATGCACTTGGACATTTTCCTTATTTTTTTCACATACACACAAAATAGTTAGCAGGGCATACCTGCACTTATTCCCATTTGGTTTATTTTCATTTCTCTTTGCTTGGGAGGGGGCCGCACATGGACGAAGGATAGTTGCCACAAAACATGAGTTTCTCATCTCGCCTGTGTGTGCGGATCCAGTTTCCTGTCCTTGATCCCAGATTATTTTCTCCCATCAGGAGACAGCTGGTTTGGCAGAGCTGAGCGAAGGGTAGCTGTGCCGACAAAACAGGGGGTGTGGGGTGCGGGGTGACAGGAGGAGTACTGCCATACCAGGCAGCATGAGCTGCACTGCAAGCTGCCTGCGGGTGACCAGCAGCAGCAAGAGGTCCTGTGAAAGCCAGTGTGGAGGCCTCCCCTGGCTGCCTTCCAACCGGGGACGTTCTCTGGCCTGTTCTCAGCCTCGCCTCTTCCACAGGGCCCAACTGGGAACAGAAAATGAATTGCTTTTTTATCAGCCTCAAAGAAGTCCTTTGACAGGCAAGCCTACGCCTGCCATTGCTGTTTGATGCCCCCCACTGAGCTGACCCTGGGGGCCCTGCCCTTGCCCTGGCCCTGTGGCAGGTGACGTTCCTCTGGCCCATGAGTGCCCTGAGGGGTCCAAGTCCTTGCGTAGGGGCACAGCTGGGACATAGCACCTCCACTGGGACCTGTGCCCTGGGCATAGGCTTGTATAGTGCACTCACAAACCCTGCAGCTGGAAGCAACTTCCAGGAGACCAAGGTGGCTGCTTGAGGGATGTTTACAATGTGTTTCCCTGGCTCAGCTTTTTTCTTTTTTCCTCTGAACTGCCCTGCAAGTGGCTTTTGGAGAGAGCCTGCCCCTCCAGAAAACACAGCAATTGGTCTCCACAGGCAGCCCTGACTGTTTGCACCCTGTTTTTGAGGCCCCAGAGCGGACATCCGCCAGGCAGGCATCTCCCCCCAGAGCCATGGCACAGTCAAGCCCTCACAGCAGTGGTGAGAAGAGGCTGTTTGACATCATGTGGTGTCTGGGTTTTGTGGTTGGGCTTTGGAGACCATATATCCCCGTTTTTGTGCACCTCGGGAAAGGAGCAGGAATCAACTCAAGGGAAATAAATAAGGACTTTTAAAGACATGTTTATTTATGGACAGGCTTTCATGGATGCATCTTACAGCACTCCGCATAAAACATAATTAAAACAAGCATCACACTGAATATGATTCAGAAAATAAAAATGTCTTTAAATACAGTTTAACTGCCAGCAGTTTGACATACTTCATTCCTCTGGGGAAGAGCAACAGAGACACAAAGTTATGCGACTACAGAAGCCACAAGACATGGGTATTTTTAGGGGAAGTGTAACTGGGGGAAGGAACTGACCTGTGACCAAGGGTATAACACAAGAAATCTTCCTGAAGCCTCAGACGGGGATCAGGTCCTTTGTGGGGAGAATGAAGAGGGAGGTCAAGACCCATCAGCTCTGCTCCTGTGGCTGGTCTCAAGCACCCCATGGAGGCATACCTTCACCCAAACAGATTTTCAAACACTTCCCTTGGAGAGACTATCTGAAGGCTAGTTAACATGAGTAAAAGAGTGTGAGATTCTGAATGCCTGACACAATTTTCTATGGTTTCTGATGTGTTTTTTTTTCTCTATTCCCATTCAAGTCTGCAGCCAGGGAGGCATGTAAAGATGCCCCGGGGGCACCCTGCAATGCCATGAAACCAAAGCCACAGGAGGTGCATCTCACTGCTGCATACAGTATCATCAATGCCTGCTACCAAAGTGAGACAACCTCTGTTGAGCAATCAAAGTTGAACACATACAGAGCCTGAAATAACCTCAACGTGTAGTTGTTTTCTTTTTCATTCCTCCTCATCATCATATTTGGCAAGTCAGAAGAGCATTTTTTTTAAAGATAAATACCAGTTTGGTATCATGCCATAGAGCTGGAAGAAGAGTTTGGACTCATGTAATGAGTTTTAACTACGGACATTTTAACACTTGTGTGACTTTTTGAAGACTGCATTCTTCCCATTAGACATACTAGGAAAAGGGTGCTTCTCAGGGAATTGAAAGGAGTCTTTATTTTAAATACCTCTGGAAAACCATATGTCAGTCTAGTACTGTCTATGATATATCCATGTTCTTCACAGCAACATAGGGAATATTCAACTTTTCTTCACTGTTAGTTTCATATTTTTCTGTTTATTACTTGAGCATTTTTTAGGGAAAGACCCTCAAATTCATTTTCACAGAACTATTGTTCTAAACTCTAAGCAAGAGTAAGCAAACACTGTGAGGCACTGAGAGATCAGGGGTTTTATGAGTAAACAAATTCGTGCCATAGATTTAATGCAGATTTTTTTTTTCTTTCTTCTTTATTCCAAGTTATCTCAACATATGCAGCACAAGAGATGCTTGTCTCTGCTTTTTCATTTCCCCATTCTGTTTCCATTGAAAAGCAATTCTGCTATAGCTCCCATTGCCATTGAGGGCAATATCAAAAACCCAAAAGAATATGAATAGAGTCAGAACAAAACTTCTTTAACTGTAGAATTTATAGAGCAAAAGTTACTCTTAATAAAATCCAGTTTTAGATTACAGATTTATGAAATCAAAGCCCTAAAGTGATAGATTTATATGTATCACTGCAAATTCTTGAAACTCAAACATCCTTATTTATTGTCAAAAATGCTAGATATTTTACCTGCATAATTGTAATTATACTGCCATAGCTCATGTCTTTTGTAAAATGAAAATTGCACATGGAAGAGTGATCTATGTTCTTACTATATGATTTTAAATGTGTTTTCCAAGAGGTTAGATTAAAGTTTTAGTTGGGTTGTTTTGTTGTTTTTTTTTTTTTTTTTTGTACTGAGCATTTACATTAATTTCTAAATATATGTACATGGTGGATGGGTTCTGCAGTTTGATGGATATCCTTTCTGCTTTGCATGATTCTAGGCAGATAAGTAAATGATACAGACATCAGACAACGAAGCCAACTCAAAGCTGTACACTACTGTGTTATATAAATAAAGGTACTTTAAATACAAGAGTTTTTTCTTAATCTGCATCTTTTGATTGCACCCTGAGAGAATATGCTGGTCACAAGGCAGTTGATTTTTCATGAGCTTTGTGGATTTTCCTGTGTTAGTGGAAACTGGGTTAACAGATACATTGCATACATCAAATGCAGTGACCTAGACACTATCTATTGCCTCATGAAGAAAGCTGCTGGATTGTGTATAATCTGGAATAGGTGTCACAGCTAGACCCTAAACCTCTCTGGTTCAGACATGTCCCTTGTAGAATTTGTGGCAAAGTTCCGGTCAATTCGGGAGAGAAAACCTTACTCCAAGGTGGACTTTCCGTTTCCCTACCTGTTACCTATTCTCTCCTTGTGACCAGCATAAAACCTAGAGGTGTAAAATCTCAAACTGCTGTATGAGTGGGTTCTGACATCACCCAGCTGCTCATTTTCATATATCTAAATGCAGATTTGTGAAAATGACATCTTCTCTCTCAAGGCTAAAAAATTTATTTTGTGTTCCTTAGCGATCACAGAATATTTCAGCTGTGTGCAAATGCATGTCTGTGTTTTCCCATGCATCAGGAAAAAATGGAGCATCTCATTGTCCTACAGCTGTGACTCCACCCACAGTGAATAGGTGATGACAGATGGGACATTGGTTTTGGAATTCACATGATTTCTGAAATCCCATGTGCTTGCTGGTGGGTACAGGAGTGTTTATTCTCAGCATTTTACACCCAAATTTTCCCCCTGATGGTTTATCTTAGAACAGATAAAGACAATTACTATGTGTGCATGTAAACTACTATTATTTGAAAAAAACTTCAGATATTTCCTACTCTTTTTCCACTTGTGCATCCCACTGTAGTCCATGCCACCCCAGGGAAACACTCTTCATGCTGAGGGTGTGCATTGTGTGGGCACTGGCAAGTGCTCAGGGGTTATGCTAGGAGGGAGGCAGCAGCTGAGTCAGATGCACTGCGGTAGTGCTAGACTGGGAGCAGCCAGAAATGTTCTGCATCTGTCTGCTATTGAGCTTTCTGATGGCAATGCCATTCTCATCAGGACTGCTTGTATTTACAGGCTGCCCTTTGTTGACTTTAGGCTTGTTTTTCTTGCTGTGAAAGACAAATATTCTCAGGCATTAAGCTTTCCTTGCTACTACTTCTTTTCATCTGGGTCCATGTAGAACTTGATAGATGATAGCATTTAATCCAGAGAGGATCAGGATGCTATTTTCCTGTTAAACGTTCTCTGGTTTGCTTCTCCTGTTTACATTCATGTCTCTGAAATGTCGTAGTCAGTCCTGCTTCCCAATGAATGAAATCTCTTCTGCTTTCCTTGCCTCTGTGAGATAGTTGCTTTTAATTTTGTGAATCTTCATACCACTTTTTCTGATGCCAGATGGAAACAAACAACAGCTATGGACTTTTAAACCAGATGATGCCATGACTTACAAACTCCCTCCACTGTAATAGACAGCAGGCCCCAAATTCCACTATTGTAAACCACTAAAATACGAAAGCAGTCTTGGTCATGTTTTCCCTTTCCTGACAGCCTTTGAGAAACATCTCCTTTGAGCAACCACATGTTCAGCACAACCATATGGGTTCTTTTTTATAGATCTGAAGACAGCAATCTTACTGTCTGTCTCAGTACTGGATGTAAGTAAAAAATTTTCTCTCTACCAGATGTCTGCGCAACCTTATGCACATCATTTGCACATTCTTTGAACACGACATATCTTGCTGATGTCAAATAACTATATGCATAGGCTTTTACTAACTTCACCTAATTACTTGATAGCATCATTGCCTCTGTGGTAAAATTCTGACGTTTTTAGCAAGATGGAGGGGTTTAGGGCTAGGAAAGAAAGGCAAGACATCTTGCCTTAAGTTTTACATGTTTACATGTTTGCTGAAGAGTATATACTCTTTTATTGAGCATTTACGTTCTTCTGTTTTCCAAAATAATTCCTCTAGCGCTGATGAAATACGCATATGCACAAGCACAAAAGTGAACAAAACAAAAACACATGAACTACTACATGAAGTTGGAATTCTTTATAACGGTTGAGAAAAAGCCTTTTGCATTTGTTCACCTCTATAGTCACGTTATATTCTTCATGATGTATAGGAAGCATCCTTTAAAGTATATTGACTGACATCTGCCTACACACGTATATGAGGTTAACTAATCAATGCTTTTCCATGGTATAGTCCATCAAGGTTAGAAATTATATTTTATGAGTTGTTGACAAATTCATCCTAAAAAATGCATCTCCTGACTCTGACACTGCTCTCAAGTAGCTACTGCCTTCTGTTCAGATAGCTTGTGAAGAAAAATGTCTTTAGTATACAGAATTTTCAATATAAATATTTTTTTAAATATATCATAGAGGAGAGTCACCTCAACAGTCTAGAACCTCGCCAGTTTGTACACATGATTATGCATTTTCAAGTTGCTGCTGCAAAAGCTGAAGTGTATATTCTTCTGTAAAGCTCTGCAGGTATATATACACACATTCAAACCCTCTACCTCAGGCAGGGAGAGAACATATTCAGTAACTACACCTCTGGGACTGTGCTTTTAGAATCCTTTGAGCTTACCTGCTAAGAAACTAGTAACATTACACAGGCTTATGTATTAAAAATTATACTGAGCAAAAATAATATGTGACAATTGAAAGTAGAAAATTTGGAAACGGAAAATTTGGAAACAGAAAATTTATCTCCCGAGAAACACAACAACAGTGCAAAAAAAAAACCACCACAATCCCAAACTCCTCCAAAAGCCTAACTGAGGAGTAATAATTGTCTAAGACCCTGTGATCTCATGAACTGCTTGATATGAAAGAAGTATTGAAGTCATTTTTCCAGAAAGAATCACAAGAAGATGAGCAGATCTCTACGTCTTCCAAATACAATTCAATGACTTTTCATTATTTAGTTTAGCTGCATAAAAAACAGATGTCTACCTTGGATAGTGCTTTCATCTCACTCTATCAGCATCCAATGCAGAAGTGGACACAAGAACGCCTGTATTAACTGAGGGCAAATGTCCCTCTTATCTGGTTGTCCTTCTCCATAAATTGATGATTAGGGGTAAATGAGGACAGGACAAGAGTGTATGATTCTCCCCTCTTCAAGTCATCTGCCATATCCATCTTTTTTTGGGGTGAGGGAAATTTTGGAGGAACTTGATGCGGTTTGTTTAGTAATCTTTCTCCAGCTACCTGTCTAGTCTGTCTTTGAGCCCATATGAACTCTTTCCTTGGACTCGAATAACTATGTATCTATTTTGTATACATTTCCTTTTGTTTGCCCCAAATCTGGATCTTACAGCCTTTGTGTGATGGTTCCTAGTTCATATATTTGAAGAGACAAGAAAAAGTTAATTCCTTAACATCTTCTACAGGCCACTCATGATTTTGTAGACATCTATGGTATCTCACTCAAGTTGTCTGTTTTCTAGCCTGAAGACTACTACTACTACTACTACTCAGTTTTTCCACATGTAGATGTTTCTTGCCTCTCATCTTTATAACTCTTTTACAGTTTTTATATATCATTTTCAAATGAAGGGGACCAGCACATTACACACTCTTATGGCATTTAACGTCTCTTAGAGATCATCACTTATCCTTCTGGACTCTCTAGAGTGCATTTTACTCCTTCCTGTTGTACTAAAAGAATTTAGCCCTGGTTTTGCTGCCTTTAGCATTTTCACCTGTCTCTCTCTTGACTTTCTTACCTTTTTATATTTGATATGCTAGAATGTATATTACTGTGTATGTTCTTTATCTCCACACAACTTCATCTTTTTGAAGGGTATAAAGTGCCCTATTTTGTCATTTAATCATATCATCTTTCCTTTAACCTCTCTCAAGGGTTACCTAATAGATGACAAGTGAGGAACCAACAGTGAGATTTCAGCACTGGATCCTGTGCTATTATGCTCATCACATTCTTAGCTGCATCTTCTAGCTCCTGTTTAACAAGCTTTAACTTTTTCTTTAACAAAACCCTCCACAAAGTTCTCATTAAGAAGCTGAGCACAATTTTTGGGACTTTTTGACATATGATGTCCTGAAAGACAAAATATCTAAGCACATTGGAGTTGTGATATAAGGAGAGGGCTAGCAGCTCCAAGGGGATTTATTCCCCCTATCTTAAAACCAGACCTGAAACTAACTGTCTTATCTCTCACTGACTACAGAAGGATCTGGGTGACTTAACTATTAAGCTGAGTGACTCATAGTTAGTGTACTACACCTGGATTAATTTCAATGTAAAATAATTCAATGCTTCTTCCTCAGCCAGCTTGGAAAAAGCAGCAATATTAGGTAAGAAACACATTGCTGTTTGTAGAAGCGTATGAAATAAAGGCTATGATGATGAGAGTAGTTAGTGGAGGTTAGATGCAGAAGTAATTTCACAACAATGATTGACTTATCAGCTTCAATTGATACAAAGTTACTTATTTCTATTGGGTTTAGTTTTATAACAGATTAAGTTATTTGACTAAAGTGTTCAACATTTTTCTCCATCTTCCTGCTTTCCTTTAAGCTCCAGCAGCTTCTTTTTCACTCTCATACAGCACTAAGCATAGAGGAGTTTTGATAGCGATATTTTATCCTCACTTTCCTTTTACCTACCTAGCTGATCAAAGTTCGTGCGTGATCCCAAGATTGCCGTTGTCCGTAAAGGGATATGGAGAGATGCAGTATGTAGTCTAGTGAAGAAAGGAACATGGCTTTGGCACAGGTTTGCTCATAGACTGGGCTAAGCCAGTCATGAAACCTCACCCTTGATTTATAAACACTAATTATCTTTTAATGTTACCATTGCAATTAATACTCTTTCTATTTCTTTGTTTATGCCTCTCCCTGGGGGAATAATTTATATTTTCATTGTGTTTCTTTGGAGAGAAAAGGCTAGGAACTGCCTTTTAAAAATGCATAAAAGCATAGTAGTCCTGACATACCCTGTTTTAAATCAGTTGGTGTTAAATAACTCACAATAACTTTACCTTAAATTGTAGTGAGTGTAATATATCTGTGGCCAAAGAAAAATGGTCTAACACATTAGTCTGAACACTAGTGTTTTCTTTGTGCAAATTTCAGGAATGCAGAAAGAAACCTAAATATTGAAACCTGGTTTTACTTCTTTGCTATCCTACATGCAAACGCCTGGTAAGACAGCAATAGTCTACATGAAGGGTTCTAGCAAAAAGTAACTTAATTTTAGTTACTAGGCTCCTACCAGATATGTTGTTCTCTTCAAGGGAGCACCAGGAGGCAACTTTTCTACAAATTAATCATGTCTATGAGAAACTTCATGATACACACATAGAAAGCTAACATAGAAAAATGTGGGAAATGCCTTCATCTTCCAAATGAAGACTCAACTCATGACACTGCATGAGTTTTGTTTTTCCAGAGCAACTTATGCTGAGGACAAAACTATGCATCTCTCCTTTGAATGCCTTGCCTTTAGTCTCTCAGCCTTCATGTCTTCCAAATGAAGGTCTTGATGTATTAGGTCACAAATGCCCGAGCTTCCAGAAAGGGCTTCTAATAAAAAGTCACTGTGCAGGGGATTCAATGGGACTCAATTATTTACAACTTTCAGACTGTCTTCTTCCTTCCTGTTTAACGTATCTCTAATATAGGCTTTGCCTAAGTTCAGAATTGTGGAAGAATCATTCTTTCCCTCTCTTATTACTGAAGGCAATGACTAGACTGTTGGCACTTTCAATGCTGTAAAGCTAAGCCTGAGGTTACTGCAGGTCCTCAACACAACTAACTGTGAACAACAGACAAAAAAGCCTTCTTCCTCAATCTTGGTTATGTACTGGTAGAATTAGGTAAATCGTGGTGTTTATGTTTCGTAATTCACACAAAATCCTTGCATCTATGTACTCAGCACGTGAACCAGTGTCAACTGTTGTACATGGGAAGCATCCCGTTGCTTTTGAAACACACCTTTCTGGCACTTTCTGGGGTGCTTTTCTACTGCAGGATGTTTGCTCAGACTACTTCCTCCTTCTCCCTTTTTCATATTCATGGGACTAAAATGTCCAACGTGAAAGCTATGAACAATGCACAGATGCTAGGGGGGCATGTCAAACACTTTTTCATATTGAGGCTGAAAAAAGTTGCTTCTTTCTTCCTCTGCCCTTGTGTCTACCAACCTCTTCAGAGCTGTCATTTTGCCAGACTTTGCTAGCCAATGAACAAACAACCAGCTTCAACTACAGCAGCACGGCCATAGGTAAGATAACTTTTATTATAGCTATGACGATCTGACACACAGTACTTGGCAAAACTATCTTTCATTGAAGGGGAAGATAAAAGTGTCTCATGAGGTTTCAAAAAGTCCAAAAATTACAGATTTCATCTTGGATCTTTTGGTTTTGTCCTGGGTAATAAAAGACCAGAACAGTATGAAACATATAAAACCAACACCAAAAACTTATGAGCCTTTTTCAATCCCCAGAAACTGCTTGAGGGGCAATCTTGTCTATTATGTTCTTTTCTTGTAGGCTGTTTCTGGTAAACACTTTGCCTTAAAAATGTCTGTCACTGTTATCCCTGCACTTACAGAGAATGCTATTATTTTGAATGCACAAAATGCCCCACTGAGACAGCCTTGCAATCAATACAAGACTGCCTGGAGATGTTCTGAAAAATGTTGCTTGAGGATCTTTCAGTATAGCTATTTCTTGAACTTGCTCCCTGTGGTAGAGTACAATTGCCTGATTTTTTCCAATAGAGAAACATCTAATAAAAAAAGCCCCCTGTAACAGTAGCCTGGTGAGCTGCAGAAAGACAAGAACCTTTGTATGGGCTTTTCTCTGCAGAAATCCTTTTTCTTTTTCCATGGCACTGCTTAGTTACTCTGAAAGATGAGTGACTATTACTTGTTCTTTGACACATGAACTTTCTGAAAATTGAAGCCCAAGTAATATGCCATTCCCTCCTTACCTGCCAGATAGATTGTATTCCTCTTTACTGTGCTGGAAAAAATCAAAAGCATTTCAAGTTCAGGCAGCATGTTTACAGTGGTGGTGTGTAGGATACTCTAAGAATATAAAGAACTAGTCAACATTAACTGACTTCATGAAAGTACTACAGGTCTATCTCTGTCACTCTACAATCTTGCCCTATCTGGAGGCAAAAATATTTTCATAGTCCAATTTAGTTTACAGAATCACAAAATCACAGAATGGTCAGGGTTGGAAGAGACCTCTAGAGATCATCTAATCCAACTTCCCTGCTGAAGCAAGTCCCCACCTAGATCAGGTCACACAGGAACACATCCAGGTGGGTTTTTAAAGCCCCCAGAGGAGACTCCACACCTTCCCTGGGCAGCCTGTGCATGGGCTTCCTCACTCTCACAGGACAGAAGTTTCTCCTCATGTTCAAGTGAAGCCTCCTGTGTTCCAGTTTATGCCCTTTTCACTTTGTCCTGTTACTGGGCGCTACAGAAAAAAAGGACTCCTGAACCACAACTGAAAACTAGTCATAAAATATTAATGACACCAATATATGTTATGAAGTTACAGCCTAATTTGAGGATAGTTCACCAGGACCCTTACATCCACCAGCAAGATGAAGAGCTTAGAACTACCAACTACATTTTATTTTTGTTTATTTTAGATGAACAATGTTACTGCAAAGGAAGACTTCTGGACTGTAACTTCAGAACTTTCATTTGTAAAATGTAGGAGCTACTTGTCTCCTTTTCCTCTGGTGAGACTTCAGTAGTCCAAACCTCACCTAGGGAAATAAAGGGACTTTGGTACCCTGGGAAGCGTGTAGTAGTAAGAAGAATAGAAGGAATAAGAAGTTGGGGTTAGGGAGATTTGACCTATGAGAAGGGTCAAAGGAAGTGAGTTTGTTTAGTCTAGAATAGACAAAAATGAGGGAAGACATGATGACAGTTTTCTAATATGTAAACAATTATAAAGAAGATTAATTTGTTTCTCACTATGTCCATTAAAATCTTAGGAAAAAGAAATAATCAGATTAATTTAAGTAAAGGAAGTTTAGGTTACGTATTAGGAAAAAGCACTTCTTAGTAAAGAAATATTGGAACAGTGACACAGACAGCTTAGATCAGGTAAAGAGTTTCCCCCACTGGAGATTTTTTGAAGGGAGGTAAGATAAACCTCCCATTCAGATTATGTTAGCAAATGTCATTGTCCGAGTAGACACAGGTCCTTTGTCTTCTTGTCAAAAAAATATCAAAAGTGCCCTGTATAATGGAGGAATCTTATGTATTCCTACTTACTGCACATCAGGAAACAACTAGAAAAGGGGCCAAGAAAATTTGCCATTGAGTTCTGAGGGTTGGTGGTGAACATGGTTCTTTAGAATTGTGCTCTTTTTCTTGCTAGGTTATCCTTTCTTCTAGTAGCCTCCCAAACCAGATCTGTTATTTACTTACAAAAATACAATAAAAAAAAAAAAACCCTGGTAATGCTACTCAGAAAGGGAAGCATGGTTGTGGAAAAGAAGAAATAATTTATTGCTAGTGCAATTCACTTAATATTCTTCATCTCTCTTCCATGCTTAGAGATCCCTGCTGAGTAGCCTGATCAGAGGTGTTGCTAATACTTGTGAATGTGACAGATTCACACTCTCTTGGGTGTGGTCCCACGCCAGACTTGCATCAGAGCATAAATGAATGACCTATGAGAAGGAATGCAGGGATGCCATTAAGCTCTGCTTCATCAGTTCTAATCATCCCACTGAGAAGAATAAAACTATCGATTTGTTTCTTGTTCCATAAAATTGTCTTTACTCTTGTAATTCAACAACTGCATTGTTGAGCGATCAAGTACATGGTTTCTAGTAACCTTACCCAATACAATCTAATCATGATATACACAGGCAGTTTAACAAATTACCCACTTCTCTGGTAAAATGTAAAATTCTTTGCTTTTCTTCAGAGATGGTAGCCTAGTACATTCTGTTGTTCTTTGCCATAGCATTCTACATTTAAGTAATTTCATAATTAAAAAAATCTTATTAAGTTACTGTATTACTGCCATCTCACTGTAGCTAAAATTTACTCCCAGTTACCATAAGCTACGTTTTCCTTGGGTTTTCTTGTTTCTTTTCACAATGGGACATGCTGCTATGTCAAGCTGAAAAATTGCTGGTGGAGATCACTGCTCACTTTCCAAAGATGCATATGGATTTTCCCAGGAAGGTCAGATCATCATAATCACTTTCCATGTACCAGTGACTCTCCCTAGTCATTGCTTGCAGGTGACAAAGCAAACACTGCTCTAGACCATCCCTTCCCTTCATCTCAGTCCTTCTGGTTCTTTTGCTCCCTGTTCCCTCTAAGTTCCTGTTCACCACAGGGTGCAAATCCTCACCTCTTACAGCAACAATGCTCATAATCTTGATCAGTAAATCACTGAGTTCAAAGGTCAGTGATTTCTGCCTCCAGACTGCAAGGAAGCAGCACCAGATTACCCTGATCCTTAGGAAAACAGAGCTTTCTCTCCCTCCTTATTGGAGGCTACATCCATTTCATCAGGAAAGTGAAGGAAAAGTGAGAGCTTTTCTTTCTCTTTCCCTGTAGTTTAAGCACTCACACTCTGGGTCTCAAAGTGAGACACTGTCTTCCTCAGAGCAGTATGTAGTCTGCTCAGGTTGCTGTCAACAGTGAAAGTCATGTAAATTCTTTGGCTTTTCAGGCATCAACCAAGTCCAAATCCTCTAAGTGTAGAGTTGTCATGTTCATGGCTGGCTGATGAGCTGCATTGGCCCACACAACCTTAACTAATATACAGAGATGTGGCTGTGGGTAAGCCTGATGCAATGACGTGACGGGACTAGACCACAGGTCCTGAACTGTCGAGGGAAGCTCAATGGGAGTCAACTCAAAGTTTGGAGCCAAAAGAGAAATTGTTTCATTCCCTTTGCCAAGGGATGAGCTCACTGCACATGACAGAAGGAGCATTGCTGCTGCCCTCACCATAGACTCACTGAGTTAAAGTGCTCTGGTTTAGGCATCTGTGGATCAGAAGATTAAAGAGAAGACAAAGCTGTGAATGGATGAGCCATATATAACAATTTTGCTGTTTCCCATTGTTCTTTTCTCAGCAGAATACACAAGCTTCCTAAAATTGTAGTTAAAATTCAAAACACGAGGTACTTGGGTCTGCATTTAGTGAAGTATGTTGTCAATGAAGAAATACAAATTGGTAAAAATCTGAAGGTAGTGTGACATAATTTAATCTGCACATATGGTGATTTAAAGAGACAAACTACATGTTGAGAATGTTATGCTACAACATTTAGCAGTATGGTAGGAATCTCCCCTTAGCACTGAAAGTTACAAAAACAACAAAAAACCCTAGACTCAATTTTCCTTCCGAGTGTTTCATCATATTAAAATTTGGATTATAACTTACTTATTGTGTCCTATTTTGAATTCCTAACACAGATAAAAAAATTCCAGTAACTAGTTTCACAAAGGCCCGAGTAAGGCATTGAGAACTGGAACCATTGTTTTTATATGATAGTTTCACAAACAGATGGGCATGTCTTTGAGTGAAACCAATGGGAACACTATGCACTGCCTTCTGGGAATTTAAACATGGAGATTATTAACTGATCTCCAAGAACACAGCTTTGCATTAGGTTTTCTTTTCTCTGTTTATACACACAAAAAAAGCGCATAAATATGCTGAGTTGTGGTGGAGCAACTTACTCTTCTACATCCTCATTTAAAATTGTCTTTAGTAGCTCAGATCAAGACCAGTTTTATATTACACTCATCCTTTTTTTCCTCTCAATTTTAATATGGGCTTTGCAAAGGTATAGATACCTGGGGTATGGAAGGCAATGTGGGAGAGAAAGCTGATGTGGGACTATGCAGTATGGTTTTGGTTCCTCCCTGGAGCAGAGATGACAGCTGGGATTTGTGTGCCTAAGCAGTGTCTAATGCAGGAATGCTCATGGGCAAAGTGCCATGCCACAGGCTACAGTATAAGACATTGAGAAATGAAAAGAAGAAAACACTGTTAAGATCTGCGACTTACTTGAAATTTAAGGAAAGAAAAAAATTGCCTGTCTTCCACAAAATACTTAAGAAAACAAGCCTTAAACAAAAGGATTTTTAGAAGTATTCTCGATGGCGTATTTCCAAAGTGTCTTCTAAAGAGAAGATTTATTTAAAGGTGCCTGTAGGGGGAGATGGTTGCCCAGGAGACTGGCAGTAAACATTTCATCTCCAGGTCACCAGCCCAAGCCAGCTCTGCTCACTAATGGCCAAAAGCCTACTGTATTATTGTCATTAGGAAAGGACATGAATCATCTGAGAGTCTGTGGAGACGTGAAAATGTCTAGTTCAATAACATATAAATTATTTTCTTATAATCCTTTTGGGGACTTCTGAAGTACATATGAAAACAAACATCTTTCTGAATGTTTAACACTATTCTAGAAAATACTAGTAATTTTAACTTTGAAAGCAAACTCACTAATGACATCAATCATCTTAAAATGTCTCCTTCCTTCGTTCCTTCCTTCCTTCGTTCCTTCCTTCCTTCGTTCCTTCCTTCCTTCGTTCCTTCCTTCCTTCGTTCCTTCCTTCCTTCGTTCCTTCCTTCCTTCGTTCCTTCCTTCCTTCGTTCCTTCCTTCCTTCGTTCCTTCCTTCCTTCGTTCCTTCCTTCCTTCCTTCCTTTCTTCCTTTCTTTTTTTTCTTTTGTAAATAATTTCAGTTGATTTGTGAAGTCTCTTAAAGAAGACACAAAACTTTATAAAAAGCCTTTATCATCTGTTTCCTTTTAAAGTATAGCAGACCATTGGAATTTCAGAGAAAAATAAATTATGTTTGGGATCATTTTCCCTCTAGAAAAACAATAATAAACAAGACACTAAACAATATGTTTTGCAGCAGCCACTGTCTGAATCGCATTGTAGCAAGGCATGATATGCTAAAAGGCAACTTGATCAGATTTGATTCAGGCTAATGTCTTTCTTTAATCCACTGCAGAAGAGAACAAAGCTTAAATAATTTTATTTAATAACAAACAGACAATAATATCAATAGTACTTCCCATTTAACTTATGGCAACCATTAATATGTGCTGTGCACATACCCAAGCAAAAGAGACATTTTCCTCATTTAGTTGGTTTCATCTTTTGAAGCATGTCTCCACCAAAAAGCAGATTTCAATTTCCTTCAGGGACCACAAAATACCCAGCTCTTTTCCCCTCCCTCACTGTGGTTAGAAGTTTATTTTTTCAGTTGTGGTAAGTGCTTTGCACCATATTTATCTGCATGTTGTTTGTTTTAGGAGTGGAGTGCAGAACCTACTATTTTCAACATAGTCTTCTACCAGGGACTAACAAGCAAAAGTCTGCACAGAAATAGTTTAATGAAATTGTTATGGGCAATCATACTGGTTGAATCAGAAAGTCTGCAAGAGTCTCCAGACCATAGCTGAGGAGTTTCTCCTGCAAGAAATATGCAACTGAGGCATGCAAACAGGCCCAACCAGTAGTGAAGCTGGGTTGCCCTTGGTTTTGTATGTAATCCCACATAAGTTGCTTCACCTTACAGAACATGTCCACATCATGGGCATTTTCTATACAATTTCTGCCCTTGCTTCATTCAGTGGCCTTACAGATTGGTAAGACTAACATGTGTACACGGTTCTTGCAGTCTTTTATATTGATGCAACGGTAAATTTACACTGATAGCCAGTTACAGTTGTCAGCAATTTCAGTAATTTCAGACTATTTTTCTGAGAGATTTGGAGGTACAAAAGATTGAATAGGATTTGGCCTTCTTTTGGAGGACATGAGAGGGGTTGTGCTGGAAGTGATCACTGTGTAATGAGATGAAAAGGTTTGTTATCTTTTTTCTTCTATTTCCTTAGAGGCAAAGAGAGAAAATAACAGTTAAACCAATATAAAAATGTTTGTTAAATACATTTGTGCATATGTGAATGCACGTACACACACATTTTTCACATTACAAAATCAAAGTTGACTGTATTTTTCTTCCTGAAGTATTATCAGCATGAATGGAGAAAAAAAATATCATAAGACGTCTCTAAGTAAAGTCACAGAATCATTACAGTTGGAAAAGACCTTTCAGATCTTCAAGTCCAACCACTAACTTCATACTGCCAAGTTCATCACGAAACTAAACCATATCCCTCAGCACCTAATCTATGCATCTTTTAAACATCTCCAGGGCTGGTGACTCCATCTGGAGAGTCTCTGGGCCACCTGTTTCAATGCTTAATAACATTAATGTGTGGTGTGAAAAAAATTGTTCCTAATGTCCAATTTAAACTTTCTTAGGCTCAGCTTGAGCCCCTTCCTCATGTGCAATTCATTACTAGACAGAAGAGATTGACCCTCCAACTCATTACAGCTCCATTTCAGGAAGTTGTAGAGAGTCATCATGTCTCCCCTCAGCCTCCTCTTCTCTAAGCTAAACATCCCCAGCTCAGCTGCTCCTCATAAGACTTGTTGTCCAGACCCTTCACCAGCTTCGTTGCCCATCTCTGGACACATTCCAGCACCTCAATTTCCCTCTTGCAAGTGAGAGGTCCAGAACTGGACAGACTATTTGAGGTGTGGCCTCACCAGCACCAAGTACAGGGGGACAACAACTCCTTGGCCCTTCTGGCTTCACGATTTCTGATACAGGCCAGGATGCCACTGGCCTTCTTGGCCACCTGGGCACACTGCTGGCTCATATTCAGCTGGCTGTCAACTAACACCCCCCAGTTCCTTTTCCACCACACAGCTTTCCAGCCACTCTGCCCCAAGCCTGTAGCGTTGCCTGGGGTTGTTGTGGCCCAAGTACAGGATCCAGCACTTGGCCTTGTTTAACTTCATGTGATTGGCCTCAGTCCATTACTCCAGCCTGTCCAGGTCCCTCTGAAGAGACTTCCTGCCCTCAAGCAGATCTATTCACACATTCAATTTGGTGTCATCAGCAAATTTTCTGAGGGTGCACCAAATCCCTTCATGCAAATCATTGATAAAGATGTTAAACAGGCCCTAGCACTGAGCCCTGGGGAACACCACTGGTAACCGATTGCCAACTGGATTTAACTCCCTTCACTACAACTCTCTTAGTAGTTGTAGTCTCGGCAGTTTAAGAAAGATGATTTTAATTTGTTGTGCATTTATTTGTTTTGAACATCTGTTTAGCATGAATGCTGTATAAACAGTTGAACAGGATGACCTAGAAGATGTTATCTGAAAGCAGGAAAGAAGCAGATGGAATTCTGATACTTCCAGGTAAAACTCAGGAGGAAAAAATTTATGCTTTTCGTTTGCATGTAGAAAAATTTATGCTTTTCATTTGCATTTCTTCTTGATTTGTGACGTTTGCTTTTTGTATTTTTGCTTTGAACCTGCTTCTTAAGATTCTGGCCTTCATTTGCTATGTGAAATACTCCAAATTTTGATGTTATCACATTGAAATAGGAATAAAATCAACATGTCTCTCAGTTTTGTCAGTGCATCCCTCTTAGACATCACTGTTCTTTTTTCTGAAATGGCTGTAAAAAGTATTCCAAATGCACTTTTTTAAAAAATATTTTTGTTTCTCTTTCCAGAAATCTTATCCTGTCTTGTGGGAGAAGCAATTTTTCTCCACTACTTTTTTTCCTTTGCTTAATTATTTTACTAGTATAACGAACAGCATAATAGATTCTCTGCCTTCTACAGTTGCCCATGTATGCATCAACTTGCCTGTACCAAACTGTATTAGGCAACATCACCAGAAGTCTAGGGAAGTGGTCCTACATCTCTGCTCAGCCCTGATCAATGGAAGTGCTGGTTCCAGTTCCAGGCTCCCAAGTACAAGAGAGACACAGGCAATCTGGAGCCAGGCCAGCAAATGCTACCAAACTGATTGTGGATTGCAGCACCAAGGAGGTGGGAGGTCAGCCAGTTCAGTGTTAAAAGGAGAAGACTCAAGGGCATTTATGGTGAGTTCTAAAGTGTTTGGAATTGGCTTTTCACATAAAGGAATTACGTGTTAAAAATCAACGTATTTTCACTCTTCAAAGCACAACACATCAACAGATATGTCTCACAAGTCTGCTGAAGTTTCCAACAGCTACAAGGAAACACTGCGTGAATCTAAGAATTGCAAAGCAGGGGATAACACAGGCAGTACAGAGGTATCTGAATCTTGGAAAAGTGTGATATTTATTTCACCAATACATCTGGCATACCATAATTATAAAGTAATGCCAGAGAAAAAATTGGCCAGCCATATTTTGAACATCACTTCTCTAAATCATGCCACACCTCTGACTTGAGAGAGAAGATAAAGATTTGAGTGTGCATCATGTGACCTCAGAAGTCAAAATAATATGACAGACAAAATGCTCTCAATTATTTGTTACATAATAAATAAATATCATAAACTTTTAGGACTTTGGAAAATTGCCTTTACTACGTCAGTTGGGGTTTTTTTGTTTTTTTTTTTTTGAGAGGGCATGAGCCACTTAGAATTGGTGACATTGAGGCAACATTGCTGTTTATACTGAATAACATTAATGTGTGGTGTAATTTCATAGAATCACTGAATCGTTTGGGTTGGAAGGAACCTTAAAGATCTAGTTCCAGCTACCCTGCCATGGGCAGGGACACCTTCCACTAGTCCTGGTTGCTCAAAGCCCCATCCAACCTGGCCTTGGACATTTCCAGGGATGGGGCATCCACGATCTCTCTGGGCAATCTGTCCCAGTGTCACAACACCCTCACAGTGAAGAATTTCTTCCTAGTATCTAACCTAAATCTACCCTTCTTCAGTTTAAAACTGTCACCCCTTGTCACTACACTCCTTGATGGAGAGTCCATTTCCATCTTTCCTCTAGGCCTTCTTTATGTTCTGGAAGGCTGCTATAATGCTTTTCCATCAAAAGGTGAATTTGTCATGTTGAAAATGGAGACTGTTTATCCATAGCTGGGAAATATTTGGCTTTCATTAGTTTTTGGCACACAGAACATTTTGGAATAAAATAATCTATTTAATCAAATAGAAAAAGGGCATAGAGCTTGAACAAAAATGGGTGGGAACTTAAATGGACATGAACTGACAGAGTGAGTCTTGATCTACAATCAAGTTCTTCTGCCTCCCTTGTGTTTTGGTTTGAGTTTAGGTTTGGGTTTTTGGGGTATTTTTGCATGTGCTTGCTTGAATGTATTGGTACATTGTATTAGTCTGCAAAGAAATGTCAGATTTCAAACTGAAAGAATGAAATTTTACCTGATCTACTAACTCTAACAAAAGCCATATTCTGTTTAAGCGGCATTAAGGAGAACTAAGCATTTAATGAAGCACAGATTAAATTAACAGATGAAATAATATGACTTTTTTTGCAGGAAGTTAATTAATTAATTAATCTAATCAAACATCCTTTACAGCCTTGGTAAAACAATTTTTCAGGACGATTACCATTGATATAAATGAAAGTCTTAACTGAGTGTAAATTGAATAAATATTAAGATATAAAAAAAAAAAAGCCAGAAGTTTTTTTATTGCAAACTTATAACATACTCTTTTAGAGCATTTCCAGTTTTAAAAACCTGCATTTAAAATGTAGATTATTTTTTTAATGTCTATTTTCAAGTCAGAGGGAGTTTAGGGAAGTTTCATGCTAAATTGTGACACATCATCATTAATGCTAAACCTGAAGGCCCTTTTTTAATTCCACTTTGGTTATGTGAACTTATACCTCTCTACCTTTTAGGCGGAGGACAGACGAGGTGCCTGAGGACTGAAAAAAGGTCAATGTCACTCCAGTCTTCAAAATGGGCAGGAAGGACGACCCAGGAATCTACAGGTCGGTCAGCCTCACCTCCATCACTGGAAAGATGATGGAACAACTCATCCTGAATGCAGTCACTAAATATATGAAGGAAAAGATGATGATCATGGAGAATTGATTCTAGGACCAGTCTTATTCAACTTCTTCATCAACGACCTGGATGAGGGGACAGAGTGTACCCTCAACAAGTTGGCAGATAACACCAAACTGGGAGGACTGGCTGATTCCCCAGAAGGCTGTGCTGCCATTCAGCGGGATCTTGACAGGCTTGAGAGTTGGGCAGAGATGAACCTCATGAGGATCAACAAGGACAAGTGCAGTCCTGCATCTGGGGATGATCAACCCCATGCACCAGTACAGGCTGGAGACTGACCTGCTGGAGACCAGCTCTGCAGAGAGAGACCTGGGAGTCCTGACTGATAATAAACTAAGCACGAGCCAGCAATGTGCCCTCGTGGTCAAGAAGGCCAATGGCATCCTGAAATACATCAAGAAGAGTAGCCAGCAGGTCAAGGGAGGTTCTCCTCCCCCTCTACTCTGCCCTGGTGAGGCCTCACCTGGAGTCCTGTGTCCAGTTCTTTAGCTCCCAGCTCAAGAGGGACAGACAACTGCTGGAGAGAGTCCAGCACAGGGACACCAAGATGATCAGGAGACTAGAAGAATTTCCTTATGAGGAAAGGCTACGGGAACTGGAGCTGTTTAGTCTGGAGGGGACTGAGAGGGATCTTACTAACATTTACAAATATCTAAACTGACCCCGGTCCCCCATTGCAGGGGCATCTACAGAGAGCAGCCGATGAAGCCAGGCCTCACAAAGCTGTTCTGTGCTGCACTGTAACTCTGCATGAAATGGCAACTAGGTTTTCAAATAATACAGATTGGATTTTGATCTAGGTTTTATCTACATGCAACTCCACAACTCATTACAAGACCAGTTGGGACATAAACTGGGGCTTCGCTGCTCAGGGAAATGGCACGTGACTAGCAGCAGGGAACTTGTCAGCTGCTACTGACTCTGCATTAAGCAAAGATGTTGAATAGTGCTGAATACTGTGGATGTTGACAGGTTAATGAAAACAAGAGATCTACAACCAAAGACACCTTCAGTTTTAGCTGAAAATGCCTGCAAGCAGGAAGAGCTCCAATGGCAACGATGAGGATATTTTTGTGGTCACCTATTTTTGCAGCATAGCAGTCACTGTGCATACATATGAAGTGTGTACAGTCGTCTATGAAGGTCGTTAGCAAACATATGATATTATATTTTAGAAGTATTTTGTTTATATAGAAAGACTGGCTAGTGGCTTCAGGGTGCTATACCCATTGCTTGATGTTTGGCCAGTATTCTACTGCCTGTCACACTGCCTGAAAAAAAGAAACTTGAGTAATGAGTCTGATACCAAGTCAAACTTGCAGCAAGGGAGAGGTCTCATGTCTCCAGTTAATGGGAGTGGTAGCCCTGGGAGAAAAAGTATTTTCCATCCCCTAGGAATCCTAACTTCATGCCAGTGACTGGTCCCTGAGACGAGCATTGTCTCAAGCACTGATTCTAATCAGAGACCAATGCAGAGTCTCCCTTGCTCATGCCCAGCTCCATTTATCCAGCAGCTTTTTTAAAAGAAATAGCAGTGACAATAGCATGTGCTGTTAGCATGAAGTCTTTGCCCACAAAAAAGCATGTGTAGGTTGTTCTTTTGGGACAGATCTTTTCCTAAAGGATCTCAGACCTCTCTTGTGGGCATCTAGTGTCTCCTACCATGTCAATAACGGTCTCTGTCAGTCACAGCTAGTTATCTCTTTTTGAACTTTGTTCTTTGCTGTAGGACTCACTCTGCAATGAGAAGACAGAATGCCACGTGCTTTCCAACAGCACTAGGACAAATTTAAATGGAGATCTCTCATCTAGTAGTGTGTATTATATTGCTATGAATTTCAGTACATTCCACACTACTCTCAGACTTAATGGTCCTGAGACACACTTTTCCTTAGATCCTTTCCTCAAATTAAGCAAGTAATTTACTGAAGTCAATAGAAAGTACTCCAGATTGAAACCTGCTGAGGGTACAGCAACATTCCTTTTGCCTGCATGGGAGGAAGCAGCTGTTAAGCAGCACTAGGAAGGACTCAAAAGAGCCATATGATGGTGTGGTTGCCCTATGTGATTAATTGTCACTTCTACTTCTGGAGAGCCAGACTAAATGTGATGTCAAGATGGCAACAATCTATATCTTCCTTGTATAATGAGGACAACTACCTAAAATACAACATAGCAGCATCACGCTCAGTATCTCCTGCTGAAACTGAGAGAAAATCAGGTTGTCCAACTTAGTTACTTACTCTGGAGTTTGGCCAAGATAACAGGGCTAATCTCATTCTTGCCAAATCTATGTCACAGGGTATTTCGGCACCTTGGCAGCTACATTGTACAGAGTCCCTGTTCAGATAACTCTTTTCATGTAAATACTGTAGAAGGACCTGGCTTTTTCATGCAAAGCAATTGTGAATCAGAATGTACTTTACTGCATGAGTTCAGCAAAATATTTCTGGGAAATTGTTTTCCTCCTCTCTGCTAATCAGTTACAATTGCATGGGATAGCCAGGGTGTAGTACAGATGGAAACAATCAGGAAAATGTTGTTTCCATTAGGAGATTTGGGTTTTTTCCCCAAAGCTTAGAGTTTGATTACTCTTATTTTGATGTTCTCCCATCTCTGGCAGCATAAGATTATCCTCTTCTCCTAAGAACATCTTGATTACAAGTTTTGGAGATTGAGTTTAAATTCAGTAGAACCATTGACTTCTTTAGAGAGGAAACCCATGTCTTGTCCAAGGTGACTCTTCATAGATTCCCACTATAATCAGTGGCATGACAGATGCTTCTTCAACTGATGACTCACTTCAGGCTCCTGCTCCAAATCTGGCAATGACACCAAAACCAAATGGGACCAAAATTAGTTGTGGAAGGTGAGACCATGTGAATTGGGCAGTGGTGAGAGTCCCTTTGGTTCGTTCCGAAGAGTAATGGGCCAGCTTGTGAAGATTTGCTATGGTGTTTCTTTACTTTCAGAGAAAAGCATTAATATCCAGATAAAAGTTTCCAGATAAATGTTTCTGTCTGTTTTTTTTGCCTGATGGACCCTTGCCTTGTGGGAAGAAAAAATGCTAAGGAGTCACCACAAATCTCCCTGACTACTCCTTGTACCAAAAGGTTGTCCTCATCCTAACCCCCATACAGAGGATTTCAGCAGAAGGCATTTTGGGGTCAAGCTGAGGAAGTGAGACAAAATGCCTTAAGGAATTTAATACACTGTTGATTTTGCAGAGGGTCATTCCAAAAGCGATGCATGTTGTGGGTACTGGTACTGTACCAAGTTGATGCATATCAGGCCTCAAAAAATTCCACATCATTACCATTGGCACAAGGATCCAATTCCCAGTTATTCTTAATATAAGCCAGTATAAAGGAAAAAGTACCAAAGGGAAGGCATGACAGATGGGAATCACCTCTATTAACTTGCAAAAGTCATGTATATGTGTCAAAGTAGAATATTAAAATGGATTAGCCATTCATACAAATAAGAACAACATGTGCATTTGTTTCAGCTAGGATAAAAATCACAATGGCAATCAATTCTCATGGAGCATATGTGAAAGAAAACTTGGCACAAAGGACAACTTACTCCAAGTGTTCAGATACATATTTCAAATACGCCTATTATTTTTTTCAGCTTTCAGGTTACTAGTCTGCTCCAGCAGGCCATGAGAAACCACAGCTTGAAGGGAGAAATAATGACTTTACACTCCCAATTTATTCTCTGAAGTCACTATTTTTTGTCTTAGTCAAGCTTTTTCCATCTGTCTTTAAGCCCTATTCACATAGCCATGCTAAAGGGACATTAAACTGTACGGAAATACATTATGATAAACACAATTTTCTGGTTAATAAACATGCATTTGCATTTTTTTCTATGACTCTTCATAATAATAATTTTACCCTATAGAGAGCTGCCACTTAGCACGTACAGAGCACATTTCTCGCAGTCGGACTCCCAGTCCAATGCACAATAACTGTGTTGATGGGTAGACTGTATTTTCTCAAAATATTTTGGACCAAAGGAGGAAGTTACAGCTTGCACAAGCCTAAGTATTTTGCTATGACCACATAATATTCCCAATAATTTGCTCCTCTCATTGGGACTTGGTAAACAGCCACAATGTTTCAGAGGTGACAAGAAGTGTTCCTTTGCTCATCAATTTTCACATGAAGCAGAAATTTGTTTTTGTCCAGGAGCATGGAGCCATGTCATATAAAAAAATCTACAAGGTAGAAGAGCAGTGTGTCTCTTGGTAGTGATGTAATCCCTTAGCTCGAAAATCACTGCCACAAGATCTCTGACCAAGCAAGGGATCAGAGTCACAGCTAGACAGACACCCAGTGTGGTAGTTTGACCCTGGCTAGATGCCAGGCACCCACCATGCCACTTGATCACCCACCTCCTCAGCAAGCCAGAGAAGGGGAGAAAATAAGACAAGTGTCTCGTGGGTTAAGATAAAAGCAGTTTAATATAGAGATAGCAAAGCCGCGCACGCGCGAGAAGCAAAGGGAAGCAGATAAAGCTGTTACTCTCTACTTCCCATCAGCAGCGATGTCCAGCCACCTCCTGAGAAGCAGGGCTTCAGTACACGTGACGGTTGCTTTTGGAAGGCCCAGAATGAATCTTGCCTCTCCCCTGCTCCTCTCCCCCCAGTTTATATTACTGAGCTGACGTCATATGGTATGGAATATCTCCTTGGTCAGTCTGGGTCAGCTGTCCCAGCCATGGTCCCTCCCAAGATCATGCCCACCCACCGCTGTTGGTGAAGGTGAGGGAAGGAATGCTGAAGGGACAGCCTTGATGTTATGAGAGTGGCAGTCATAATATTGATATCAACAACAAGCACAGCACTGCAAGAGCTACTGTGGAAAATCACTACCATCCCAGACCCACTACACCCAGCTTCACTGCCTTACAGGTATACTTTCTGAAAAGTAGTCAGATAAAAGCATTTGGGGTAAATAAAAATCATAACTATCAATTCTCCCTCATTTCCTCTGACAGATCAACATATACACATATGGACCACTCCTAAATTAGACTCCTGCATTCTGTTTATCCCAACGGCAACGACAAACTTAGAGACCTACAGTACTGCCTTGGAAAGCAATTTAAAAGCCTGAGATATTCCTTTGGTCACACTTTGGGTAAGCGCTCTTGCAACTGCAAGGACACTGGCACAGTTGCCCTGTGTTTTCAAGAACAGAAGTGTCACAGTTTCCCTTCTGAAGCAGAAGCACTTATGCCTTGTGCAAATTACATCAACACGAAGCCCTGGCAGCACAAGCTTACTGAAGGCGGCGACAGGCTGAGTGGCAAAGCAAGGTAGGAGCCTCAGGGTCTGCTGGTGAATTTTGTTAAGTGTTGGCTCTATTCAGCTCTCAGTAAACTGGGGCAATGGGATACAATAGCAGCTCAAGATAACATGCTGAGGCCATACATAGAGATTTCTGTCTGCTGCTGTTGAGATAAATTAACTTTGTCGCTGGTATTAATAACAAAGGATTTGGTTCTCAGGTACCTGGCTGATAATTCATTTCAAATCCTTTAAGTGTTTTCAACTATACTTAAATTGATCCATTTTATCAAGTGAATTAAAAACAATATAAGCCATCCTTGAGCTTTTTTTCATTCCCATCACTCAGGGGTGGAAAGTTTTCTGGTTTAATTAATTTGAGAATAAAAATCAGTACCCAGCTGAGATGTAGGGTCTGTTTTGTTTTGTTTTTTATCTTGTGGAATCAATTCTCCCACAGCAGATAGATGTTTGTGCTGGAAATGCCAACTCAGATGAAATCAGAAGACTGTGATCAGGCATGTCAAGAGCACCAGACATTAACATTGCATTAAATCCTTGCTGTTGAAAAAAAAAAAGCCACAACAGTCAAGCCCCTTCTCCCTCGACACCCTCTATGCTTCATTTCCCTCGAGTTTCTCCCTTCTTTCTCATATTTCATGACAAGAGTGTGTATGTGTGTGTGCATACACATGTGTGGGAGGGTGCTAAGCTGTGCTCTCATTCTGGTCTGCTTCCTCTCACAGTGCCTGCTTTCCTCCCTGCTGCCTGCACTGCCGTGTGTGCCAGCAACATCTATGCACACTCGGTGAATTATGTGGAGCCGCCTCAGAAGCCAAAGGAGGAGGTGACAATTGGTGGACATCTTTCTTTGCCTGACAGCATATGTAGAAACAATCCAGCTGGACAGGCTTCTTTCTGTGCTGAGGAGACCGGCAGATTATTTTTGCAATTTCCTGGCTTGAAAGCTCAGCATTTTAATGCCTCACAGACTAGAAAACTATTGGGCACAAAATCCTGAGAACATGAGAAATGCCCTTGGAAAACAGTGTTTGTGCCTCCCCCTATTTTTCCATCTTCATTTCAGCAGGGAAAGAGTATAGTCAATGTTGAAAGGAGAGGTATAACAATACTGATAATTTATAGACTGGCAATGGGATGTAGCTTATAGAATCAAGCACCAGGCATTCAAGTTTCTGAAAATCCCTGTAACAAGTACAATTGTAGCTGAAGTTGTTGTGCCTTCCTCCTGTCTCTCCAGAGAAAGTTAGCCAGTAATAAACAGCAATGGATCATAGAATCATAGACTGGTAGGGGTTGGAAGGGACCTTTAGAGATCATCTAGTCCAATGCCCCTGCAGAAGCAGGTCAAGCTACATCAGGTCACACAGGAACATGTCCAGGCAGGTCTTGAAGACCTCTAAGGAAGGAGACTCCACACCCTCCCCAGGCAGCCTGTGCCAAGACTCCCTCACCCTCACAGTAAAAGAGTTTTTCTTATGTATAAATTGAGCTTTCATTTGCAGAGATGTTCACTTCAGCTCAGTTGGAAGCACCAAGGACAAGGAAAGAGAAAAAAGTAAATACAGCTCCTGCGTACAAGTCTCTTACAAGAATTTAAAGGTTACTGTTTTGTTTTTTGGTTTTTTTTTAATGAAGTCTGAAGCAGGACATGCAGGGCACAGGAGAAAGGGGCTGTCATGCTGCCAATGATACCTGCCCTGTCACCAGTGTGGGAGCAGTCTGCTTGTTCATATACTTGCTAATGAGTTTCCAGCCAAAGGCACTTGTCTTGCTCAAAAGTCCGTTCAGTTCTCAGGGGAATTATGTTTCTGAGCTGGATCCCAGTGGGTGATACTCTGTACTGTGCCTCTGAGGACTTATTTTCTCCAGGAAAAATTAAAAAAAAAAAAAAAAGGCTGGTCCCCTGGGCACGTCTGTTCAGTGTTTCCAGCTGATGCTGGAGCATCCCTAGGGAGCTCACCTCCATGCTGGCCATTTGGTCTCTACAGTCCCACAGCTAGTACAATCAGTAATGGTTTTTATGCTTTGTATTTCCAAAAGGTCCTCAGTGTTAGCCCCAACATCATCCCACAAAGTAGCAGAGGTGCTACAAACTGCTTCATGGGCAGCACTCTCAGACTTTTGAACACCTCTAGTCGTTTAAAAAGACCAGCACTCCTGGTCTGCACTCCTACTGCTTTTGCAGGAGAATTGTCTTAGAAACCAATTGATCTTCCCAAACCTTGGTGAAGAGTCTTTCTGCATTACAATCATCATAATGGCAGTGATATAAATGCAACAGTACTTGCATAATGGATGCACAAGCAGCACCATCTTCTTTGTGAAAGAGAGCCACATTTTGAATGAGCATGTCTCAGTACAGCCCATTTGGGAAATCAAAGGGTGTGTGAAACACAAATTATTTCCTTTGACCTGGTGCTCTAGGAGAGTCAGGAGATGTTATATTTAATTTATATATTTGGTCAAGTGTCAGATATTATGAACCAAACAATGTAAAGCAGTTCTATATAAGCATTTGACTTGTAATTATTCAAGTGCTTAAGCTAGGACACACTTCAACATTTTCTTGAGTTTGGCATCATATAGTCAGTTACTGCCTCGCCTCCTGCTGCACAAAACACAAACTCCTTCTTGCTTAGATCGCACTGGAATCTCTCAGGAATGGTATGTTGCAGGTGGTGATCAACAGAGCTGAGTCAAATTGGAGGCCTGTGGCCAGTGGGGTTCCACAGGGATTGGTTCTGGGCCCAGTCCTGTTCAACATCTTCATCAATGACCTGGTTGAGGGGACAGAGTGTACCCTCAGCAAGTTGGCTGATGACACCAAACTGGGAGGACTGGCTGATTCCCCAGAAGGCTGTGCTGCCATTCAGCGGGATCTTGACAGGCTTTAGAGCTGGGCAGAGAGGAATCTCATGAGGTTCAACAAGGACAAGTGCAGAGTCCTGCATTCTGGGAAAGAACAACCCCCTGCACCAGTACAGGCTGGGGGTCAAAGTGCTGAAGAGCAGCTCTGCAGAGAGAAACATGGGAGTCCTAATTGATAATAAAGTAACCATAAGCCAGCAATGTGCCCTCGTGGTCAAGAAGGCCAATGACATCCTGAGATGCATCAAGAAGCGTGTAGCCAGTAAGTGTAGAGAGATTCTCCTTCTCCTCTCCTCTGTCCTGGTGAGGCCTCATCTGGAGTCCTGTGTCCAGTTCTGGGCTTCCCAGCTTAAGAGGGACGGGAAACTTCTGTAGAGTCCAGCACAGGGCCACCAAGATGATCAGGGGACTGGAACATCTTCCTTATGAGGACAGGCTGTGGGATCTGGGACTGTTCAGCCTGGAGGAGGCTGAAGGAAGTCCTCATTAATGCTTACAAGTATTTGAAAGATGTATGTCAAGAGGATGGGGCAACACTTTTTATCTGTATTGTACAGATGATAGCACTAGGGGTGATGAAGAGAAGCTGAAACATAAAAATTTTCATTTATCTTTGTATTTTACCATGTAAAACATCATATTTTCCCCATGTTCTGATGCTATAACTGCTCATCGCATTTTTCACAGAATTACTTATACATAACTTGTAAAAGAAAAACATCCTCCTGAGGTTTTATTGTGTAGGCAGGGTTTCATGTCTGCAATATGCAGATTTTTTAGAAAATGGGAAATCCTAAAGCAACCCCATGACAGAAAATGAAAAACAGAGAGGCAAATATAAGAAAGCTCAGTGCTGGAAATTAAACTTATTTTTGGCATAATCATGCACTGCATGGTAAAGTTCAAGCTACATCTCTTTACTCCTGACAAGATTAAGGACTTTTTTGTATAAAAGATTAAATTTTCTCTTTCATCATATTTCTTTCAAAAGAAATCATGCTACAAAATAAAAGATGCACAGAAAAAAAAACCTTGGATATAAATAAAGATGAGGTGCAACAGATCTGGGACACATTATCTTCCAAATGTAAAGAAGGGAACAACTTCAAAATAACCCAACCCATACATTTTATGTTACCATACCAATGAATGGAAGTTCTAGTCCGTGATCTTTTTCAAGATGCTTCCTAAATCCTGTCTAGAGCTTGAATTAAGTCATGTGTGTTCTTGCTTTGAATTTGTAAATCCAACTAACTTGGTCTAAGCGTATTTCAGAATGCATTTTTAAGTAGGTCTTTTTAGTGGTACTGCAGAAATACAAGACATTGCTTTTCTACTACAAGTAAATTTTTCCAAAACCAGCAAAGCTTTACTGCTCCAAGAATTACCTGTTAACCATCCTACATATATTAAAAATTGTAAGTAAATGTAGTAAGAAATCCTGCTGGTTTTGTTTCTACTTCTGTAAAGTTATTGGGTATATAGATGCAAACATATCCCTTTTTTTCTAGCCTTGGTACAATGTACATGACAGGCGCTTCTTAGAACAGCAGGTATATAGAGCTGGGCTGGTGGATGTCTGCAATCATTGCAGAGAGGGTATTTCTGTTGCTTGCTGCTACTGATGTTGCTTTCACTAAACATCTCCTCCAGCATTTATACACACCTTCCAAACATACAGTCTTAGCCATATAAATAAGGATAGATGTAGTCTCAGAGAGAATTTACAGTCCACTATTCATTACCAATAGCCAGCCCACTCTGCCTGGAAAAATCATTATTACAAATGGAAGACTCAACTAGATTGAGCAAGAGGTGATTTATTAGCTCCATATTTAAATTTAATCATCATAATGTAGGAAAGAAATATTGTCATTCTTTGCAATGAAGTTCCACTCGATTTCTCTGACGATAATTTTAGGTTTGTAACATATCTGCCTTCAGAGAAACTCCTCTCGTAGCTTCTGAAAGCGCAGAGACTGGCACTTTGTACTCCAGGATAATTTCTGTTGTCATAGGTTACCCAGCAATTGCAATTATTTATTGCTAGGCATAGTATTTCTGCGTTCTTTATGGATTGTGCAAACAACTTATTTTTCTTCCAGGCATGTCCATGCTGACATCAACTGAAGTCAGATGAAATTAAATTTATTGTTTAAAACTGTTGCGGATACAGCTTGGGCTTTTTCTGAGATTTGGTGCAACAGCCAGGGAGACTGGTCAGCTGCTTAGTATTTCAGAAAACCTCAGAAATAAGTTCTGCAGAGCCTTCTGAAAATCTTGTTAGCTTTGAAGACAACGGGAATTTGAGTGCTCAGTATTTTTGAGCAAATGGAGACAGGTGAGCTCAATGAAACTTAACTGTAGCTTTCAAAAGCACCCAGGAAAAGTCAGGGTTGGAGCATCACAGTCAATAGTCAGAGAGACAGACCATGATGCCATCCACAGTTTATAGAGTTGGGGCTAGTTGCATAGCCCACATCACATGGTGTGAGAGTGTCCTCCTCACCAGTAAGAGAAAGAAAGGCAGGGAAGGGGCTAAACCCTCTTAGCTGGCATCTAGTGAATCTCCTGGTCTCAGACACCTCCCTCACATTTTGACCATAATTTCTGTCTTCTTCTGACACGTTCTTATATTTTCCAGCATCCTGGCTCAAAGTGATGTGTTTGTATGAAAATGTTTCCCAGCCCTAACCTGGTGGAAAGGCTGGAAAAGCTTTGCTGGCCAGTCACCTTACAGTGATTTTATGTCCAGGTTGCTCTCCCGCCCGAGGCAAGGGCGGGACCCAGCCTGCAAGCTACTGACCTCCAGCCTCTCCACAAGCCTCTTCCTGCTTTAGCCCATACCCCTAACTGCACCCACAAGTCTCTAAGCATCCCCAGGATGGATTTCAGTGGTGCCTGCACAGCTCAGCTGGGCTCAGCATTGCACATCTTCAACTCATTATGATTTCAGTGTCTTCCTGCTCTTGTTACTGGACCATGACCCCAGTGTCACAGGTCATCCCATGACAATTTCTTATAACTGTTGGAGGCAGGTGAAGGAAGTTCAGAGACCAAAGGAAAAAAACGGAAGGAAAAGCCGTCTCTTTTATCTATTTCAGTAAAATTTGTGATTGCCAAATGCATCTTCTCTTTCCTGAAGTGGTAATCCTGTCCCACTTCCTGCATGACCTGGCTGTAACCCTAGAAGAAGGAAGTAATTTATTTCAAGTCATTCTGTTTTGGAAGTGTCTCAGCCTTTAGGCTGGCATCTGAGACTGCCTGAGACACTTTTTTCACCTGCCTGCCTGCTCGTCTGCCTCCAGTCACCTGGCAAGCGAAGCCAGGAACGGGGCAGCCACAGCAGGAGCCCAACACAAAGGGCTGACATGGGAAGACAAGCGAGGCTTATTTGTTTCACACCATTTCCCCAGCGCCCGTGCTGACAGACAGACAGCCTCCCACCAGTCCCTGTGGGGCACCAAGCAGCCCTGACACAACGGGCACGCAGCTGGGAGGATGCCAGTGCTCTACATCTCCTACCTGTTGCCTTAGAAACAAACAAAGGGAGGTGGGCTTTTTTCTTTCCTACTTTCTTTTTTTTGCTTTTTCTTTCTTTTTCTCCTTGGGTAATGTGCTGTGTGCCAAGTCTCAAGGTGGAAGGGAAAGGCAGAAAAAAACAGAAAGGAGTGAGAATATGAAGACCACCAAATATATTTTGAGACTAAATATGAAAGCAAGACACATCAAGGCAGCTACCAGATTTGTCCCTGACTGCTGCCCTTTTGTGATCTGCAGCAGGAGGTCATGGCTGCCACACCGAGAGTAGTTGTATGAACCAGCTGTGACATCTGGCTTACATTGAGGGATCTGAACATTGGAATCGGATAGCGTTTGTTTTCTCTTGCTTGAGCCTAAATCAAAGCTTTAATTAAAGAAAGCACAGAGATGCTCTCAGCAAGACTACTCAAGGTCAGTGTCTAGAGGGTACTTCTTCAGGGATAGGAGCTGGTCATGGTCTGACCCGCTCCCTGAGGTGATGGGTGCATTTTGGGGTGAGGAAGGAGTTGCAGATCCTAAAGCAGCAGAGATAGACTACTACAGGGACTCTATAGCTGCCATTGCATACATGGGGGCCCAGACTCAGAGGAATAATCGGTGTCCCCAAGGATCCCATTGTCTCCTCCACGCCTCCTCTTTTTGCCAGCAGCTATTCCCGTAGCTAGCTGATCAGCCTTGCTGCCCTTCTTGCAAAGTCATTTGATGCTTCCCACAGTTCCTCCTTTGTATAAAGCCAGTCCTAGGCCTCTCGTTGCGCCACTCCCAATGAGGAACCACTGCAGCAATGCTCTCGGCCACCGCTGGCTGCAGTTTGGTTGCTGCTTAGCTACTACTGTAAGCCATTAGTTCTCAATTAGTCTATATTAGGCAATACTTTTTTTTTTTCCCAGATAATTGTTTTGCAGACTGTTAGTAGCTCTTTAGGATATTTTCTGAAATAGAACAGCCTTATCCTAACTTCTGAGTGGTCAGCACCACATCACCATCATAAATTATTTCAAGCACATCAAGTCTCTAGTAACCCCTTGAGCTGATTCCCAATCCCTGTTAAAATTGTCACAGCAGTTCACCTCTCTAGGGCTACACTTGTTTGGAAAAACACTTGGCACATATCATATGCCTCCAATACAAAGCACACGCCATATAGCTGCAGCACAGGCAGCTCAGCTCAGAGTCAGTATGTCACAGTCAATCTGTAGCAACAACTGAAAAACAAAAGCTCAAAGAAGAGAGGAAGAGAGGTAGGTCTGTGGGATCTCCATCTACAAAGAATGGTATTAAGAGGGCATTAGTCTGTTTGATATAGTTGAGGCGTCTAGATTGGCTGCTGGTGATGTCACAGCCACCCACATGTCCCATAAATCTATTTTTTGTTTTCATGTGTAGTGATGTAATTCCCGCAAACTTCCTCAGTCAGGGTTCATTATTTAATTTCTCAGGTGGCTGAAGTCGTAGGCTTTGTGGCGTCTATGGCCACCCACGGTGTGCTCTCACTGCCTAGAAATGAACTTCCTCTTAGGACTAGTTTTCTAACTGGCATCTGCAGAATTAAAAGTCCACTGACCACTGCATGTCATGGGAACACTTGGGAAAGTATCTCTGGAATGATAAAACCATTTCAATCCCAAAATAATGTGTGTGCTTAAACTAAGGCCTTCTCTGACAGAAAGAAGATAAGGTGCTACATTAAGAAAACCTCCAGTTTTAATGAGCCAACATACTAATACCAACTACTTGGAAAAAAAACACTTCACCAAGCAAGATAAAATCCCTGCTTTACCATAACTAATATTCCTCCTTTGACCAAACTTTATCATGAATTCTCTTTACTAAAGGGAAGTGCATCTTTATGAACATCACTGGACTCTTAAGTCATTCTTGGGGGTGGTTCTCACCAGTGGAGTCATGAGGATTTATCTGTCTCCTTTGTCTTACCTATTGGTGATAAACATATGTCATGCTTTCTTTTAATCCTGCTAAGATCACATCCTTTGTTTTACTTACATGTTTATAAATCCAAGGAGTTAATCGTCCATGAAACAGAGTTTCCTGAACACAGAGGCTTTCCTACAGTGGTCCAATTGGCCCTGAGAAATTGTCCTTCTCCATAGTACTGCCTAGCGTCACAGTGTAAAAAGCAGTGTTTTTCTGATATTTGTGATCCTTCTCAGCAAACTGAAATCTTGTGCCTTATTAGGAATTAAAATAAACTAAAAGGACTAGTGCAGAGGTCAAGTTATTACCATATAAACACCAATCAGTGTTTCTTAAACTGTGTAAATCCATTAAGACTGAAAGGATAATCTTCATAAATGACAGTTATTTTCATTAACTAGAATCAAGCATCTCAAATAAAATTAGCTTTTAGAAGGGCCTCATCCAAAGCACAGTGAAGTCTGAGAGAATCAACTGCATCCCAAAGATTTAGAGTAAACTTCCTCACTGATGGGATTTTTACTGAAGAAACAGAGTACAAACAACAAAGATGATAAAAGCAATTCTATGGGAAGCAAGCATATTTGCAAATATTATATGCTTGCAGGCAAGTTCTTTCTTCTACAGTAGTAAAGTCATATACAAGATATTTCAGACACTGGTTGTTTAATTTGCACCATAAATGCTAGAAGAAGAAATGACATAGGAAGCGACATCATTTTCTCACAGCAGAAAATCAGATTAAGGGAATTTTTAATCTGCAAGGTTGTGAATGACTAAAACATCTTCTTTATCTTCTGAAAGAATATCAGCAAAAAAACACCACCCTGAGAAAAATCGATGTTTGTGTTGCAGATAGTACAAATGGTTCCAGCTTTTTCTCATAGTGAAAATGCTTGAAGAACGTCTTTGGACAAGCTGTTTCCAGCAAAGTATCTCAAACCAGCATTTTACTTTATCTCCATGGAATATAAACCAGAAATTAAAAGGTGGCAATGAAAAGAAAAATCATAAGGAAACTTTTTGTCCTCAGCAGTAATTGTTTTCACTCAGGGAGAATTTTAGCTATGGAAGAAGAGGTAAGAGCAAAGGCCTGTTGGGCAAGTAGAGCTAGTCAAATGATCTGCTCTCAAATGTTTTTTCCTATGGTTTTATACAGTCTTTTCTACACCAAATGTTTATTGACCAGGCTTTCACCATCTTAAACCTGTTCCCCTGCACCTTCCATCCAATTTCGACGTCCTTGGCTTACCTTAGGACTTGTGTTCCGGCCCTAAATCAGCCTTTCCAGTGATCTGGATGTTATCTTTCACTTTGCTGTTTTCCTTACCCAGTGTTTTTGCCTAGCTAGAGCATTGCACAGACTGTCTATCACTGTGCACAGGCTTCACAAACAAATCCCACATGACCCAGCTCAGTGCTCAGACTTCACGGGCACTGCTTTCAGGAGCAACTCACCACCCTTCATGAGCCTCTGCTCTGTGTTCAGAGAAGGGCACAGAGGTTACAGGGCAAGTCCTGGGACACTGAGTGATGTATGAAACCAAAACAAATTAGGTAGTCTGGGCTTTCAAATATCACAAAGTGTTCCCGTTTCCATGGAGGATACGAACAGAGACTTTCATCTGAGACACGCTTTGCAGATGGGCAGGCGTTTAGGGAGCTCCTCCCTGTACCCAGCCCAATGAGTTCGATGGCAACAGTTATCTGGCTGGAAAAGTCACCTCATTTTGCTGACCTGCAGCTGACATCTAGAAAGCTACACTGTGCCCACAACTGGACTTAAACCCTCCCCTGCACACACACAAGGTCTGATGCTTCCCAAGTCTCAAGATGTCAGTCTAGGCCTTGAGGGTTGCCTTGTGGAGGGCAAAAAATAAACAGCCAAGCACCACAGGCTGCCACTGGGCACCCTGCATTCCCATGAGAAACTTGCAAAGTTGGATCAACTGCGTCACAGCGCCTGCAAACAGGAGGCCTGGACGGTTTAAAAATACTGCCTGCCACAGATTTCCCAGGCCATATATAGTTCACACATCTCACAGCAGTGGGAAGGAACTGCAAAAACACAGAGAGACACAGAGAAGGAAGAAAGTAACATGTTGCCAGCATGCAACAAAAACAGGTTTAAAAATAGCCCAGGCTGTGACAGCTCCATCCTAGCAGGGGTGTGTGAGGGCCACTGGTTTTCCCTGCCCTCACTGGCCCCCTCTCTCAACTGTCTGTTTTCTGCCAGAAGGAAAGAGCAGGAAGGAAGCTTTCAGTTGCTGGAGGCAGAGGGAGAGAAAACAGTTGTTCTGACATTGGACAGGCTCGCCAAGGCCTGCAAGGACATCCATCCAGCGCTGCAACGGGACCCTTTCTGCAAGGCATGGGCTGGGGGCATGGGGAGAGCACTTCCTTGGATAGCCTGGCTCACCATCCCCAGCAGTGGCAGGCATAACCCCAAGGGATGTGAAGTTACACTGCCCGGAGGGGAACACAGCTTGCATAAGCCCTTGATAAGGGCTTTGAAACAAGTCTCCCCTTCCTCTGCTCACCCTGTGGGTATTAAGAACTGACCTGACCTGAATGCAAAGCTGAGCTGTCTGGCCCTACTCTGGTAAAACAAAGAAAAAGCCAAACCCACTTGTTCTGCCCATGGCCTCTTCCCTCCCACAGCTCAGCTTCCACAGAGCTATTGCAACAGGAAGCAGCCACGTGCCAAATGAGTCTGTCTCTCTGCAAGGATGCAGTGCTACCAGCTTGGGGCAGTGGCTGGAAAACTGTCCAGCAGAGAAACACCTGAGGGTGTTAATCAACTTCTGACTGAACACAAGCCAGCAGTGTGCCCAGGTGGCCAAGAAGGCCAATGGCATCCTGGCTTGTATCAGAAATAGTGTGACCAGCAGGACCAGGAAAGTGATTGTACCTCTGCACTCAGCTGCACCTCCAATATTATGTTCAGCTCTGGACCCTTCACTACAAGAAGAACATTGAGGTGTGGGATCATGTCCAGAGATGGGGAACAAAGCTCATGAAGGATCTGGAGCACAAGTGTTATGGGAAGTGGCTGACAGAAGTGAGGTTGTTCAGCCTGGAGAAGAGGATGAGGGGAGGCATGATCACTCTCTACACCTACCTGAAAGGAGATTGTAGCAAGGTGGAGGTCGGTCCATTAATGAATGATAAGACAAGAAGAAATGGCCTCAAATTGCACCAGGGAAAGTTTAGATTGGAGATTAGAAAGAACTTTTTCACGAGTTGTTAGACACTGGAACAGGCTGCCCAGGGAAGTAGTGGAGTCACCAACCCTAAAGATACTCAAAAGACGCGTAGATGAGGTGCTGAGGAACATAGTTTAGTGATGGTTTTGGCAGTGCTGGGTTAGTGATTGAACTTGATGATCTGAAACGTCTTTTCCAACCAAACAATTCTGTGATTTGAAGGATTGTCTCCATCACCTTCTCCTACGCAGCTTCCTTATAGAAAAAATATAAAAGCATGTGCCATCATGCCAAGGTGGGTGACTGTAGCTTCCTGAAATCTCCTTGCTTGTTGGGATTTCCAGCAGACAGGTGAGCACTGACTGACCTGGGGCTTAGGTGGAAAGAAAGTGGTGTTGGAATGTCTGCAAAGGCCATGCAATTAATTATAGGGTCAGTTTTAATTTGTTCACTAAAGTGCTGGAATTTTTTTCTTATATTCTTGATCACTTGCACCCTGCAGACCTGGCTGCCCTGGCCACAAACAACTTCTGTCGACTCCTGTATGCTGACATGGGGCACCAAAAGGGGTCTAAGCCAAAAGCCCAGATTCCAGACATCCCTGAACTTTGGAGAAGTTCAAATCAGAGCACACATCTTTAGTGAGAAGAGGAAAGCTGTAACATGATCCCAGCTCTGGGTAATAGAGGTAACACTCCAGTGTGGTCTGAAGGTGACTTCCAGAATATGTGGTATGGAGCAGAGTGTGAGAGGAGAGGGGAAAAAGCATGAAGACATTTTTCACATGATAAAAAGGAAGCTCTAGGGAAAACTGGGTGTCTGCTGCCTGTGGAAAGGTGAGGAAGGTTGGTGAGGAAAGTTGCTGACAGACTAAGGGGGGGTTAAAAGAGGTAGATGAACTCTGAATGTAACAAGAAGTGATATGAAAGAGCCCTGTAGGCTGTCAGAGAGGTGTCAAAAGTCAGGAAGGAGCAAGAAGGACCAAGAATGCTATCGTTCTGGGACAAGTCCATCAGAGCACATTTATGTTATCTATGAGATCTTGAGACTCACAGCTGTATTCAGGCTCACATCTGCTCCTGCCATGCTCTCTGCCTGACTTTTACATGGATGAAAATTCTCCTACTGCCTCAGCTCCAGTTGTATTTGCAAGGGAAGGATGCTTCCAGCTAGAAGTGCAGTGTTAGGCACTGCCTGTGCCATGTGCAGGACATGAGTAGCCATCAGCCCCTCTGTATGCTGCTGGCAGCACTCACCCCAACACTTTCAGCTAGAGAGGCAGCATGGGCTTTTCCCACTGGCACACAAGCATCTACATTCTGCTCCTCTAGCTCTCCATGGATGGATGAAGCATGCATCTCAGTACATTGCTTAGGTTTGCTAGAATTACAGCTGGGCTCTTAACAATGTCAGGCTTCACAAGAAGAGATGTCTTTTTCACTCTGTATCAGAATGTGGACTCTTTTATTCCTGTTCCCAGACAAGCTTTTTTAGATGGCCCAGTCTCTGTATGGCCCAGGAACAAGCTTTAGCCTGAATGTAATGGACATCAGGCTGCAGGACTGGGGAGCCACCTCCATGAGATTACACAGGGATTATGGTTTAAAGTTGAAGCGATGCACAGTTTAAGGTGATAGCAGTTTAGGCCATGCTTGCAGGAAGGAATGATGACAGCTCCAAGCACGACTGTGCATGCAGTGCTCATGCAAGAGTGAATGCGTGGGCACCATGCCCCTCTCATGGACAAGAGGAAGGAACTCCTCAAGAAATGTAACCTCCCTTTGGCCAGCTGCCAGTATGTGGCTAGATGGCCTTAGTGCCACGCTGTATAGCTTCGCGGCTCTCACTTCCTCAGTTAACAAATACCACCAACTAATTAACTGACAGCAACATGGAGCTATTCTTGGCCTTAGGTGGATCTTACTGAGGTCATATTGTTTGCGGGTAACGTAATTTATTACACTGTGAGGCACTTTGGGATACAGTGTGAGAAGACCACTTGAAAAGTGCCAAAGCAATAATCCAAGTCAGGATTTTCCTCGGTAAGGTAATGTGTTCCATACTTGCTATGCCTCTGAGAAATAAAGCATCAAAGTCTCTCTGGCTCCAGTGTAATGCTGTAAAGTTTTCCAGATACGTTGGTGGAAACAGAGGACCACTGTGCTCAAGAGATGGGTCCTTCTTCAGAGCAAACGAAGTGCAAGGCATTTAATTTTTACTTAAATCAACTCTGAAGACAAAAATCCCACCCCATGGAAAGGCACTCAGCTGCCAAAGAGAAGTATCATGCTTTGGGCAGGCAGGCGGCTCTCCCTGGACAGCATCGAGGTCATGCCGTCCAGCCCACGTCAGGACTGCAGCTGTACTCAGGGTGAACTCTACCAAATTAGCTGTACATGATGCTGCATTCCCTCCTTTCTCAGAGGATCAAAGGGGCTGGATTGAGTCCCAGCTTTTTTCAGATAAGCAGGTCACAGGACTAGTTTGCACCTCTATGCTGCTTGTAATACACCATGTTACAGATTCCTCTGTATTTCCTGGTTTGTGCCCACTGGATACTGCTGTTCACATTTTTCCCCTTTAGTCCTCTGAGCTAATCTAGTGACCTGGGATACTTCTACAGACTCCTGACACTAGTACAGATTCCCTGGCAGTGTTACATCTGATTATAAACTACTACCCTCGTCTTTGCCCAAACGCTCTTTATGATTCCCTTGTTTTATAGTAAAAGCTCATTCTATCTTTTGAAAGGCTTCTCCCACCAGCACAGTAGCACCAGGGCAGGTGCAACAGCTCAGCAGTCTAACTTGGATTAAATCTTGTCGCAATGGTGGAGGGAGAAAGACAAGGGTATCTCTGGTTGGGTAAGCCATGAGACAACCCTAACATCTAAGCAAAAGGCATGTAAAGAATAGAGAGGAGGGGGAAGACAGCAATAATTGGAAATCCATTTCACTTGTATAAAAGTGTTAATTAGTCATATATCTGCAGGGACGCTGCAGACTTCACAAAGGCACGAACAAATTACAACAATTAATTAGTACCAGGGTCTGGGAGACTCTCTGTAATTAAAATTTGCGATCAAGCAGCAGCAAAGGGTGATTAAAAAACAAACAGCAGAACATGTACATATATATTCCTCTTTAAAAAGATAACATGGTTTTGTGCCACAGGGTGATAAATTGACTGTACTTTTAACCATTGCTGTTGTTTAAGTGACAATGTTGTTTAAGCAAGTGATGGCTTTAAAAATGAGACAATGTTTTACCTATGTTTATCTGTCAGTAGAAGCCAACACATGTTTATAGGATGCAAGACTTTATGTTGAATCCAACAAATAGTTTGGAACGAACAAGTAGAGATAGAATTGTGGAAAAAAAGTATTCAGAAAGATTTATTTAGTTTTGGGATTAGCATTCTTGACCTAATATTCTCATTTTAATTTAAAAAATGAAAATAACTCCTCAAGCCCAAAATACTCTGTTGATTTGAAGAGTAATATTCTTTCTGTTTCTCATATCCAGCTGTAGTGGAATATGCTTCCAGTGTCCATTCTCCCCAGAACACGAAAACTTTTTAAGGAATGAATAAGGGAGAAGTTTAAACAGAAGCATCTTATCAGCAAAGGAAGAGGCTTTGGATAAAACACGTATTTTTTATTTCATTAGTGAAAAATACATTGGATGTAATAATACAATAGCTCTGAATGAAACTTGGACAACTACAGTGGGATGAGAAGCATCCTGAAAATTTTGGCTTGCAATCCCTCTTTAAGACATTAAAAAAAAAAAAATCTAATAGCTGGAGCAGTGAAGACAAATCACAAAATAAAAGTGACCTTCATAATTATTTTCATAGGGCTATTTTTGGCAAGGCTGAATGCCTAAAAACAATTTCCAATAAATGTGTTTTAAAAGTAACACATTTATCTTTTCTCATTGTGAACTGTTCAATTCTCAAAGATATTTGTCATTAAAAATTATTCATAACCTTTTCCTGGAGTATATTTGGCCAGGGGTTTGACAAGATGTGAGTATTGTCCAGCTTGTATCTGAGCTTTGTTCCTCACAGACAGCGACCATGGCATTTTCTGTGCTCTGCTGGTTTGCTGAAAACCATCTACAAACAAAGTTTTGGACGCACTACTTCCAACCATTCATGGACATTCCCACTTCCACCTTTTTCAAGTTGTGAAAGACCAGATTTTTTTTCTTCACAAATATTGCAGCCAAGAAGCCAACAGAAAGGTTGCTGAAATGTCTCCATGCAGAAAATAGAAAAAAAAGGTGCAGAATAATGTTCAAACCAATGCCAAAAAAACTGTGTTTGGTACAGTACAGCTAGTCTCTCACAGCTGCGTTCAGAGGCAAAGAAAACATTTCCCTGAAGGGGAACAGGCTTCCAGCGGGGAGGATGCACAGCGCTGTGCAAGCGCTCCACAGCGATGAAATACGGGATCGTATGGCAGCCACTTACTGCAGAAAGTCTTCCCTTTTCATATGTGGCAAGTCACAAATTCAAAGCAAAAAGTTGCACGAAATGAAGAGGTAACTTTATATCTAAATATCTAATTCAATTATAAACTAAATATCTTGGACATCAGCCGCAATGAGAGAAATGTCCGATTAATCTGTGTAAAAGAAGAGTTCATATTTCAAAAAAAGGAAGTTAAATCCAAGACCAGCCCTTAATTACCATGCAAAAAACCTCACAAAACCTCAAATTCATTTCTCTGAAATACTGTTGCTTTCTAGTTTGGACAGTAAAATATTCCTGATGTAAGAACAGGGAAGGGTGAGACCAACAATTTTTTTCCTCTACTAACAAACCAGGTTTTGCAGCTTTTCTTGAGCAGAACACTTTTTCCTTTCAGAATAGTATCTACCTAAAACCTTGTGACATAGCTGCTAGCAGATAACATATGATGGAACGGGAATTTGCAAAAATGTTAGAGAAAAAAAGGTGAGAGAAAAAAAAAGAAGAAAAATAAATTGAAAACAAAATAAATTCAAGAAAAATATAAAAGTGAAATTGAAAATAAGAGCAAAATAATATTTCATCGTGGAAAGAAAACTTTGTGAGAAAGTAAGGATTTATCTTTCATCTTTCTGCACATGCTAGTTATTTTTTTTCCTTTTTACACCAGAATGTTCACATGAGAAAGTGAAATAACTGCAATGAATAACTGACACCCCAGTGGAATTTAAAAAAATAATAAATCCCAAATACTTGTGAAATCAGGGATTTAAGCAAGATTTACAGTTGCCCCTTAGCATAACATTTAGAAAAATTAAATGCTTACCATTAGTAGAGTTACAATCCAGGCCAGGGAAGGTACAAAAGGAATTGAGGCTGAGGAAAAAGTCATTACTAAATTAGCAGAGATAAGCGTCAGTCAGCCAAGTGGAAGACTCTGCTTTCAGCCAGTCATCTCCAGCTCAACAGCCATCTGCACCTCTCTAAATTGTCGTATTTTATTTGATTGAAATGTTCACATCGTAAGCGAAAGACCCACAACTTTTAGACAGAAAGAATCTTATGATAACCTTTGTAAAATTCAAACCTAGTAACAACAACAACGAAAAAGCAGCTAGACAAAGAAGCCAATATGCAGACACTTTACTGGGGAAGGTTTAATTGTGAATTGCACAGAAACTAGTTTACGAAGGTCAGCCAAATGTGTTGTCCAAGTCAATTACAAATCCCACCCCAACAGTTTTACAATGTGGCTCTTCTGTAGCATTATTTAGAGTGGCTTTCCAAATAGCCAAAAACCAGCGAACATTTCTCATTGCAAATCGCCGTTCAAGCATTGTTGTCATCTTCCCAACGTCACCCCAGCGACCTGTCAGTGCTCTGCAGTGCAGCACTTTTGCACAGCAGTTTATCAGGGTGCTTTGCACTGGGCTATTGCAACTACCAGCAGTCTTGAAATGCTTTCTTGAGTCTTCATATGCGTGCTGTGCTAGTTTCACACCCAGAGTGTTTTCTGACAGAGATCGTGCTCCAGTGCTGATGAAAGCATTCACTAGTTTCACTCTCAGCAAAAATAATAAAAACCAAAATGCATATTGTAACGGAGCACAAACACAGCAGCACCTCTCAAGGCATACATAACATCGGCCAGTGAACTCAGTCAAAAAGCCTAACTGAGTTACACCCCAAAAAAGCATGTCTTCTATTTAGATATGTCTATACAACCTGTAAATTGCTTATAAATGTAGCATTACAATATCAATTACATGCAAGATCAAGTGTCCAAAGTAAGGTGGGGTTTTTGGGGAAAAAAATAAGAGGTGTCTGCATACTTGCCTCATTTAAGAACCTTAGTTTAATAAGCAGGTAAGTTAAAATCAGTATTTTTTTTTGCACAGTAGAAATTCAGATTGATACTATCATATTAGATTTCCCATACAAAAAAAAAAAAGATGGGATATGAAAAGCAGTAGTACCTCAGAAGACAATTTGTAATACTGAAAAATCCCCAGGAATTTCAATGGCATGTAACTGCATGTCTTAGCTTAAAAAAAAAAAAAAAGAGGAATTATGACGCATTTGCAAGGAAACAGTAAAATTATGGGTGTAAGGAAGCGCTTCATAAAATCCTTGCATTAATTTTTACATATAGCTGAAGAATGGGGAGTCAGCAAAGCAAAAAGTGGAAATGTTAACATCTTTTTAGTTCTCATTTTAGTGTGTCTCTTTTTTTTCTTTTTTTTTTAACTAACATTTGCATCCACAAAGGGATGATATTTTGTAACTGAAGGCAACAAAAACAGGTTATGGAGTCTACATCCCTGGAGACAGTCAAAAGCCATATAGCCATGGTCCTGAGCAACGTGCCCTAGGTGACTCTGCTCTGTGCAGTGAGGCTGGACTAGATGAGCAGCAGAGGTCCCTTTCAACCTCAACTATTCTGTTATTCTGTGATCTTCATTAACAAGGATAATGTGTGATGTTGCAAGAACGTGTCTACTGATCACATACCACAAAATATTCTGTGAGTGCTGTACAATTGAAAGGAAATGTTTTTACAAGAAAAAAACCCACCAAATAGATAACCATCACAGTTTAGATAACATTCAGTTAGTAAATTCTGATTTCCTAGAAAGTCTCTTTCAGCTGAATGCCTTAATGCATTTTAAGCACTGTAAGACTGAAGAAAATTTCCCCTTGCCTGAGTTCTTGCAGTCTTTATTTGATGATGAGCAGACAAAACAAAGAGGGAAAGTTCACAGTTCCAATGGTTTGTTTCATGTCACGGCATACATGATGATTTTACATGATCTTACATGCAATGTGTAACAAAACTGTCATTGCCTACCCCTGCTCCGTGGTGATCTTTTACAAGAAGGAACTCTACAACACAAAGTGTAAACTTGCATTTAGAAAGTCACTGCCTGAACCATCAGTGTGGCCTTTTACCCAGCCTGAGTCCTCTTGGCCGGTAAATCTGCATAGATCACAAATCACAGCGTTTATTCTTCGGTCACACCATTTTTTATGCTTTCTCAAGAATGCTCACCCACAGCTGGCTCCTCTAGTCTTGTTTCTTTCTTTGTACTGGCGGACGGCCTAAAACAGGGAGAAGTGGTTGGGCTTTGAATGCATGGTCATTTTTCATAAATTTACTGTGCACTGTGTATACTCCATCCCTCTGTTTCTTCCTTACCCATTTCCTAGCCAGGATGAACTCTCCTCCAGCCACAAAGTGGCTCCCCGCAGCTTGCATGCAATGGCAACCACTTGCCTTCACATCAGTGGTTGAGCAAGAGTCCAGTCGTTCCCAGATGCTAAACTCTGCTTAAAAGAACAGGATTTGCTGATACAAATTTGAGGTGTAGCAAAAGTTGCATCTCGATTAAGAAATGTTGAGTTGCTGAGAACAAAATATTATCTTTCCGCACCTATTGAAGACTATAATATTCTTCCCAGCTCCCCCTTCATAGTGTCCCATAGTGTGTAACTGTGTTTGGCAAAAGCTTATCTTCCACGGTCTGAATGTGGAGCAGTTTTGCTTATCATGTTCGTTATTATGTGATTAGACAGTAGACACCACTCACTGTAACCATGATGTGAAATTAGGAATGTGTGAAGATTTACCGTTTACTGTCTAAATCCAGCTTGGAAATATATCTCTACAGGAATAAACTTGCTTAAAAAGTAAAGTGTACACCTTGATTCAGAATACTGAGGAAAATGAACATACTAGGAAACCCTCATGTTGGCCACCTTATGTTGTTGCCACCGTTCTGACTTAATCAGGAAGGGAAACGGCTTACAAGTAAGACCTATAGGCTGAGACCAGCAGTCTCCATGAAGCAGCAGTCAGGGATGTTCAAGACTTGGGCTGGACTCTCATGGTGGCATCCAGTCAAGTCTATAGCACCTTCTCAGCCTCCCAGTTTGTTAAAAATAATAAAAACAGAGATCAAATTAAGATGTAAAAGGATGCAGTGGAAGTCAAGAAAGGCTGGTTTGCTCCTTCTTGCTAAACTGACTGATGACAAGGCTGCTTTATGCCCTCAAGGATTTTCACAGCTCATCCAACATCATCCCTCCCGGACAAAAGATCACGCACTGTCATTCATCTTTGTGCATTTCTCATGGTTTGTCTTCTGCAACTGCTCCAAGATGGAAAACTTCACCTGTCACTTTCTGATTACTGCTACCCATTACCACAAAACTGCTCATAACTCCCAGGAGGGCTCCTGGCGCAAAAGGCAAAAGCTGCAGGTGGGTAGCATTTCACTCATAGCTGATTTTGGGAAAGTGGGAGGGGTAAGAAGGAGCCACCTGGGACATGCTTCCAAGTGGAGGGGTACAAGTATTCCCTCCCACCATTTTGGGGCTGTGGAGAGGAAAAACACACACATACCTCAGCCTCACTGCGGGGTGCTCTGACCTGTTGCCCCACTCATGTGGCTGGGGGACCAGGCCCCCAGGGAGTACCTCTGTGCCCCTTGGCAAGATATTGCAGTGCCCCATGGCACAGTGCCCACTAAGGGCAGGGTAGGATGGCAGAGCCTGAGTGAAGACCTATGGAGCCAGTCACACACTGAGCTGGGGTGGTGGAGAGAAGAAGCTAGGCTTGCATGGCTTCCCCTGTGTCTGGTTCAGAAGTGGAGACCAATTTAAAGAGTGTCTCATCCCAGCAATGGCATCCCAGCAGCATAGCATCCCAAGATGCAGCATCAGCCCCAAAAGCTGCTGGGGGCAGGGTGCGTCCTGAGCCACACAAACCCCTCACAGCTACATCAAAGACCTCTTCCTGGAACTTATTAATGAGTTTTCTTTAGAGTCTGCCCAGCTGAAGAGTACAGTGGCATTAAATTGTATATGCTTTTCTTTTTTTTTTTTTTAAAAAAAAAAGAAACAAAACAAACAAAGCCTCCAAGCCTGACAGGCAAGGGCAGGGATAGGATTAAGCAAACATCCTATACAGACGGTTCCTCTTTCTGTCTGTCAGCTTGTAAGTGCTTTCTCTTCTGGAACTATACAATACTAACTGATCCGGAAACAGCTATTTAAAAAGTGATTATAGTGTGACATTTTTGTTTGACCTAACATCAAGCCATGTGCAGCTTAAATGTCAGAAGAGCTATTTACTACAGGACAGACAGGCCCTAGCATGCTTAAAATCTACCCAGCGTCTTAAAACCGGTTGCTGTCTCCACCGGGTGCACATGAATGGCGCTGAAGCCGAGATGTGAAGTACGGCGCTCCGTAAGCAGCGATGATTGACTAATGTGCTGGGTGGCACAATGCCTTCAGCGAGGGGCTTGCAGGGAGGAAGACAGCATAATGGATAATTCAAGTCAATCTCAGGTTAGAAAGCAGAGGCCCGTGCAAAAGGTTCCCTCGGATTAGCAAGAGCACGCCAACAGCTGGTGTGTTTTACCCGGGCATGTCAGAGGAGCTCAAATATTTGTACAAAAATAGCAAGTAGAATTTCTTTTATTCTTTTTTTTTTTTTTTGTCTTTTCTTTAATTAATGCAGGAGCCACACAGGTCCCACGAAGGAGGAGGGAGCACAGCCCCGGGCCCTGGCTGTGGGTCTTGCCCTTACCAATCTCCTTCCAGCTCCTGCGTCCGCACACCCCCCTATGTCTGGAAGAGCTGTGGCTGCCATGCAGGGTGACCCTTTGAGGGGAAATGAGGCTCCAGAGCATGTCAGCAGCTGGCAAAATAAGAGCTGAGCCGCAGCGGAGCATGAGGCTAATGCAGCTAATTACGTGCATCTCTCCCTGCGTGAGAACTGACGGGAACGGAGAGCATTCAGAGCCTGCAAAGATGCACGAGCACGCACGGCTATGAAGTGACACACAGAGTTATAGAGTGTCGTGAGCTCTCCCCAGAAGACAAGGGGCTGGTTGGCAACGGATGGAGATAAGTACACTTGCAGGTCCTTAATGGGACCTGAGGCATATATATTTGGACAGTGTTCCAGTCTGACCTTCTTCTCAGAGCCTAAAATAACAAACAAATCAGTACGCCTTTATTTTGAGAAAACATTGCTCACAGTAATAAGGGTGGGTGGGGGCACTCGAAAGGAAGCAGAGCTGTGATGAAACTTCCATTTTGTTCTTTCTTGCATGTCAGAAAAAAAAAAAATTACATTACAATGAGGAGTGCCTTTCACGGTTTATTTTTCTTTACATTGTTACATGCCCGATCACATCTGAGGTTGAAAGCCAAGCAGGGTCTGACTTGGCTGGCATTTGGGAGATTGCTGCAAATGAAGTAGACTGAGCGGGATCTCTGTGCTCTTTACATGAGCACGCAGAGCCTAAAAGCGTGATTTGGGAAGGAACAAGATGAATATTCACTGCTTTTTCCATATTTTAAAATGCTCTTTTTCTCCATGTATAGCAACTGAAATAATACCACGACCAAAAACAACATTGTGAATCTTAATTGTGTGTTTTTTCAAATAATAAGAATAAAAAATAGACTACTTGTGAATACTGGTTAATGCTTTCCAAAGAGCACAGAAAAACCCTTTGAGCAAGCTGATCATCAGGTCATTAGAGATAGGAAATAAATTCTTTGATTTCTGTCTGCTTGCTATTTACTTTACTAAGTGTTGACAGTGGCAGGGGACTGTTAAAATCCCTTCAAAACTCATTCAAGTACAATAACTGAAAACAGTATAAATTTCTTAACAGAAAAGGTATGAGAGGTAGACAGAGGATTTCTCTTTTTTTTATGTGGGGTTTACCTGGCGTTTTCAGTGATTAAAAAAAAAAAAAAAGAAAAAAGAAATCATAGAAAGGTTTCTTCTTTCTTGCTTTAACTTAGAAAATTCCAATAATTAAAAGCCTGATCTTTCACGATTTTGCTTGGAGGCTCCCCAGCAAGTTTAAAACTTTAACAAAAGTTTCTTTCATTAAAAATGTTCATTAGTCATTCAAGTAGAAACAAATACAGGTTTGTTATGTTTTGTTTTCTTTAAAAAAAACAACATCTGTAACTAGAACTCCTTTCCTCTCTCGCTTTCATACCAAATGTCATCAGTAGGTGCTTCTCAGATCGTGGGCGTGCCTTGTGGTTCAGGGTGAGCTTCGCTTTTTTTGTCATGACAGTTAAAAAGCCAAAACCAATAGTAAACATGTTATAAATAAAACAACATCAAAAAGACCTTTGAGTATCTTTCTTCCACCTTTAACTTAGAAATAAATTGGATATAGCGAAGCAAGGCAAGCTTCCCTTGCTGTAAGCCACTCCCTGTTGTGCCCACCTGAGATGCCCATGTTGAGTTTTGCAGCACTTCTTTGTTATATCAAAATGTGATGGATTTCTAAATCGTAATTTGAACGTGTCTCCCGACAGCAGAGAGAAACCGACAATTACTGAAGCAAGGCAAGTTGTTTTCAGTTTAGCATTTTTTTTTTCCCCTAAGCTAGGCTTGTGGTTTCATTTAAAGTTTGAATGCTTCCATTCTCTGAGAAGCCCAGTGGCTTTGCAATAGCAGACGATCAAATGATGTCAATCGGGAAGTGTGACCTAATCCTCTAATTCAACTGTCTTTTTACATTAGAAATGTTCTGCTCATGTAAGATTGTTTTGATCTTAAATTGACTTCTTTTTTCTTTTTCTTCTCCCCATTAAACAGGCTAATCTGAAGTTCTATTCCTAGCTCTGAAGATCTGTCACAAAAGTAAGAGAAGACCACTTTTTTCTTCATTTTGTAGGTTTAGATAGGCTAAAGGTTCTGATAGAAAATCTCTTGTTAATCACAGAAAGCCCAAGATACCATGCAACGGCAGCGAGAACATTTTTCTTTTTGTTAGTGATCCCACAGGTCACCTACGCTGAGCAGGGCTACTCTGGTCAAATATTGCCGACTACAGGAAACCTATGGTAAGTGTACTTTCTCCTATTCCTTCTGACTTCCCTTCCATTGATGCTGGCACACGTTTTCACCAAAGACTGAAGCAATCTTCCTCTTTCCTTTTCCTTCCCTCACATTTTTCTGATGTAGTGGCTCTGGTGCAGTGTCTCATGACAGGGCTCTCGCACCACCCATGTGAATCTGTGTCCCCCCTCTTTCCACACCATACATCTGCAGGGACATCGCAGGTTGCAGCCACATCTGTCTTGCTGGATGGCAGGAGAAGAAACAGCCCCCTGGCCTGCTCCACAAATGACTGATAGCTTATGCAGTGGGATTGCTATAGAGAGGAGGGCAGTTGGGTGATCCCCCAAACACAGCCTGTTGGACTCAACAGTTTTTCTGGCACTGTAACACCAGGACAGCTCCTGAGTTCTGGAAGTACCAGTAGACGGACCAACAGCAGTGGTTGTGTCTATCAGCCTTCACAGAAGCATCCTCTAACAAAGGCCAGGCAAGGGAAGCCTATACAGGTTATAAGCCACATGCAATTAATTGTAATAACCAGTTCCCATGCACATGTTTGGAACTAAAACTCTACGAAGTCTGGTGACATCCATCACTCCTACAAACAACACACAGGTACCTGCACTTCTATGCAAACCCCAAGGCCATACCCTCCTGGAACACTAGGCTCTATGGTCAAGTGAGTGTTAACAGACAGTACAAATTGCGTATCATACCCCTTGGCTGGATTTAATCAATATTTGCAGATCATGATTAGCTCATAGTTAACATTATCAGTGTTAAACTGCTTCCTATAACCTTGAGCTGTAGAGTAGGTCTCATCAGAATATGTCCAGCCCTTGGCACAGAGATGGTGTCTCTCACTTGCTTCAGCACTCTGTGTCAGGCAACACAGGGCTCCCTGGGCATGAGGACACACAGCTTGGCATCTGCAAAGTGTGTGGCAGAGAGGAGAGAGCCACATGGCACCTGCGTACCTGTCACTCCAGGGGTTTGCTCCTTTCTGTACCGTTACTGAGGATTCTTGCAACAGATTTTCACCAGCTCCTTCTACATCATCGCTAAGATTGCCTCGGCTGAAAAAAAAAAAAAATTAAAAATGATATAATACAATTTGGAGAACTAAAATGACCATTTATATGGCAGGTGTCTAGCAGACAGTCTTTGATCCTTTTGCTCTTCAGGAGGACATCAGGGCTGCTGTTCCTGCCTGTTTGGTCTGTGATGCACAAACATTTTGCTACGTTCAGTACACTTTTTTAAACTTTCTCTCCCTTTTTTAACCCCGCGCTGGCCAGAACACAGAAGAGTTTTTGAAACCCCACAGGTTATCCTTGATGTTACATAAACAACAAGCTGACTGAGAACCACTTTTTGAGTAGTTAATGGGTCTATCCTCAGACATGTAGCATCTGTGGAGACGATTTTCATATCACCATGTCGTGTGTAAAGCTTCCCCCTTTCCTTAGCACCGTTTCTTAAAAGATATTGAAGAAAAACTTCATACTGACTTTGTGCAACAGCAAATGTGGTCGAGGCACAAATTTGTGGGCAGAGAGCGCCATCTCCAGCTACCAAATAATAATTACTCTGCAGTAACCAACTAATTTGGTATTTCTCCTTTGGAATTGTCATCTGTTCCAGGCAAAAAAAAAAAAGGGGGGAGAAAAACCAGTCATCTAAGACTGATAAAAGATTGAGATTTCAGCCTTAACGCTATCTTAATATCTTGTAGGGAGACTTTACAAATCCTTGCCAAAGTTTCTGAAATAAGTAAAAAAAGCTGCTTAAAATTTCAAGGAGCTGAGCATCTCAAATTTGTTTCTGTTTTCAGGCTGCTTTGTCAAGAGTAAAATCATGTTAGAGTTTAATAGAGATAAAATTTGTACTATATTATGGCTCTCCAGCCTACAGTCTATGCATCTAATACTACACATGATGCATTTTATGAGTACTTGGAAAAAGCTCATAAATGTTATCTCTAGTACTGTCTCAGAATGACTGGATGATTACATATATGTTACAAAATATTACAAATATTATGAAAATTATGTAAATTAAAAAATGCATAAATATAAATGCAAACAATTTACAGGGACTGTATCATGTACAAGTGTATTTTGTGTACATTTTATCCCACATAAATGTTATATATGTCACTGTATGCTTTTAATGAAATCCAAACAAACAAAAAAAAAAAAAAAAGGAGAAGACATTATTTATAGCTGATGCCTGAGAAATTGTTCCCCACTATGATGTTAAATTATCCTTTTACGCAGCAGTTTTCTTCCTAACACCGTGGGAAACCTGAGGTCTCCAGAGCTTTCATGGCTCCAAAGGGTTCAAATGAAGAAGAGCTAATGAGTGTATTGGAAAATCAATCAGTGACTGCAGAAAAGGACCTGTGGATGTTAATTAACAGCCAGCTGAACATGAGCCAGCAGTATGCCCAGGTGGCTGAGAAGGCCAGTGGTATCCTGGCCTGTATCAGGAATAGTGTGACCAGCAAGACCAGAGAGGTGATTGTCCCCTTGTACTCAAGCACTGGTGAGGCTGCACCTCAAGTACTGTGTCCAGTTTTGGGCATCTCATTACAAGAACAACATTGAGGTGCTGGAACGTGTCCAGAGACGGGAAACAAAACTGGTGAAGGGTCTAGAGAACAAGTTTTTTGAAGTGCAGCTGATGGAGCTGGGGATGTTTTGCCTAGAGGAGGAGGAGACATGATCACTCTCTACAACTACCTCAAGGGGGGCTGTAGTTAGGTGGGGGTCGATCTCTTCTAAGTAACAAACACGAGGAAATGGATTTAAGTTGCGCTAGGGCAGGTTTAGATTGGACATTAGGAAGAACTTTTTCACCATGAGGGTTATATACAGTTTGGTTTAGAGATGAGCCTAGCAGTATGAGGTTAGCGGTTGGACTCGATCTCAAAGGTCTTCTCCAACCGTAACGATCCTATGAGTTTGCATCATTTACTGTCGGTGAGGGTTGTGTTTTTGGTTTTGGTGGGTTTTTTTTGAAGCATGCAATAGGTCACGGACATTATCAGTTTTGACACAAGCAGGAGCTTTAGCGGTGACTGCTTTCTCCTCCTTCACGCTGGGGACTTCTCCTCCCCTCTGCACAGTCAGAGGAGGACACGCTGCTTTGACTCCCCGCCGCGCCCGTGCAGCCCGGCCTCCCTTGCTGCTGCTCTCGTTGCAGTCGCATCGCTCGTGATGGATGCCTGGGGAGCGGCAGCGCCGTGAACGCGCTCCCACCACCCGCCAGTAGCCGGGGCGGCGGGGCAAGCGCGGCGCTGGAGCAGCCGCCTCGCGGCTTCCCGTGGCGCCGCCCAGAGCCGCCCGTGCGAGGAGCCGCCGGAGGAGGGGCGGGAGCGGGACGGTGGCGGCGGATGGCGGCGGGGGCCGGCGGCGTCGGCCTGCTGCCCTTCCTGCGGCTGCTGGGGCAGCTCAAGGTGAGCTGAGCGCAGGGCCCTGGCCTAGGCGGGGCAGCCATACTGCCGGGCGGCCGCGGCGGTGGCGAGGCGTCTGCCCACGGCCTTCCCGAGGGCCGGGCCGGGGCCCAGCTGGGCCGGGCCGGGCCGGGANAGACGGGGCTGGCGGGCGGCGCAGGGCAGCGGGCAGGCGGCGCTTCGGCCTGAGCACCGTGAGGCTGAGGCGGCGCCCGGTCCGGCCCGGCGGGGGCTGGTGCTGGTGCCGGTGCTGGTGCTGGTGCCGTGCTGTGTGCGTCCCCGTGAACTGCAGCCCCGTCCCTGGGCTCGTGTCTATCGGAAGCATCGGAGCCCACTGGAGCACGGAGGGTCAGGATGGAAGTGAAGCTTTCTGGGCAGAGAGGAACCTCATGAGGTTCAACAAGGACAAGTGCAGCGTGCTGCACCTGGGGAGGAACAGCCCCAGGCACCAGCACAGGCTGGGGATTGACCTACTGGAGAGCAGCTCTGCAGAGAGAGACCTGGGAGTCCTGGTTGACAGTAAACTAACCATGAGCCAGCAATGTGCCCTCGTGTCCAAGAAGGCCAATGGCATCCTGGGATGCATCAGGAAGAGTGTGGCCAGCAGGTCAAGGGAGGTTCTTCTCCCCCTCTACTCTGCCCTGGTGAGGCCTCATCTGGAGTCCTGTGTCCAGGTCTGGGCTCCCCAGCTCAAGAGGGACAGAGAACTTGTGGAGAGAGTCCAGCACAGGGCCATCAAGATGATCAGGGGACTGGAGCATCTTTCTTACAAGGGAAGGCTGCGGGAATCGGGGCTGTTTAGCTTGGTAAACTGAGGAGGGAACCTCATCAACACTTGTAAGTACCTAAAGGGTGGATGAAAAGAGGATGAGGTGGCACTTTTTTCTGTAGTGTCTAGCAACAGGACTAAGGGTAATAGGCAGAAGCTGGAACAACAAAAGTTCCACTCAAACACGAGGAAGAACTTCTTTCCTGTGAGAGTGAGGGAGCCCTGGCACAGGCTGCCCAGGGAGGGTTTGGATTCTCCTTCTCTGGAGGTTTTCAAAACTGTGCAACTGATCAAGGTGAATCTGCTTGAGCAGCAGGGTTGGACTGGATGATCTCTAGAGGTTCTTTCCAACACTGAGCATTCTGTGGTTCTGTGGAAACTTAAAATTTGAAATTTTTAAAGTTTGATTTTTCTCACACAGAGAGTACCACGGACAGGGTGGGTGTACAGAAATGTGGCGAAGCCGGAGAGCGTTTCTGATCATATGTACAGGATGGCCATGATGGCTTTGGTGACAGAAGACAAAAGCCTTAACAAGGACAGGTGAGACTGCCTCTGGTTATCAGATGGTAATGCCATGGGAGAGCTGCAACCAAAGTGTTTAATGTAAACCGTTGTGAGAAAGAGCTTTTAAAACACACTGAATGAGTTTGAAATCCTTTCCCCTTTTCCTTCCATTCTTTGGACAAGTGCTCTTTACCTGCCTAAAGATTTCTATGGCTAAGTTACAAGTGCTGAGGCAAGTTGTTAATGCAGAGGCTCTGCGATGGCCTTCTCTGAAGCCTTAAGTAAGCAAGTTGGAGGCACTTAGTTAAAACACAATTTGAAGCCACAGATAGCAAAAGCAAAGCTATATACCATGTGAGTTTTGACAGACTTGGCACTCAGGAGCAATAAGGAGCCTTAGAAATCATATAGCATGGAAGAAAAAGCATCATTAATATTGATTGAGTTGTCTGGTGTGGAGTTGTATTTACTGTGTCCTCCGGGAGCTGATTCACATAGTGAGGGCTTTTTAGAACATTCTGCTGTAGACTGACAGATCCAGACTCGAGAGTGTTAGGTTATGTACTGGGTTTGAGATGAGTCCAGTCTGGTTACCTTCTACCTGTTTCAGCATACTCACAGAATCTCCCAAACCCAAGCATGCAGAAGCTAAGGGCATTATTTCTGAATGCTGTTCTCTTGATCACGCTGTGTTTATACTTGAATCTACATTTACGAGTAGCAACAGCTAGAAATCAGGAGTTAAAATGATGTCTAGATGGAGGCTACTTTCCATAGCAAAGAAGTGGAAAACATTGGGTAACATTTAAAAAACAGTAAAATATACAAAGGGGATAAGCTGTGCAGTCTCTGAGCTTTATGGATAGCAAGTTGCAGCTTAAAATGCTGAATAACCGATTATTCCACCTTTGCTGCTTCCTAGATGCATACGATTAGCTTTGGTTCACGATATGGCCGAATGTATTGTTGGAGATATCGCTCCCGCAGATAATGTCTCAAAAGAGGAGAAGCACAGGAGAGAAGAGGTATGGACATAAGGTGTGAAGCCACGTCTGCGAAGTTTTCTCCATGTGTTTTATGTTCGGGCGGTACCAAAGGGACCCTCTAAGCAACTTGATGCTGTCATTGGTATTGGATGTGAGGGCCACAACCAAACACAGTTTTCAGCACGTGGTTTGTGTATATGTGAAGTGTGGAAGTGTCAAGGTAGGAAGAACCATTGAAGTAATCGTCATGTTGGCCATTTATTCCCCAACTGGCAGGACTTTTTGTAGCCTGAATAATCCATGTTGCCCAGCCTTAGCTAGAGGTGGGGAGCAGGGAGTAGGTGCGCCAAGAAAGACAGATGACAGTTCACGGGGGATCACTTGTGTGGAGCCAGATTGCGTGGTTGTGACACAGACTTTATTTAAAACAGTTGCACAGGGCTTCAGAGAGAGGTGACACAGGCCATGAGTCTTTGAATGCAGCGTGCCTAGAGATAATCTTATTTTTGGCCATGTGTGTATCCAAACTGTTGGTTTGTCGTTTCTGATTTGCTGCATTGAAGAAAATAAAAACCACTCCTCCATCCACAGCTAGAGGGCAACGTGGTGCCTCAGAATCTCTTTAGAGGCTACAATCAGCTCTTTAAATAGAGTGGAAAAACATTTTTTTCAAATGTCACAGTGGTTAATCCCCTCTCCCCTTTTATGATTCTCTGTTTGAAACATGGGGTTGGGAGGGCCGTGACTAGCTGTAGGAGTAAACTCTTTGCTAAGAAGTTGTAAATTAAAGATCGAAGGGATATTCAGCATTCTTTAAGTACTTTTTACTGACTGCAATTTTGAGATTTCTTTTTCGTTTTCAGTGTACCTTCCTAGTGTGTTCTTACACTAAACGAACAAACAAAAAGACTCTTTTTCTGGAAGCCTCCAAAGGTTATTTTGTCACTGAGGATGAGGTCCAATGTTGCTTAGCGAGAGTTCTCACTTGTATTTAGGCAATGAAAAAGATACTTTGATGCCTAAGAGCGTTCATGACATTTTCTTCAGTATTTGCAGCTCCTTCTGCTCCCGTTTCACTTAGTGAGGACTCTACTGTTGACTTTGTGGGAAGGAAGGTCAAGCTTTAAACGTTTCGGCTGACACTGAAATACTTTGTTGTGAAAATACACCAAGGGTAACAATTTCCTGAGGTGACTTGAGTTGGATTATCAATACGCTGCTTCCGCTGCAGAGTTCTCAATTTTTGCTCTCTGCTGCTGACATTGAGCTGATTCTGAAGTTTGCTGCTTGTGCAGTCAGGTGAATCAGCTCCTCTCACCCAGGCTGAGGCAGCAGAAAATGAGCTTGATTTCAAAAAAAAAAATTGTAAAAGTTTTGGATTTTTGTTTGAGGTTGTTTGATTTGAATTTTGGGGGTTTTTTTGGCCAGTAAGTCATTTTGGTCTGGTAATCTCGGAATCGGCTGAGCTCCCGAAATGGAAGGAGGTGGGAAGGAAGGAGAGAGGCCTCAGGTAGAGAGCGACTGATTCAGTTTAGACAAGTTGTGAAACTATGCCCTGTATTTGAAGTGGAGAAACAACCATAGAACCATAGAATGGTTTGGGTTGGAAGCTGCCTTAAAGATCATCTAGTTCCAGCTCCTCTGCTATGGGCAGGGACATCTTTCACTATACCAGGTTGCTCAAAGCCCCATCCTACCTGGCCTGGAACACTTCCAGGGATGGGGCATCCACAGTCTCTCTGGGCAGCCTGTTCCAGTGCCTCATCACTCACAGTGAAGAACTTCTTCATAATATCTAACCTCTTCTAGGCCCCCTTTATGTACTGGTACGAATCCTTTGTCTTGCCTGTGATGTTGGCTGTTTGGGAAGCAGCCCTTTGTGTTACTAGGAAAAAAATGACACAGGGATGAGACTTGACGAGCTGGGAGAACACAAAGAGCATGCAGAACAATTTCTGCTTGCTGGTTATAGCATCACTTTGATGCTGTGTTAAACCTTGTACCAAGATTTTTGTGGTTGAACAAATGGCATCTCAGTCTGGGAACACTCTGTTTTATTGCTGCAGGGCATGAAATGGATTTTTTTTTCCCCCCTCTGTTTTCAAAATTGCAGGTTTTTTTTAAAGGCTTATGTTGTGGTGCCTGCTTGACAGTCAGTAGCTGCTCTCAGCCCCGATAGTGAAAATGTGTTAGTTGAGTGTTTGGGAGGGAGCCTAGTAAGTTCAAATGTTGCCTTCCCTAGTTAAATCTGGAAGGCGGAGCTGGTAAGTGAGGAGAGTTTCCTGGCATTTGCCTGTTTTGCTCTGAGCATCTTTGTTGGGCTCTTAAAAGATAGTGGATGCACTTTCAGTTTGTTTTTCTTGTGTTTTAGGGTAGTTCTCTAACCATTTACTTAAGCAGCTCCCAGAAAAGATTCTTCACTAGGTGGTCCTCCTGTTTCTGGTAGATTTATGTATGTGTGCACTTTAGGATAATATATAGTGTAGTCTCTATGTCTGCAAGTTGGGTAACAAGTAGTTAATTCTTTTTAAAAGATAATGATGAAAATGTGCTTGCTCAAAAAATGGATGAATGGAAATGGCTTCTTTTCTTTCAGGCAGCTATGCAACAGCTGACCCAGCTTCTGTCAGAGGACCTCAGAAAAGAAATCTATGAGCTCTGGGAAGTAAGCTTGCATTTTGTTTTAATCCTTTGCTAAAATTTAGGTTGACCCATTGTCCTCTTCCTGTTTAACTATGAAATTGTGTCAAGGTATATTAATTTGCTTTTGAGGTAAAGCTAAGGGTGTAAGTCAAGGTCTCTTTGGAATCCTTTTCAAACAGAAAGCCCAAACTTTGGTAAAATAACCAGCTTTTGCCCTTGGCCTCTCGAAAGTTTCACATGAACCTATCTAGGGTTTGTTTTTTACAACTGAACGTCTGTCATCTACATCCAGCCATCATGGATGTAAATCTGGTTTTGCTACCACATTACCTCTTGTTCACATCTGCCCATTGGTATCTGACAGTCTTTTAATGTGGGATAAAATTATGGGGGCTGATGATGCCATGGAGTATTTTCTGCTTTTTATGTAAGTAAAAATTAATGTGGCTTCTATTTCTTTATTTTACTGCCCGTTAGACTAAACTATTTAGTAGTAACTTCTCGTTTAAACTTAAATGTGGTGTAGTGACGTGGGGCAGTGCATTTTACAAGCAATCCAGATTGCTGGCTGATCATTGGTACCTTAAATGTTTGTATTGGAAAGTATCATCTGTGAGTGATGTGAAGGTGATTTAACTTTTTGATGTGAACTCATTTTACTAATGTATAAGGTCTTTTATACTTGCAAACTAGACATGATTAGATTATTTCCAAACAATTTAAATTTATAATTGATGTATTTTGTCTTCTCCTGACAACATACAGCCTCATGAGGATAAATGCATCCACAATCCCTTTGTTCACACGTATTTTGTGTTTCTTGGACCCTTATGACCTGAAACTGTATTTTATGCCGATATTCTTACTTTTGCACTTGGGCTGTATTTAAATTCCAGATATTTGCTGCCAATTTCTGCCTCCTGTGACAGCACCCTGTGTCTTTGGGGTTGCTGTAGTTGTGTGGCAAAACTGGCAGAGGTGATGGGTTTTCAGTGCGGTAATTCAAGGTAAAAGCGATAAACCAGCATAACCAGATCTGAGAAACGGGGTGTGTGCATTTATTTACTAAACGGCACTGTGTCCTTCTCCCTTGAAAAGGTGTTAGAATTGAGGAAAAGGAGGTTTGGATGGAGAAGATGAGTCTTGTAGGACTTCGTTTTTAAAAACCATTCTTTTTCTTTGCCTCAATTTTCTCTTCCGTTGTATAAGAGCTGGTTCGGCGTGCAGTTAGTTCTTCAGCATGGCAGCTTTTTATCATTCTCATGAACCATGATTTAACACGTGCACCGTTCTGAGTAGTTGTTCTTTGCTTCTTCCTTTGGGGTAATATTTATTGGCATTGAGTCTCTACTGCAGCAGTGTTCACATATAGTATTCACGTACAGTCCCACTGGCTTTAATTTAAGTAGAACAACTAGGTGCTGCTTAAAAAGAATGAGGAAAAAAAGGTGCAGAAAATAAGAAGCCTCGGGTCACTTGGTGTGGTAACTCTGTTCTCAGCCAGCTGGAGGCATTTCCTTCCAGTTTATTTGAGTGAATGAGGTTACAGCCCAGAGCTGAACGGTGTCTGGGTCAAGACCTGGTGCCACTGTTAGCAAGTCCTTCTTGCACTGCTCTGCCCTGAGCTCTGCCCTTTTCCCCTTCAGCCTTAGGAGGACTGTTGCTCTCTACTGTATGGGTGAACACCCTGCAATTGTAGGGGAGAAAGACAGCAGAGAGATGCCTCTGATACGTTGTCACCTTAGAACTTAATCCAGAGTGTGTTGGAAAAGACATTAAAGGAGTCAGCAACACCTCAGCTCTGTCTGGCTTTTTAATTTTCAAGAGCAAAAGTGCAGGAGTTGTGTTTAAAAGGCAGAGACCGTGCTGGTCAAGAGAGCAGTTACTGCTTCTCCAAAGCATATTGTTCTTTCACATTCTTAAACACCTACAGAGAGGAAACGGTAAGCGTTTATTTGAGCACTGTGCACAGTTGCACATAGAACAGCTAATGTTTCTGGAGGTTCTTGTGAGCTGAGGTATGAATAAGATCTGGTGGGTTGTATGGCACAAAGAGGTTGGGAACAGATGGATACTCCCAATTAATTGCTGGAGGTGGGACAGACCTTTACAAGGAAACCGCTGTGGTTCTTCTCCCAAAGTTCTCCTTTGCAATGCTGCCAAGAGTTTGTTCCCTTTTGTGGTCTGAAGAAAAAGAGTAGAAATAAGTGGATTGAAGAAAATAAGAAGCAGAACTGAAGCAATTTAAAGACGAGGCAAAGCTCAGATTGAAAGAAGGAAAAGAAGGTTAAAATAGTGCCATGAAATCAGTTACTAAAATAATGATCAAAATATAACTGAAAGCTCAAGGCATCATTCCAGTCCAGATCCAATAGTACATGAGTCAATCATGGCTGTCAAAACCTGGATTTCTGGCTTTCAAAGGTAAAGCAATAAGCGTCAGAACAAACAGGTCCTTAATAGTATCTCAGGCAAGGAAATGACTGTGACGGGCACTTACCTGAGTATCGCTGCACTGGAATTACCACCCAGGGTCTTGGCACTGTGAATGACACCCACACCCACAGCTGTCTTCCTGAGATGCAGAGAGAGAGATGCCTTGTCTTCTGCTGTGTGGGAAAAACTTGTCCTGCGCTTGTGCTTTCTTCCTCTGCAGGACTGCTGGGCCGTGTGGGTCTGCTGGCACAGAGGGGCCCTGTGTGTCCTTACACCTCTGGTCTGATTATTGGTGATAATAGAAAAGGTCAGACCTGCTGAGGGTATTAAAGTGATGGGAACTGCACAGAAAGAAGCCATTTTCTGTGATTGGTTTTGGAAGTCAGGAGAAGACCAGCTGATGAGACATCAAATGCAGTGCAGGAGATGTATAAAAAAGGACATGGCAAATCTGTCTGCAGCCATCGCTAGAAGCAAAGGACAGCAAAATTGTTCAAGTTCACCAGAAATGGGAATGACTCACAAATACATACTGGTGATGGCCAGAGAGAGGAAAAAGATAGCAGAGAGATTAAAGGGCTTAAAGGCTGAAGGGGAGGGAAACCCCTTAACGACTCGACTCCCCTTCCCTGTCTCGTAGGACAGATATAAAGACATAAGCAGCTCAGACAGATCAGACCAAAGAGATTAAGAAGGAGAGACAGGAAGAATGTAGAGAACAATTCTTTCTACAAACAACTCGTGGAGAAAAGTGCAGAATAGGTCTTAAACATGGGTAGTGGTGATGCATAGGTACACACTGTGGTAATTCATAGCCTTAGCCAAGCCACAAAAGATCTTACAGACTCTTGTTAAGTGGAGCCTGTTATTTAACTCGTGTATTGTGGAGGGTTGTCTCCCTGTCATCTCTGATTCAGCCAGTTAAGAGTTTGCAAAAGAATCATGTTTTTAGGTCTGGTTGTGTTTAATAGAAACTTTAGCACTTTACTGACTTGAAGTGTTTTGCTGAATAGCAGCCTCAAACAGAGAGTGAAAGGCCTAACTGTCCTGAATGTTTATGGAGTGCCGTGTACTGACAGAGAAAATCCTGGATACATAAAGAGCTTCTAATACTCTGTTTCAGAACAACACAATTTCTTTCTTCTAACTGCAACTCTGTGCAGGAATATGAGAACCAGTGTACTGCAGAAGCCAAGTTTGTAAAGCAGCTGGATCAGTGTGAGATGATACTGCAAGCGCTTGAGTACGAAGAGCTGGAGAACACGCCTGGCAGGCTGCAGGATTTCTATGATTCAACTGCCGGTATCACATTTGGGCTTTTCTGTTGGGTTTTTGTGTTTCCATACATAAGGGAAATCTATAAATTACCTTCTTTTTTTTTTTTCCCCAATAGACGTTCAGAGCAAGCCAGGGGTGGTTATTTTACTCCTTGCTCAATTACCCTAAATGTTTCTGGGGAAACTTACTGTAGTGTCAACATACCTGACGCTCATTTGTGTGTACCGAATCCAGTACTGGCCCAGTTTTGCTGCACTTGTGCTCAAGGGGTAATGGACAAAAGCTGAAACAAAAAATTCCACTTAAACACAAGGAAAAACTTCTTCACTGTTCAGGTGAGGGAGCCCTGGCACAGGCTGCCCAAGGAGGGTGTGGAGTCTCCTTCTCTGGAGGTGTTCAGAACCCACCTGGACACATTCCTGTGTGACCTATCTAGGTGGACCTGCTTGAGCAGGGGGGTTGGACTAGATGATCTCTAAAGGTCCCTTTCAACCCTACCATTCCGTGATTCTTAGAGAAGATGTAAAGGATTCATTGATGTTCTGACAGTGGCTTGTTTCTACTTTTGTTAGTGTTTCATGAACCGGGGAAGTAGAATTTGTTACCCCCACGTGAGCTGTGTGGTCTTGTGTGACCTGCCCACCCAAGGCGCCTGTGAGAATCAACTCAGGGAAATGTTTGAGGTGCAGTTGTGTCACTCTTTATTCTGTCCACTGTCTGCATCCTTTACAAAATAAACTGGTAGTGGAAAGGAATAATTATTTTAGCAAGGGAGTTGAACAGCAGAAGAGGGCTGTGACTCCAGTAACTCCAAGTCATCCTGTCCAGAGCAAAAACTAGGGCCAGACAAACTCAAGAAGAGGACCAGGAATCACTAGGCACAGTCCTTGATGAGTCCCATTTATACCTTCATGACTCCTCAGGGAAACAATCAGCTGTCTGAAAAACGCGGTAAGTTGATTAGGGAAGAAGGAAAAAAGGACAACATCAGCATAGTGGCAAAATTTCTGTCATCTTTGCCCTCCTACTAGAACACAGTGGCTTAAACTAAGCTGGTGTCTCAGTAGAGGCTGAGCGTATACCCTAGATGCACACATGATTGGGGTGATTTCCTGCCCCTGGACACACTGCACAGGATTGTCTTGGTCAGGGTGCATCTTTTTTTTCAGCTATTCGGTGTCTTAATAGAGCATGAAATACTAAGGTTTTGTGGAAAAATACCCGAAACTTCTTTTAGAGTTATTCCATTGTTGGAGTATACAAAAGTGCTGTCTCACTTAGAAGGATAATTTGATGTTTGTGTTGACCCTAAGCAACATCACTGCCAACCTTTCACCCATAGGAAAAGGAGTGTTTTTAACTAACTTTCCCTTTCTTTTGTCCTACAGGAAAGTTCGTTCACCCAGAGATACTCCAGCTTGTATCTCTGATTAACACAGAAAGGAATAAAAAAATAGCAGCTACCTCTCATCCACATTCCTGAGGCGTTCCTGAATGCTGGAGCCATAATAAACATACTGTTTTACATTCTGTGCATTGTTGTTGTTTTTCCTCCCATAACATCACTAATTCTGCCAACAGCTTTTTTTTTTTCCAGTGGGCCACAGGAATCCCAGGGCCACTTAGACAGCAGCAGGTAGGAGAGGCGCCTCCCAGATCAGAGGCTGTATCAAGGATTGAATACTTAGAAATGTTTGAGTGATTTTTCTTTTATTTAAGAATCAACCTCAGACTGCTGCAGTCTCGGTTACAAATGGATCCTCCACCGGGGAAATGCAGATAAGTTCAAAATTTAGCTGCCTGCAATCCAACCTGTTTGTGTAAGGCACTGACTGGGACAGGTGAGGTCTTGCTCTCTGACTTCCAGGTTTATGTGGATGTAGCTTTGGCATCAGAGGAGTCAGTATCTATTCACTGTTGCCACACGGAAGCAGGATCAGCGAGTGCATTTCTCTAGAAGCTCTTGACAGAGCCGGGTTTGGAATTGAGAGGTTCCTTTGGAGTGCACAAGCCTTATGAAAGAAGCAATGGTGGAATCTCGGTAACTACATTCTCTCAAGGCACTTACTGGTGCATAGAGCTTTTCCACCATTGGTGTGTTGTATCAGGGATGGGTGCTGACATTTCCATAAGGCAGTATTCCTGGCTCCCTCCCCCTCACCTGGGTGGGTTTGTAGCCTCTCGCGTGGGAGATTGATTGATTGATTGATTGATCACTAAATTCAGCTGTCATCCCATTTATAGGTGGATGATGTATCTGAGCACACACCGCCAGGCACTGGGCCTCAGGACACATCTCTGCACACACCTGAGTGTGGTGCATCCCTGTGGCAGAGGCCCCAAGCGCCAGGCAGAGCTGCCGGGAGCTGTGGCCGAGGGTGCAGCACACTGGGCAAGCAGAGGAGCCAGGCTTAGGGGCAGGTGGGTGTCTGCTCTGCACAGGGTGCCCCACTGCATAGTGCATTGACCCATGGGCACCCCAGGAGAAGGAGCTGCGCTTGGCTGAGCAATAGGGAACTCAGATTAGCGTGTCTTGCAGCTGCCTGTCACACTGTGAGGCTCAGTGAGCGGAGCTTGCTGAGCTTTCCTCAGCATTTCTGTCCTACCAAGGTGCCTTCAAATTATCATCTCCATTAGTTTGTGGTTGAGGCAGAGTGTGAAAGAGCTACTGAGGCACTGTGAGGCTGAACTGAGAATATTCGTGACACAGGGGGAAAGTGGCCTTAAACCTGTCACTTCTGGGCACTGCATTTTAATAGAAATACGTGTTGGTTGGTTGGAGACTGGAGAAGAAAAGTGGGAGCAGAAAGCATGAGCCATGATGACAGGTTGACAGGTCAGCAAAGAGCCTGTGGGGCTTCAGCCTTCCTAACACAGTACTGAAGCACACTGTTCCTGGGCAGGAAAAGTGTGGATGTGTGGCCTGGGAGAGGAAATTGCCTCTTCCCATGTCTTTCTCCTGATCTATTCATACCAGCATTCACCCTACACAGTGGCAGCTGCTGTAATGACAATAACACAAAGATTTGTGTGGAAGAGAAGCTTGTGTGGCCAGCCTACCTCCATCAATCGCACATAAGCCCTTTATGCTCCTAATTGTAGTTCAAATCAATCTACTGCTTTCCCAGAAGCAATTTTCCGTGTGTGTATAAATACATTAATAAAATGAGACCTAAATTAGTGTCCTGTAGAAAGTGAGAGTGCTTGGACTTCATGTTTTATCCTTGGTTTGGCTGCTGGCCCTGCTCAGAAGAAGGTTGAGAACTTTCGAGCTAGAAGATGTCCTCTGCCATCCACTTCATTTTTACTGAACCTTAGTTCCACTATTTCTGACCTTTGAACCTCAGCATTTTCAAAACCTGGGCAACAGGTTTCCACTGGACCTTTCAGGTCCAGAAGGAACTGAAAACACTTTAAAAGCTGTAGGAATGGCAGAGGATGTTCTTGTCATTTACCTGGATACTCTGTTGTGACACAGAAAGGCGGTGGTGCGGTGGTGTGCGGTAACAGCGGTAAATCCACACAATTAAACACACCACGAAGTGTAAAAGAGTAAGAGAGGAATTTATTTTTTAAGAGTATCAATAACTTCATTTGACACAAACTAAGTTGACCATTAATATTGTTTTTTAATTTAAACAAATTCACATTTGTGCACAAAACCATGTCAAAGAAGCTGGCAAACCATCACCAGAAAAACTCTACTAAGAGTAACTACTTCCATTTGCTTCCATGCTAAAAATCACACTCGAGGCATTTGAGATAAATGCCCAAAGTTAACTTATGTCCAGTAGAACATCATGATGAAAGGACTTCCAATGTTGTAAAAAGTATAACAAAAGCCACACAGGGAAACAAAACAAAACAAAACAAACCTCAAAAAAATCACTTAAAGCCAAGTTTTGTCACAAGATTTTAAGCAGTCTGTAATGTCAAACTCACTAACACACTGACTTGAAGCTTTGGCTTATGCTCAAAAGCTGCATCCACTTTGAAAGCAGCCAGACTGTTTGCCATCTTGTTTATGCTTTACCGATAAAAGTCGTGCTCATCTCAGTCTGGCAAACCGAGCAATGCCACATGCAGGCTCACACGTGCTCACTAGATAGCAAGAGGGTGTCACAAGTGTGCTGCTCTTTTCTTAGACAAAAACGTTAAAAGGATGCAAGAAAACATGCTGAACAGAAGCTAAGAGATGCCTGGCCCTTGGCAATGCAAGATAATGCAGTTGGGGGCTTTACGTCCCGGCGTGAGGCGTGACAAAGCCAGACGGCACCAGGGAAGCCCCTGCTGCTGGCCTGGCGTGGTGGGAGGCAGGTCACGGGGCTTGTGCCTGTGGTACCGAGAGGCAAGGGCTCTGACCTAGGGCACATCTCCAGACAGCTGTTGGGTTTGTGTTCTGTCACTTAAGGCTGTGTCTTGAACTGAGGCTCATAAATATTCCTCCCTTTCCTTTTGAAGGGAGGACAGGGAGGCAAAAATATTGGACGTTCTCTCTGCTCCACTTCCTTTTGGGCTCATCTAAGACTGTCACATCTGACCAAGCCACAGAGAACAAGCAGTGGAACATATTTTTAAGCTGAATCTTTTCCAGCTGCAATAATCATCTTACACCAGCAGCTAGCTGATCGCTTCAATTTCTGTTCAAATAACTGGCCGTCTCTTCCTTTCGCCCTTAAGTCTGCCAACTGACGGGTGGAGAGCAATGCCAAGACCCTACCAAGTGAAGGAGAGAAACCTTTTTGTGGCAATAAGTGATTTAATTCCTTTAGGAAACTGATCATGTATAGACACTCCTGAGCAAAGAGCACCTTGCTATGGGTGGTGGACAGCTGGTACGTGGACTATTGCTGGCAGCAGAAATCTTTGCAGAGCTCTAGGTCCATCTGTCTTGATGTGGCATCGAGAGGGGAGTTGGAAACCAACAGATACAAAAGAGTAAACTAAAAGAAATAAGGAACAGAGACTGGGAGATTGTTGGAGGGAAGTTACATCAAAATGAAAACTCTTTCGGTCACTTAATGTGGAATTCAGAGCACTGTAAATCAACGGCTTGTGTGTGGTTTCTGTGGTGTACAAAGTACCTGACAATAAAAAGCGTCATCCAAAAAACAAATAGAAGGAGGAAACTTTTCTTCATCACAAGGCCAGGGAGGTGATTTTCCAAAGCTGACACAACCTTGCTGCACAAACTGGGTGTCGAGGAAGGTCTAAAAATCACTGGCTGGGCAGGTCTCTGCAGAGAGGCATGGGAGGCTCGGGAGGGCCTGTGGTCTAACACTGAAGCTCTTCTTCGCTCTCAGGGAGTCGAGTGCCAGCAAGAGAGCTCTGAGCGCTGGCGTGGGCTGTAGAGCTGAGAACTTCTTCAAAACTGCCCCCCGTGTGGCTTGTCCCACCAACCTTGGTCTGAAACAAGGCAAAGAAAGAGAACAGCAAGTTCTTGTGCTCACACTGCGTAGCAAGTCCCATTTGCACTGCACCCCATGGCCACAGAATGCTGGGAACTGTTCCAAGCAGGCAGAGAACACGTAGGGTTGGGTTTTTTCTTAGAACAAAAGCTATAAAAGGTTAAGTAAAGCAATTCCCTTTCCTCCCTCAGTTTGTAAACTTCTAGGCTGCAGTCATAAAATCTGCCAGGGGTGTTTGGTGTATGCTTAAAGGAACCAGTTCACGGGCGGATGCCAGGCAGGATCCAAGATCCTACCAGCGAACCGAGCAGCTCTTGCAGGAATAGCTCACGCTGGTTTCACTGTTTCCCCAGCTCTATGCAGGCTGGAGAAGGTGGTTCATTTGCAGTGGAGACTGGCCCAGCTGCCTGCACTGGTAACACAACTGCTCTCCAAATCCATAAGCTGTACTGTGGTTTCTCACAGTGGGAGCAATACAGTAAGCAAAGAACACAAACAGCAGCTTGTCTTCCTTCAGGTACTCATAGATGTCTACACACCACTACATCAACCTGACCACAGCATTTTCCTGGGGTGGAAGAGATACTGAACTGCATTCATGAAACATTTGACAACGTGCGCATGGGTCATCTACTTTCAAAACGCTCGTTTGGTGTATTTCTAAAGGTAAGTATTAAAACCAAAAACTAAGATAACTAAATCTCTAAAATACTGGTTTTCCTAACAAAAACAGAGCTCTGTCTAAATGTTTGTAAATAGTCAAAGCTAAGTGACCAAGAGACAAAGCTGATTTGGCTGTGTTGTCATGGTAAGAGAAAGTTCTTTTACCACTTGGCTTGCTGATACATCCACTCAAAGTTCACCCGAGCCTAAAAAAAATGAGGCCAAAACTTTTTTTACTCCATCCTAGAACTGCAGCAGGACTTAAAAGACAAGCTGGCACTTTTTTTTTTTTCCACCAGCCTGTCAGCCACTGAATGCTTGGGAAGATTATTTTGGTTAAATGAATGTTCTATCCCAAGTTTCTAAAGGGTTAATCCTATGTAATCCTTTGCTTCCTTAACTAGCACAGGAAGGAGCTTGCCTAGCTGAGGAGTTCAATAAATTCAAGCAGCAGCAGGCTTGATGTTTGCTCTGTCAGCTCCAGTCACAGTCATTAGAAGTTCCCATCTCAGGAGGTATCCGTATCCAGTCAGTGGGCTGTGCTGCCTTTGAGAAAGTGTCGGTGCATCACTGATTTCTGCTAACAGCAATATCAAATACATTGTTAAATGTTGGTAGGCTCAAACTTGCAGTGAAAAGGCAGCCACTGCCTAGTAAAGCTACCGTTACATTTTCCTGGCTAAACTCTTTCATTTGCTAGTTAAAATTCTCAAAAGAACGTTGATTTGGACTGATCAGAGCGATCGTGAAGGTGGACTACTCCTGCACTACTTCAAATGACTCAGATCTGCATCTGTATTTGGACACTTCAAGATCAGAAACATTAATGCAGTTTCATTTTCTGTTTGCTGTTCTGCCTACTCTCGACATCCAAAAACAAGAATGATATCAGTCACTCCAATGAATGCCTCTGACCAATATCCCAGTGTTTATCCAAATACTTCATTTCTGCTCCCATTTCCAGAAAAGCTGAAGGCAGTTGGGCACCCAGGTGCTTTTGATTTCCAGAAAAGCTGAACTAATACACTCTTCCAAGAAAACTGCAATTCAGAATCCAAACTCCGAGGCCAAATAAAATCTAGTTTGAGATGTGCCTTCTAAATGTATGTGATCTGAACATCAGTTTTGGCTGACTACAGAACACCGTAGAACCACTGAAGATCTGTAGCTAATGCAGGGGAGGGAAGATAAGGCTACTGCTGTTCTTTCCTTTTTTGAGAAGCCTGTTTGGAACCTGTTTGGGAAGTTCTCCACTTTTTCAGATCACAACAGCATCCTAGAATCAAAAGTACAGACTATGACTTCTTCCCCACCCCGTGGTCTTCCAGATCTTGCAAGCCTTGAAACAGAGGCTGAAAAAGGAAGACGGGTGCTGAGACATTCCCATTTGTCCATGCCTATGTTGGTGGCACCCCAGGCCCATGACTCCAGCTTCCTTTCTCCTTTTGCACAAAGAAATCAAAGAGAATACAGGCTGAAAATATTTCAGAAAATGTCAGTGGGTCTGCCCACAAAGACGGACAATCAAAGTTTCATGGGATGTGGAAGATGACTTTAGACTCAAGATTGTTTGGTTTGTCCTGCTCAACTAAAGAGTCCTTAAAGGATGATCTAAGTGAACCATGAACACATGATAGACTAAGAGCTGGCATGACAGTCTCCTCTTGACAAACGTGCCTTTGCTTCATCAGCAAAATAACATCAGGCTCCCCTGGCAGATGACTGAGAAGAACTGGTTTTCAGAGCTGTGCAGTTTGAATTAACTTTTCCTTTCTGAATGACACACTGAGGTGACTGGAAACAGACACCCCAGCTTTGCTGCAGAAAAAACATCACTCACATTTGTCCTAAAGGACATTTGCCCTCAAAGCAAAGCAAAGGCCTTTAAGCAGCCCCTCTCACGGGCTAGCCATAAGAAGAATGGATTGGTAAAGTCCAGAGTAGTCTGGAATCAAACTTGGGAGCTAGAAGTACCACTGAATGCCCCAAGAGCTGGTTCGGTGAGTGAATGACTAAATGGGTACAAAAAGAGCTGTGTTTCTCCAGTGTAGTTTCTTGTAACTAAACGAGTAGAAAGAACAAAAAGAGGTAAGGAAGTGACATGCAACAGAACAGAATTCAGGCATTCCAAGCTGCTGCACCCCACTGCAGGAATGCTGTCCCCTACAGCGAAGCCAACTGTAGAAAGCTTTTGCATTATTAACATGAAGATGTACACAGGCACTGAGGTGAGGCTTTGAAGGTCTGTGCTCTGTTTTAGCTCCTTGGGATGCTGCTTCCTGTCTGAGAAACCAAGATGATGTTTCTTTCTCTGACACAGTACAACGGAGATGACATTACTACCCTACACTATCATGATAAAGTTGTCAGAACGGTTTATTGCTAAATGTGAACATTCAACAGGTAAAAATGATAACAGCAACTCTGCATTCGATGGATGTGTGTATTTAGAAACAAAAATGAATCAAGTTCTCTTATGCTTAGTTCTCAAAGACACTGACTGGAAAATTTTATCTGGGTATGACTTCACAGTGGCATGGAAAAGATCCACCTTTCCTGTGCACCTGCTGCTTCAGTTCTAGCTGTAATCTGCATTTCCTGTAACAAGGAATATCCTTCTGTCCCAACTGGAAGGCCATTTTCTTGCCCTTTTTAATGTTTTACAAGTTGTAATGCTCTTTGATATTAATCCTCCCTAAAATGAGGGGACATCAGTTGGGCCCTCATCTGCTGACAGAGTGTACTTGGACTGCATTAGAATCTTTCTATCAGTGCAAAGTATAAACATCACTTTATGAACACATTTGACTTTACCTGATGAACAAGAATCATTAGGAGACAAACTTTCTTGTCTCCCTCTCAAATCTGCCTTACCATGCAGCAAAGACGTGCTCACTGCAAATCTACCACACTCTGTCCTGCTGAATCACAGAATGTTAGGGGTTGGAAGGAACATCTAAAGATCACCCAGTCCAACTCCCCTGCTCAAGCAGTTCCACCTAGATCAGGTCACACAGCAACATGTCCAGGTGAGTTTTGAAAACCTCCACAACCTCCCTGGGCAGCCTGTGCCAGGGCTTCCTCACCCTTAAAAAAGTTTTTCCTTATGTTTAAATGGAACTTTTTGTTTTCCAGCTTTTGTCCATTACCCCTAATCCTATCACTGAACACTACAGAAAAAAGTGCTGCCCCTTCCTCTCTACATACACCTTTGAAATACTTGTGTTAATGAAGTCCTCCCTCAATCTCCTCTTCTCCAGACTGAACAGCCCCAGATTCTGCAGCCTTTCCTCATAAGGAAGATGCTCCAATCTGAATAAGAGCCTTAACAAGTGCTGTCAGTGCTAACTGGTAACTTTGCCAGCAGATCTTCCTGTCCCACAACAAATACGTTAATCTAGGTTTGAAATTTGAAATCCAGACAAAGTGTTGCTATTTGAAAGATGAGTGCCAAGAGCCACACAGGTATCCTGAATCACACCTGAGTTACACAACAGCTCTGGCCAGCTGAGCAACAGGCACTCAGCGAATACCTCTCCAGTGTTGGCAGGTGTGTATCTCGGGCATGGAAGCTCCCTCTGCAGGCACATGGCTGCGACCTGTCAGGGCACAGCACAGAGTTCAGGAGGCCATTCTGCCTTTGAAATCCGACTCTGCCTTGCACAGCATAATCAACCACAGTCACACCTCATGAGATGTCTCTGCTTTTCATTTTAGTATGGCCATATTTTTGGCATTTCTGAGACCATTTGGTTACTTTGGCAGACAACAGAAGTAACTTCTTAGTAAAAAAGCAGATAAAGACTATTTATCTGCATATTGCCTTCGTTTTCCATTAAAACCACAGACTTGTTTAGGTTGGAAAAGGCCTGTAAGATCATGAGTGTAACTGTTAACCCAGACCTGCCAAGCCCACTAAACCATGTCCCTCAGCGCCTCACCTACACAACTTTTGAATATCTCCAGGGATTGTGACTCAACCACTTCTGTGGGCAGCCTGTTCCACTGCCTAACAACTCTTTTGGTGAAGTGTTCCATGAAATCCTTGATGGAATGGTGAATTTAACTGGCGTCCTTGTACAAATACTAGGGATAACTAAGCTGTTACACTTCAACAAGCACAGCAAAGTAGTCAACCTCTGACCCTTACCTTAAGGCTCGTGACAGTGGTCTCAACCTTCTCCTCAAATGATTTGAATGTTGGAGAATTCCTAGGAGAAAAAGAAAGTTGAAGGAGACAAGTCAGTTGCACACATAATGGGGTAAACTGCACAGTTTGATCAGTTCTCACCAGGCAACAATGCTCAGGCAGAAGGAAGTCAGGCAGGCTGGCTGGCAGCACACCACTGTGCCTTCTAGGATAGAGTATGAACAGTCACTCCTGCTCTGCCAGCCAAATCCAATTAGCGTAGGCAGCTGAGTGTTTTTGCAGATACAAATTTGCAAAAGCAGAACCTGCCTAGCAATTGAAATCACTGACTGGCCTGCCTGCCCTCTAACACATTTATCACCTTCTCAGAACAACCACCAGAGAATGCTGTGCTGCATTTCTATGGTTTTATCCATTTCTGTTGTTGCTGTAATTAAATTTTTTTTTTCAGCTGATGAGCAAGTTCATAGTCTACATAATTCAAAAGTTGACAGTTTAATATCCTGAGGCTAGGATGAAGGAGATTGGAACCAGATAAGGAGTGGTTCCCAAACACCTGTGAGGAATCCTGACCCCCTCGACTCCATGATTTTGAGACAGCAGGTGTATCCTGCTCCTTTAAAAGGCAAAGACTTCAGGGAGACTATTCCTAGGATGCCCTTGACACAGCTAAGCTTTTCTCTGCCTTTCACTCCCTGTGAAACACAACACGGTTTTGGGGAAAACTGGGAGTGAACATAAAGAATAATTAAAAACAAAAGGGCAATAGCTGTGATTTTTCTTCTTAAAGCAAATCACATTATTTGGTTTGCCGCTCACCTGACAACCTTCTTCGTTTTCTCTTTCTCTGTCTCTTTCAGACTTGAAACATCACTTCTCCCTCCTTTTAAATGCATTCAATTTTATACGTTTCTTCTTGCAAACAGAACATACTGACCACAACTCTTATCTGCCAGGTAATGTTATGAATATAAATGCAAATGCTGTTTTAAAGTGAGAGTACAGTTCCCATTGGAGATCTGTACTCAAGGTACCCTCACAGGGGAACAATGAGACAGAACCACTTTACCCTGGCAGGTGCCCATGCCTCTGTATCATCCACAGGGAAAGGCACATACATGCAGGAGCCTGAGCTTCATCCTACAAAGTGATTAAGCCAATGGCTGCTAAAACTTCAGTGTTCCAACTCACCCTCTTTGCACATTCCAGTAACTTACTTACCAGGAGCATCACAATGGCTTCTGTTTCTGTAAATACATCTACATCATGTCTCTCATCAGACTAATTTAAGGCAACAGAAGCCAGCTGGAAAAATAATGCAGATTTACTCTGGGCTTCTATTAAACAGGTGTCAAATTTCTTATATGAAGGGTCATAAGGAGAGAGAATTTGAGTTTTATGACTTAGATTGGACTCACAGGTCACAGTGGTGAATGCTTGCCTTAAACTACCCACCTGCTGAAGTTGTACAAATTCGCATAGTTTGGAGAATTGTTTTCCCCAGATGCTTGGCAGAAAAAGGGGATATTCATATACTTAGAGGCCAAAGGGGTAAAAAGAAAGCCAAGTCCTGATTTTACTGAAAACAGTTGGAGCTTTATTTGAACAGATATCAATATTTGGCTGCAGCCAAGTAAAGCACGATTATAGCCATTAAAATATGACAGCACTCATATAAAATCCCTCCACAGGACGTGATCCAAAGCCAGCTGGAGTGGAAAGCATATCTGACATTAATGGGCTTTGGATGATGTTCTGGAGACAGCAGAATAACTGATTTTCAGATTCAGTAATACAAACTTATTCACTATCAACTAACCAAATGCATCTCAAACCGCTTCATTTACTCAAAGGCTTGCATGAGGGATTAAACAGTTAATACAATTAAAGGGAAAAAAAATCCCACAGATGGCCTGTCCTGCAGCCCTATCTACATGAACAACCTTAATTGATTGAAGTGGGACTATTCATCCTACTGAAAACTGCAGGATCAAGATCAAAGTATGCAAATCCCCCCTCATTAGACTGTTGAACATCCCTGTAGCAAATAGCATACGTGTAGCATATTACCTCATTGCAGGCATGCTTATGGAATGGCGAATGGAGTAACTGTGGGATAAAAGCAAAAGATAAGGAAAAAGAAAGCTGTAAAATCCAGTTTGCAACATGACTGTAACACATCCATTTTACTTCTTTAACTTAACTTTAAAAATATATAGATGTATTTTTCAAGAGTGTTGGTACTCTTCCTCTCCTTTGATGAGGCAACAGCTTGTCAGACTCAACTGAGAATTCCAGCTCCTTTTCAGCACTGAGGGTCTTACCACCTCATTCTCGTGTCAACTGATCAGCCATTAAACAGAGCTCAAAAGAACAAGGCAAACCAGTTCCTAGCCACAGCCACCTAAATAACAGAGCAGCCTCCTGCTCTCCACAGACACACCCCTCACGAGGCAGAGGGACAGAATACAGCCTCTGTGTTCCACAGGGACTGGGACTGGATGAGCTCTGTGAGGGGCAGGTGCAGTGCGCCCTGGGTTTGCAAACAGAAATAGAGCTGGGGCAAGGCAGGAGGTGAGTAGACAATTGCCTTTGTAGCTGTACAATGTGTACAGTTCAAATGGCCAGCACTATCCCTCAATTTGTACAGGCTCCTGTACAACATGCTACTGACACAGAAGCAGCTCTCTCAGCTGCAGCAACTGCTGTCCCCATCTCTCTAAGGCATTTCACCTTCTCCTTCACAACTCAAGATTACCAAGGACAGAAAACTCTTCTCCACAGCTCTCATCCAACTCTCCTTGCAACATTTCCCTCCTCAGACTTCCCTGCAGCAATTGGATAGGTGGCAAGTGGACTGCATTACTCAAAGATCCCCAAGTCATTTTGAACACATTTAACCCTGCAGATAGCTGCCCACTCTAACCACTTGACTTACATTAGTCATGTCATCCCACCTGAGCCACCAAAGCCAACTCTGTTATCATAGCATCACCTGTTTCCTGCTGCTGGGAAGGATCAAGACTGTTCTGAATAGGAGTCCTTCCTTGAAGTGTAAGTACATTTAGATGTGAACATTTTAAGTAAATTGTGCAGTGCAAGAGTACATATTGTTTCAAAAATTAATGTATGGCTGCTTTCAGTGTTGACTGACAGCTGCAGCCTGGTCTGACCGAGAATGGGGAGAGTTTTACTTTAAGGGACACCAATAATGAGCTGCAATCAAGCGAAGCATGACTATAACATGAAAAAATGAAAGCTCTCATATAAACAGCACATGTGTTTGTTCTAACCTACATAAATTCAGGGCAGAACTGTGTCTATATACACATAAAAGATTACTTTTTTTTCCAGATTAAAGATTCAGAAATGGGGGCAGGGAAGGGATGAAAGAACTATTTGACAAGTAGGTGGGACAAAGAGAACCTACACAAACTGTTTGATTTTGTGTATACTTTAAGGCTTCTCCGGTAAGCTCAGATAGATAAGAACTGACGGCATACAATGCAAATCTTTCATGTTCAATTTTTCACAACATTTTTAAGATTTACGAAAGATTAGCCCAAGCATTTTACAAGTGCTGTAAATCCTTAACAATCCTAGTTAAATTAAAAACACACGCTTGCCAGTTGTGTCTCAGCACACACAACAAATAAGCAAAAATAAGTGTTTGGAAGTATTTCGGCATAGGCTTCTCCTCTTCTAATAGCACAACATTCTAAATATGAAGGTGTAAGAAAGAAGATGATACTGTGCCAAAAGAAATTTACACAGCTAAGAGATGGCACATGACAGTCTACCTGAATACTAAGTGCTTCTTTTATTGAGTTTCTCTTTTAATTTCTCTAAAGAAGTAAGGATACAAATTATAGGAATTGTAGCAACATCTTTTACTAGAATCCTAAAACATTAAGTGTTTTTAAGGACACAGGTGTCAATGATGGTGGTCAGCACAGAGCCTGGGAACAGAGATCCTTCATGACAAAGGCTGCTAAAGACTAGATTCTGGTTTCACATCAGAGTGAGAAAGGAAGGGCAATCTATGCTTCATTTTGAGGTTTTCTCAGGGAGGTAAAAATTCATGTTAGGATCACTCTGCTGAGCAGAAAAATTGTTCATGAGCTGTCCTGTGCCCTGGTGTAGTGGTTTTGCCTGGACCAAGTTTTTTTGGTAGTGGAGGGAGCTACAGGGGTGGCTTCTTTACACAAAAAGTTGCCAGAAGCTTCCCGTGGAGCTCCCAGGGTTAGGGCCAGTTAATTTTAAGCTCGACCCTGCACCTGACTCAGGCCTGGCCAGTTAGTGTCTGAGGTAATTCCTGTGTGAATAACATATTTGAGAAGAAGTTGTTGCACAGTTGCAAAACTGCAGCAGGGAGTGATAATGTGAAAATATCTCTGCAGACACTAAGGTCAGTGGAGAAGGAGGGGAAGGAGGGTGCTTAGGCACTGAAAAGGCTCCCCTGTGATATGTGGGGAGGACCATGGTGAAGCAGGTTGTTGCCCTGCAGTCCATGGAGGCCACCGAGAGCAGGTTTGCTGTCAGGACTTGTGATCCCATGAGGGACCCAGGCTGGAGCAGCCTGTCCCTGAAGCACTGTTCTCCTGGTGGACTGTTCTCACACTGGGGCAGGGTATGAGGAGCTGCCCCCGTGGGAGGTCTCATGCAAGAGCAGTTTGTGAGGAGCTGCAGCCCATAGGAAGAACTCACGCTGAAGAAGTTCATGAGGGACTGTCTCCATGGGAGGGACTCCACAGTGTAACAGTGGGAAGTGTGAGGAGGCCTCCCTCTGAGAAGAAGCAGCAGCAAAGTCCATCTGTAATGAACTGACCGCAACCCCCATCCCCCATCCCCTGCGCCACTGGGGGGAACGAAAGGGAGTCCTGGAAGAGGGAGGGGTGAGGGAGGTGTTTTTAATAAATCAAACTTTTTTCTTCCTAAGTTGAGTCTGTTTTGCCCATGATGCTAACTGCCGAATGATCTCTCCGTCCTTAGCTCAACTCACAAGCCGTTTGTTGTATTTCTCTCTCTCTTTCCTGTCCAGTTTAGGAGGGGAAGTGATTTTATGACTTGGTGGACACCAGGCTAAACCATCACAACTGGCAATGCTACAAGACCAGGACTGCAGGTGACTCAGGGCTGCTCAGCCACTGTGCTGGGTAAACTGACGTAAAGCCAGACCGCTTACAGAACCTTGGAGCACAGCTAAAACTGTTTTATAATTCGTCATATACTGAAGTGCTTTACAGCATCAATAAATCCAAGCTTTAAATACAAATAATCCCTTTAATGGTGTTAATAACTTGCGCTACTATTGGAAATTTCCTCAGGACTCAAGACTTTTTAAAGAGTCATTCCCCACATTTCATGACTAATATACTTTCCCTTTATGGAAGGGAGAGGAGGTAATTAAATACTTTACACAATCTTTATAAAATTCTGCTGGCTGAATAGAATTTTTGCTGAGCGTTTGTTTCAACCTTTACTGAAAAAGACAGTTGAGAGAATGGGGTAAATAGATCTTCCCAAGAGCAACATCTTTTGGATATGTTTGTTATTTGAATTTGAGATTAATTTACTGAAGAGTAAGGCAAACACTCACTCCCAGCTCTTTCCTCATTGTACTCACCATGTTGTAGAAATGAGGCATTACACTTTCAGTAGCACATGTTGTTATCCTATCTAACAATGCTGGAAGAAGTTACTGCGCTACATCCCATAAAACAAATCCTGTCCAATACAGAGGCAGTATTCAAGGAGATTGTGTCTTACCTGATTGAATGCGATCTGTGGTGGATGCACAAGGAAAGAAATGCAAGAGTTAAAAGTATTATGAAAATGTTAACAATAATACACATACATAGCTGCAGCGTGTCAAACTACCTGAGGAGAAAAATGAAATCATTTGCATTCAAGCACACTCCGTGACTACCTATTCTGTGTGCAACAAAGAACGGAAGTTTTGTCTGCTAAACCTTGTGTTCTCTTCGTTAGATCAGATTTAAACAATGCTAACTGATTTCCCTCCCAAAATCCTACCTTAATGTCATTAAACACAAAGTTTAGGCGAGCTGGAATTGTATGTGTACCTCATCAGCAAATGTATCTTTTTCCCCTCTGGATTTCTTAATTATCTCTCAGTTGAGAAGGGCACCGAAAAAACAACAGGCTTTTAATTCCTAAAATGACATTTTCTAAGATACTTCTTCCTTGTTGAAAACAATACTTGAAATACTTAGACACTGTTTCCCAGCTCAGAAGAAACTTAATTAAGGCAGCAGAACTGGGAGAGGCACAGTGATATGCAATATTCAAAGGATGTCATTAAGGTTCCAAAGTCAAGAAACGATGAGGCAGACAGCACCTCCTTCATCTCTGTGTTATTGATGTAGTCTTTAATTACAGACCACTTCAAGGGAACACCTGCCTCATGCAGAGAGACAGAAAGATGGGGCACACTTAATGAACATCCCTTCAATACTTATTTTTCACATCCTTTTTCAATATGTGGTGTGATGCATTATTTACTGCACAATATTCATACCTTGCTCTGAAGAAAAGCATTGATTTATTCAGGGTGATTTATTTACAAGGCTCATCATCATGTATATTGGTGCTCTCAAATATTCAGGGATTTAGCTTCACAACACATTTCTTCTTAGACCATTGTAAGTCACACTGCTGTCACACATAGCCTCCCTTTACTACCTGCTGACTCCCGGTAACAGCCACTCACTTCTCCATGCTGATACAGATACTTGTATAGCCATATGATAAGGAAACCTGTGCTGCTGCAGAACTCTCAAAACCAGCACAAATGAAGGGGTGAGTGTCATTAGAAATGAGACAAAACAACTGCTTCACCCATCAGCAAAGTAAATGCTTATGAAATTAGGTTCTGAAGCAATTCCCTTATAAGGATATCAGACACAGGTTTGAGAATGGTAGTTCTGGGTATGACAGCTACAATATTTCAAGGAATTCGGATCCAAATGATTTCAGCAACAGATTTAAGTGCCCAAAAAATGCCTACATCACAGAAACCCTGTAAATGCAAAAGACTGTGCAAAAACTCCACCACCACAACAAAAAACCCAAAAGAGCACAACAATAAAGACACAGTAGAAACCAACTCCTACAGCACTAAAGCAGATTAATTATACCTGAGCCATCTCCAACAGATATTGGCCTAATGTGCTTCTAAAAACTTCCAATGAGAGAGATTTCACAGCCGTTATAAATAGGCTGTGCCCCTGTTCAGCTGCATCTCTGAAGCGCTAGCATAGAACTTATCTACAAAGCTCCCTGTTTTTCCCATCTGTCAATGAAGCACCTTACATTTCCCCACATTGAATTTTATTTATCATTTAAAATATTTTTTCATTCTAATCCTGGAGTCTAAAGTGCTTGCATTCACTCTCACTGCAATCATCTGGCCATTTTAAGTCCAGTAATGAAAAAGCATCATGCTGAGCTACTGAGAGCTATTCTTTGACTATCATTTTCAACTCCCTATGACCTCTTCCTGCTAAAGCAGTAACACCTAAACAGTATTTCTCTAGTTCTGTGCAAACACTATAGACAGTCCTGTCAAAGTCAAGCTCTATCACAACTTCTGCCTACCCTTCGTCTTCTCTGAGAGATGCTAGCAGTTCAAGATAATTGTTCTTGACAAACCCTTTTTGCCATCATGCTATCTTCTAGATGCTTAGAAAATAACAGGTTAACATACTCCCCTAGTATTTATTTGCTGTTTCTCAGAACTTCACTTGCCCCTTTCCAGAGGGATGAATTTTGCCTTCATCCACCCCTCTGGGTCCTCTGATTCTTCTGTGCTGACTCCCATCCCACTCTCAGGGGCACATTCAAGTGCTATCGTCATGGGTCCAAGCTTCCCCTCCCTGCAGTCTTTTGTTTCTTCCACATGTGCCTTCTAACTCCTGTCAAGAATGAGCCATTATATTACCTTCGCTCATCTTGAAAGCTGGCTCATCCCAGGCACTGAATTTGAAAGGGGTCTGTGTGATCATGTCATTACAGAAAGCATACAAGACAGTTGAATGAAGGATTTATAAGCAGTATAACTGCTGACATCCTAATTTGCATTCATGGCTTTGTTAGCTTTTTAAAGCACATCTACTTCTGTCATAGTAATGTATGTAGTAGTGTAGTGTACGTAGTTTCCTCTTCCTCATTTCTTTTTTTAAAACAAACCAAAAAACCATCAAGTTGGTGTCACAAGTCTTTTTTAGAAAAGGCCATTAGCAAGGCTGAAACTCTTAGAGCCACATAGACAGCTGCAGAGCAATCCAGCAGCACTGCATGAAAAGATCCAAGCTTAACTGCTATGCAAAAGGAGCAAGGGATAAAGACCCTTAACTCCAGATCACACCTGAGCTCTACACCGCAAGAGCCATGTTGAAATGTTAGTGTAGCCCCTGTACTTCTGAGAGATCTGAGTCCAGGCTACTGCTTTACATGTGCCCTGTGACTCCCTCCTTCCCCTTTGCCTTCCTTCTCTGTGTCAGAAAATGTTAAAGGAGGCAACTTGAGCTGCGGATAGAGGGGCAACAAAAAATCTGGATGGTATATCATTAACCATGAGAGCTGTTCATAAAGAAACAATTATCTTAACTATATTATTGGTGTCTGGTTTGTATCCTAAAGCAAAACTATCTGTAAACTGGTTCTATTTGTGCTTCTGGTACTTCTAGTAACACGAAAACATTAAATAGAATGTGTTACAACCACAAAGAGACCTTATAGGCACTAATAATGAATACAAAATCCAGAAGATGTAAAATACTAGTGATTATTCATGCCTGAAATGAATTAGAGAGTTGTGATGGGGAAGCTGGGGTAGGGATGAAACAGAAGCACAGTGGCTACATTAAAAGCAGTTTGTCCCCAAAGGGTGGCTTCTCTGTTCTTCCAGACACATGAAACTTTTTAATTTTCCTTTCTTGTAGGGTTCATCTTCTTGAATTCTAACAGCCAAACAGCACATCTGGGGGAGTCTATCTGTCCCGTTACTGATATATGATACTTTAGTAATATTTTTAGAGATAATTATGGTGAAAATTAAGACCCTGCATCTTCAGCAGAAATATGTGTTTCATGTGGTGCTCTGGGCAGCTGCCAGAGCAGGCAAACTGGAAAACAATTTTGTTTCCCAAGCAGACAGGCTTCAATATTTAGAGTCAGGCTGATGACAAGCCCTCTCAACATCACCATCACCAGAGGCAATGGTAAAGGCCACACACACCAGACTGCTGAACATACTGGGATTATGATCATCTGGACTTTTTGAAATCAGTTTCAAGTATCTGCTCTGAATGAAAGCAGAACAGGGATTTGCATCTGGATGCCATTGGTAGCTATTAGCCTTAATGCCTAACCAAGAGAATTAAGCTAGAGTCTGATGTGTGTTTAAATCAGCATTATGAGAGGGGGCGGTGATAATCCATATACTACACTGCTGAAATAAAATGATTTGGATTATCAAAAAAAGCAAGCAAAGAATAAAACAAAGACTGCATGCCCCCTTACAGCCTACTCTCCAAACACAACTGGGTTTGGAGTGGGAAAGGGGAAGATGTTGAAAACAAGATTATTTAAAGGGATAAGGTTTACAGTGTGACCCCACACACAGCTGCACTTGCTCAAAGGATCTTTGGCCAGCTTTGTTGCTGGGGTAAGCATTCTGCCCATTACTCCAGATTTAGGACATTCATCAGATGCAGAAGGACCAAGACATGTCATGTTTTACGTAACTATGGGATACCGGCTACATCACTTGCTGCTTTGTCATCAAGTGGCAAGAAAACTCTCCTGAGATCTTTAGTGAAAACAGCAAATGCCCACAAAAAATGGCAGTGCTGATAGTTCCTGTTTTCCTAAAAAAACTTCCAACCAGGTTCAAGGTAATAATTTTGATCAAATAAAGCTACTAGAACAAGCTTTTTGAATAATCAAATTGCTTATGGAGTTAGACTTTGCCTTGAGCCCTTGGCTAAAGGACTAACAGGATAAATGCCGCTCATCTGCTTTCCCAGCACTAGTCAGATACGTGACCACCACAGACCACGGGGGTGGCAGTTGGTACTGAAAGCTAGGACAAAAGAATTTATAAGCAGATATTAATTAAGGGAAACATTAAATGAAAAACATTCTCTATTACAGTGATGACATTTCTGCCTTTGCAGTTCATCTCATACCCTATGCAAGGCACAAGCAACAGGACCTGAAAAGCACTAAATTGTTGGAGTCATTCCTTCCTCTAAGATCAAGAGGTACTGTTAAGGTACTTGCACACCATCTCTTTGGTCACTGCTGCAGGATCTAAAGCATGAAAGCAGCAACAGGACCTGTTCACTGAACCATGGGATTGACTTTGTTACAGGAGGAAGTGGTGGGAAAAAAAAGAAAATGAAATGGAGGATATATGTTGGTGCCACACAGAGAGCAGGCATCTCATCCATGTCTCAAAAATACAAAATACAACTACAAATGCAGGAAATGCAGTAAGGATAAACAAAGTTAGGAAAAAGGGCTTGTGAAAGCAACTCATGCAACTGGAGCCTCAGCCTAGAAAGGAGAGAATTGAAATATGATAAAACCACAGGAGATCATGAGTGACATAAAGGACAGCAGGAGAACTACATTCACCGTTTCTCATAACAGAAGCACCGATGGCATCAAAGGAAAGACCAGGGAGACTGAGAATAGGGAATGAAGGAATGGGTGAACAAATAAACCATTCACTTTTTTACCACATAACTATCTGTTCATCTGGGGAGACATGAGGTGTTATGAATGTCAAAAGCTCATACAAGCTCAAATAAATTTTAAAAGATATATTCATGAAGAAAAAGAAGTTTTTCAGGTCTCAGACTGCCAAATGCTAAAAAAATGTACTAGGAAAGTGTAACTGTGTGCCTCTTTATTCTTGCATCTTTTTCTTGGCACATACACAAGTGTATGGAGTCAAACAATTCTGCATGTTCATACCCTGGTTGCAAGTCGCTCCCTAGATTTCCATTTTGAACTGCAATGTGGAAAAACACATTGAAAAGCAGATCATACAATTATAAAGATTTTTCTTTTCTTGGTTCACCTAGAAAAACAGTAGTATTTCTGTAAAGGGTTTATTAAGCTGAATGTAAAAGGTAGGTATAAAGGAGGGATTCTAGAGATTTCTGAAGATCCAGAATAAGAATTAAAAAAGTGAGGAAAAAAACTGGCTGCAAAGAGCTGTGCTTCAGTTATGTGCAGGGAAAAAAGCAGTTCAAAACATATAAATCGGAAAAACTGTAAAATGGATTTTCACAGTTCTTAAGATATGGTTACCTCATATGTTACAAAATCACCAGAAAAAGGAGTACTTACCAGTATCTCTAATAAATGAGACCCTAATTATGCAGCTCAATCAATACATTGTCCATTTATTTCATCACAACACCCTAATAGATCTCCAAGGAATTTCTGTAATCCACCTACCAACTTGAAAACTGAAGTGTTGGTTTATAGTGTACAATTTCTTCACTCATGCTCTCATTCTGAGGAACTTTAAGACCAACATTTTTAAAGATACATCAACACGTAAAGTCTGAAATTTGCACCCCATTTAAATGACAGATCTGTCATTTCATCTCAATTCCTGTTACTTTCATCATACCTTTCTTTATACATACAACTGCAGAACGAAATTTTGCCTTTGTACATCTTGAAAAATCTGACAAAAAAACAGCCTGAAACATGGTTTTGATATATCTTTCCACAAGCAGCTCCAAGGCTCGTTTTCTTCAGATGATGTTGGTCTCCAGAATCCACGTATGAACATAACTGGGTTAATAAAGATCTAACAGCAATTTTTTGTTCCACTTGTACATTTCTTTGAAGTAGCAAAGTTATTCCATTAGGTTTTTAAATTGCTTTTTTTTTTTTCCTTTTCTTTTTTTTAAACCAGGACTCAACCAAGACTTATCTCTCATTCATCATTATCTCTTCTTTTGCTTGACACTGTGAATGTTATAAAATACTCTTGACTACAAACCATGTGAGCCTTTAAAACACTAATGTAGAAGGAAAGGGTGAGCTGACAACATGACTTATACTTTTTGTCCTCAAAATAAGACCAGAGAAGCAGTAGATCCCCATACCTCATGTCTCCGAACTTCTTGCTGATAGCAGTTCCTACATTGCTGATAGCCGCTGTTGCTTTTTGTCCTGCATGGCTCAGGGTCTCATGTGTTTTCTTGTAACTGGAAACAAGTAATAGAACAGAAATAACAAGAAGTATTAAAAAGAGAGCCTAGAATCTCCTGCAATTAATTCACTTTTGTTTTATTCCTACATCTTAAAGTCCCATCCACTGAAAGGTTAAGAAACCTAACTGCAGCACACAACAAATTACACAGATGCCTGCCTCTGCACAGCTTCCTAAGTGCAGTTTAACCCTAACATGAGGCAAACACTCTCCAGAACAATTTTTCATGGTGTCTCTTCCCTTTGCACACAATGTCCCCTGAGTGGGCCAGCACAAGGTGTTTAAAAGTAGAATACAGTAATTAGTTGAATACTTGTTTGATACGGTTTCTATAAATTTACATCAAATAAGCATTCTCTCAGCAGACACTGACTTGGTAGCAAAATCTGCTGCCTAAAGCACAGAACAGAACATACACAAGTCTGATCTTCCATGCATATACATATTAGGTATATTTAAGAGATACACTTCAAAATAATTTGTTAATATTTCAAATCATGCAAAATTGATCAAATCTGGTTCCACACATTATAATTTTACATTTGAAAAAAAAAATCTTTAAAGGAGGAAGGATTTGGGAGAGACAGAGAGAGAAAGATGAAAAAAAACCTAAACCATGAATGTATATTCTAAATAGCACTGAATCCTTTCAAAGTCATTCATTTCATGTACAGCATACACATTCAAAACCAGAATCATCTTAATTTCTTGATCTGCAATACATGCTCTGACCCACATAGACTCTCGAGTACAGTTAAGCTGCATTCTCAGAGTAATCAATAAGCTTTTCTGCACAGATGCTTTTTTGCTGAGTAAACCAAGTCTGAGCATGTCAGAGGCTTCCTTCCGAGTAAATTATCTGATACTCCCAGTGACGCAGACAAGCTCAGAATTAGAAGTACTGACCTAGTAACAAAAGTAGTGCACATTATAATCAGTCTTGTACCCTGTGGTGTGCACTGGCAGACAAGAACTGAAGAAACGATCATGAAAAATTCAGAAATACAATTCTACTGGTTCTAATTTTCCTTTGAACAAACTCTGTAAGATGGCAAATATGTACCAAAATAGATTGGAGATTAATGAAGAAAAATAAAATCTCACTGCCTAATTCCCAAAACAGAATATTTCCTGCTTACTTTGAGGTATATGAAAGCATAATAACTTTGTGGAGGCAAGTGGGGAAATAAGAGAAGATTAACATTTGCATTATGGCACATCATTGCATTTTATGTCAGGTCCTTTTAGCCCCAGCAGTACCTATCACTGGAAGGCCCCAGTTGAGAACTGTTTTACAAACCACGGGTTAGATGCCAAGTAATGTTTTATTCCTTCAGACAATACTCTATCAACAATTAATACAGATAAGACCAAAAGGATTGTTTTTACTGGTCTCCTTTCTCCCCTGGCTGCTATCTAGCACAGCAAGATTGCAATGCTTCTGTTTCACCAAGGCCTCATTCTCCATCTCAAATAGTTTAACAGCTCTGTCATTCTCCTGCTGTCAGTGGACATACTCTCATATAAACTAGAGAGGGATGAGACCCTAAATTAGACATTAAGGATGTTTCAGTCAAGCCAGGGGTACGTGCCTTGTCTATGAAAAAAAAAAGAAAAAGATTCTAATGCCTAGGGGTTTAGATGCATATATATATATATATGGGTATTTCTTAAAATGTCCACATTATTTCATACAATAACTTCACAGAAGCCTTTAGGCATTTTCCTAACAGAGAAGTTTCCTAAATCATTCAGCACAAGTGGAATTTTGTTGGTGACAAAATGAAGTCTAAGACTTGACTTCCATGAGTAAAATGTCTTTCGTAGCAGAACCTATTTTCATACAGGTTGACTGTACATAGTAAAATACTTTTCAGATATTCTTCTCATTTTTTTTGAAAAGACACCTTGGAATTAGTTTTATTTAAGGGCATATTTAGCTATGTGAAAAAACATCTGCATGTCTTATGTTTCTGCTGCAGATTCTTCACACTAGGTAAAATCATTATGAGAATAGTTCCAAACACCCCATACAGCACACAGACTCAACCGTAACTGAGAAACATGATAGAGTTCCCTGTGTATTTCTGAACATTACACTGGTCAGAACACATCTTTTGGGAGTTGGCCAAAGTAACACTAGCTTTGGCATTCCAACCAATATTGTGTTTTCTCTGTAAATCCCATAAACCCAAAGTCCTCTCCTGGATTTCCTCTTGCAAGGAAGACATAGAGAATGCATTTATACTCCCAATGCTTTGGACATTATGTAACACTGTAAACACTAAGGCTGTTACGCAGCTGGTCTTTTTTTCAGCACCAACTTCAGCAAAAGTGACCTTTGACATGAAACCATCCCAGCAATGCAGAAGAAGAGCTTTAAGGAATAACAAAATAACAAAGGCAAAAATGCCATGCAACATGCAATACCTGTCAACAGAGATGAGAAACGGTAATTTGCATCTTAACAGAGCTAAAAAAAAAAATCAATCCTCCATCCTTCCTGCCTCTCCACTGTTACGCACATCACTATGCCTTCTTCCTTACCAACTTCTCTTTGCACCAAGCATGTTGCCTTCCTACAGTTAGTTATGCTTAGTATTGATATTGGATATTGGTATTGTTTCAGATATTTCTATCATCATTATTATGTCATATTTGCAGCATTCATTCAATACCTTGCCAAACACTCTGGTAACAATGAGCTTTTCAATATAGTTTCTCTGATCTCTGGAGTCTTCTCAGCTGTGTCAGCAGTTTTCATACCCTCACGTAACACTCACCAGTTTGCAGTTTTGTATAGATGCCCTGAACAGCTTACATAGTTTTCAGAAACCTTTAAGAGTAGAAATACAGTTGGATACTCCAGTTAACACCTACTAACATTTATTCCTTGGAAAAAGTGCTGTACGTAGGGCTTAAGGCCTCATAAAACAACCAACTGCTCCAACACGCTGAGTCATCTACAATCCCCTTTGAACATCCATTGCTGGCAATTGTCAGGCAAGTACTCACCCAGCTCATGAGGACAGGTGACCACATCTCAACAGTCAGCAATTGAAATAAGACCCTGAACCTTATTGGCTCTGCTCTGGCAGAAACAGAGAACTTAGAATTGTAGAATGGTATGGGTTGGTTAAGGGACCTCTACAGATCATTTAGTCCAACCCCTGCTAAAGCAGGTTCACCTAGACCAGGTCACACAGATTCAAGAAATACCAACATCCATCCAACCCAGAGCATTCATTTTCACACTAATACATCACGAGGCTCTATGTCTTTCTTACACAAATATAAAGCCTCCATAACCTCCCTGAGTTTAACAGTATTATTGCAGGTGCCCAGCAGCATTAGTAAAAGTGGAAACAAGCTACTTGATCTACACATTTAGAGCAGGAATGCCTTCTGTGGGCATCTAAATGCACTCCATAGCATGGATGAATTGCCGGCAGCGGCTAACAAGGATCACATTTCATGCTTTTCACTTAGTAGTAAATATTTATAACATATTTCATAGACTAGAAGAATTAAATAAATACGGTAGGTGAACTGCAGTCACCAAATGTAAGCTTGTAATTAAAACTCATTTGTGTAATTTTAAACCTTACCTTTTTATATGACGTTGACCACAGAATTTCACCCATCAATTTCTGATTACAATCTGTTGTTTGTTGTTTTTTAACAGCATATTTCTTTAACCAAAGCAAGTGTTTATAAAATGGATTGCAGAGGCTATGATAGAATCTGCTGATATCGCAGTCATATTCCAATAATATGCCCAACACATTTACTCACATCTCTAGTACTATAATATACTAATTAAAAGCAAAGTTGATGTGGAGCATATTTTGACTGCATTTTCACCTGACAGTGTTCAGGTTGTACTATCATATGACAATCAGGTCTCACTGGCTGATTTTTACAGTCAGTGAAAGAAAATGAGAGAAGATGGGAGTTTCATAAAACAGAATGTGTGAAGGAAATAGTGCGTCACAGAAAATCTAGCCAAGTAGCAGACAAATAGAGAAGTCGGAGAACTAGATGTTTAAATGACCAATATCATCTGCAGGATAAGACAGGATAATCATACTGTGTGCTATTTGATCTCAACTCAGTACAGAACTGCTCTTCAAATGTCAGAGTTAAATCTAACTTTCCTTCATAGGTACATGGACTGCTGATGGAAGAAAGCTACAAATACAAAATTCATATTTTGCATGGCAAGCTGCACATTCGACCCACTACAGTAAATTATAAAGAATTTGAATTCAGCTTCTGTAAAAATCAGTACATCTGCTAATTAGTATATCTTCATTCAGTATTGTGTCTCTCCATCAATGCTTGCTGGCAAAGTTATTCCACTTGAGAAACCTTCTTTTGTGATAAAGCTCACATAAGATGCATCAAAATGCAAACAATTAACGACGAAATCACAGCACAGCAGTGTTTGGCAGCAGAAGCCATGCCCTATGGAGCTTGCTGCTTTTTAGTTTTCAAAACATTAGTCAGCTCAAGAATAACATTTCTGGAATCAATGTAATCTCTACACTAGAAAAATATTTCTGTGTTGATTTTCTGGGAAAAATGGAGCTCAGCATTGACTAAATTATGCCAATGGTCAAATTAAACAAATGCATACAAGAATGGCAAACAATGTGTACATAAAACATTTACATCCACATTGCCATTTCACCTACAAATGAACTGTAAGGTGTTGTGCATTTTGCTCTTTTAGTGCTCACCTGAAATTCACTGCAACGTGAAAAACAAATGATTATATACTTCTTTTTTTAGACATTCTTCCCTTTCCCAGGTATGTTAAGAATTAATTGAAACCATGCTGGCACGTGGATGGGTACATGTGCCTAAATGAGCCAAAGGAAGCACGCGCCAGGTAGTTCCTCTCCCACAGAGAGAGAGGAAGAACATAGGCTGAGGGAACTAAACCTCTGTGGGTCACCCGTGACCCTCCTGCAGCCAGGAATCTGTGCACACAGAAAGAGACTGTTCAGTGGGCTGGAGAGAGTCACAGGTGAGAAAAGGTGCCAGACAAAGGTAACAAATATTCTGTGATGTTTTGCATTGTAATATTCAAAATCTTGATAAAAACAGAAATACAATTGTGTGAAAGGCACTGTTTTTGTTCAGTGTGGCATAAAACAGGGGGAAAACAAGCAGTAGTGCTACAGTTATCTCCAGGTAGAAAAGCCACAACATATTGGCTCAAGCGCAGATGAGCTTAAGGTATTCCAGGCCAAAACTTCACAGCTTGTAACACTTTAAACTATGCCAATAACACTGTCTGTGAGCTCTGTACTGTACCACAAAATGTTGTACATTTTGTACTAGAACAACAAAATTATGCAGATTAAAAATATCCAAGCCTCCTTTTTCCTTTCTTCCCCTTCCTTCTCTTCCCCTCTCTTTCTTCTTTCCTTTTCCTTTCTTTTTCCTCCTTTCTCTTTCCTTTTGCTTCATTTCTATTTTACTTCCACTTCTCTCTCCCCTTTCCACTGACCCTTTCCTGGATATTTTTTATCCTGGTCATTTCAGAGATTCCAATTTACACTCAGATCTCCCTTCCTTTCATAACTACAGTTAGGTACACATAAATTCAGGTAACTGTAATATATGTGTATATTGTATACATTTTCTGGTGGGTTTTTCCCTGAGAAACTGACACTACATTCATTGACCTGGAACAGATCACCTGACTTTGCTGGGGATTTTCCATTAGTTGAAAGTTCTGGTGTAAATAAGTGGACACATGTCTTTCAGAAAAAGGACAATGAGAATAGACTGTTATAGAATAGTTAACCACTCAAAGTCCTTTCCTGTGCCTTATTACTCCACCTTTCCAAATTCAAGGCCAGAAATCCATATGGAAAAGCAGCAAAAAAAAAAGATATCTGAAGAAGGCACGAACATTATGTGATTTGACCCAAGGGACACAAAGTCAGTGGAGGTGAGAGGCTCCCTTTAGCACAGGCTCCCACACAGGTACTGTACTTGCTGAAGCCAGCACGCCATTTCTTCACTTACACAACTGCTACATTTACTTGCAAATTTAGAGAAGAAAATGTCAAAAGGTGATTACACATTGCAGTGAAAGAAACACCCACATTTCTTTTACTACCACTCATAACAAGTATGTGTGTGGGAACATGGTATACTGAATTCTTAAAAGTCACAGTAGGCCTTTGGTTGTCCACAAATTATATTTGACTTCCTGAGAAAATTCTGAGCCTCTGGAACATGTTAGTATAACTTTAAATATACATTAAAGAAGACTGTAGGTACCGTAGATTGTAAGTCTAAAACACATGCAGTGCAGCTAATACTTTCTATTTGATCATCAACTGGCAGAAATTTAAACTACAAAATGTCAAGTCACCCACTATTTGTGGAAACTCTTCAAATTGTCCTCAGGTTCCCTATCACCCTAAGCTTGCTCATGAAGTTTGCTCATGTTGTTCTCAACCAGTAGTCAAAAAGTACATATTTATTCTGTCTCTGGAGGGAAAGGCCAAGTCCACGTGGAACGCTCTTGTCCCAAACCTCTAAGAGCAGAGTCATATTGCAACCTTCCTGAAAAGGCTTCAAAAGGCTCCAATCTCCCAAGAAAGTCCCAGCCACTGTCCAAGAGACAATGTTTGGAGATAGCACAGTTCTCTTGATTCTGGCCTCTAAATCACGAGAGTTTCTCTTTCTACAAGTGCTATTTTTTGTCTGTGAAGGCAAACAATGAAAAGTTGTTTTGAAAACATATCATTGTGAGATTCCTATCCTAGATGGCAGTTTTGCATGGGTCCACCTTCTATCACATCAAACGCTTCCCAGTCCCCTGGCTGAAACCACTAAGTTATATGGGCTATGAGACATTTCACTACTACAGCTCTCAAGGAGAGAATCGGTTTTCTTCAAGTTTTGAGCTATTTTAATAACTTGTTGGCCAGTGCAGAACTGCTGCTTACAGTGGTCTGAATGTTGGGAGTATTGTTTTGGAGGCAGGGATTAGTAGCAAAACCAAGCATTTTCATTTCCCTAGAAACTATCTGTGTAGTTTTATTACTATTCCATCCATGGGTTGAAAGGCTATCTACTTAAAATAGAGGCAGCTTATGTCTTCTAAAAGCTGCTAACATTTCAAAAAGGAACAACAAAGGAGTTTCTGGGAACCATTAGGCTGGAGTGAGGTTATCAGTGGTAATTTTACAGATACAGCTGCTCCTTAGAAACTCAGTAATATCAAATTATCTCCTGAGAGGCCAACACTATAATATGTTACTGGCTTTTTTTTCTGCCAGAGAAGTACACAAGAGCACCAAATTAAAAGCAGAGGAACGGAAAGCTGAGTGTGGTTATAACATATATGTCTAGCAAAGGCCAGGTTATTTTGTGGATCTCTGTCCTTGGTGATTTGTGCAAGAACTACTGAGGAGACTAAAGTAACGTTCGGAACTTTTTCCAGATATTATGCTATGTAACTTTACAACTGCATTGAAAAATACTGTTATTTGGGACTCTGACTGTCAGAAAAAAAAATGAGGCAACAGGACTCTCAGGAAGTTCAACAAAGGGAAATGCAGACTCCTGCAGTTTGGGATTAGTAACTCCATGCACCAGTAGAGACTGGGGATCAACCAGCTGCAAAGCACTCTTGCAGAAAAAGATCTGGGGTCCTGGTAAAGAAACATAAATCAGCAATGTGCCTTCACAGCAAAAGGTCATTAGGAAGAGTGATTACAGGCTGAGGGAAGTGACCCTTCCTCCTCTACTCAGCCCTGGTTATAGCCACACCTGGAATGCTGGGTCCTATTCTGTAGTCCCAAGTACAAGGCAGATGTGGACGTACTGGAGAGAAGTCAAAAAAGGACCATAATGATGTCTGATGGACTGAAGCATCTCTGATATGAGGAAAGGCTGAGAAAGCTGGGATCGGTCACCCTAGGGAAGAGAAGGATCATTGGAGGATGCTAACAATGTGTATAAATAACCTGATGAAAGGGATTATAGAAGATAGAGGCAAGCTATTCTCAGTGGTATCTAATGTGCAGGACACAATGGGCACAAATTGAATGCAAGAAATATTTAAACAAAAGAAATGTTTTTCCACAATACGGGTAACTGAACACTGGAACAGGTTATTCAGAGAGGCTGTATGGTCTACATCCTTGCAGATATTAAAAACTTGAGTGGGCAGAAGAGTCTAGAGCATCCTGCTTTAGCCGACCTTGCTCTGAAAAGGGTAGTTAGGCTAGACACTCTCCTGACATCACTGTCAATTTCAACTGTTCTGCAATTCGGTATAAAACCAGCTCAATCTTTACAGAAGCTATCTTCTTACCTTAAAGCACAATGCAGTGAAAATCTGAAGTACAGAAGGCTGAAGAGAGCTGAGGAACATTATTGAAGCACCACCAATCAAACAGCTTTAACTAAGTAAACATACCGCATTCAGGTGAAAAAATCTTTCCTTTGTAGCAAAATATTACAAAAGCTCAATTATGGCCTTTATAAATGTCTCTGATGAGCATTAAAAGAGACATTTCTTTTCTTCAGCTAAAGTAAATAACCTCGAAATCCACCAGCATTGCCACGCTTCTAGCATCTACACAAGAATGAATTATCTATGTTAAAACTACAAATTAAAAACTTGCATTATTAGAAGTTATCTAAAGATCCACTCACCTCTATTCACTGGAAATCTGATCTTTATAAAGGTGTGTGGGAGGGAAGTCATTCCAGTTGAGTGCCTTACCACCATAAAAGAATCAATCATTTGCAATCATTTGCTCTCTAGTTACCTAAATCCTTTACAGTAGAACCCCCTGCCCTTTCCTAACACATAGATTATACTGAAAATCAGTGCACTGAAGAACAGAAAAGGAAATCAACAAGAAACCTGAAAAATGCATTATGATTCTTGTCATCATAATATGTGAATGACTTCCAGGTGTATTTCATAAAAAGTTAAAAAATGAGAACATTACACATTTGCTTTAGAGACAAGCAAAGCTGATGTCATAGGAAAAATGTTGCACGTTACTCTTGCAAGTGTATGTCTTACTAGAGGGTAGATAGAGTTGCTTTTGCATGCCTTAAAATTAACAAATTACCTGGTTATTACCACAAATTAACGACACAGATACAGACTTTACTGTACAGAACTGTATATTGAGTCTAACATAAACTTCAGTCTTTGGAGGACATTGCCCTCCAGCTCTAGCTTTCCTAAGAAGGAAAACTGTGACTTTTTCTTTTTCATCACAGCAAAACTTTAATGACAATTTCAGACATGTAAATGTCAAGCATACTCAGGACAATTACGAAACTACCCATGGCCAACCATTTAAAATGTAAATCCCTAAAACCAGTCAAAATCTCAAGTTTAAATTTAATCATTCCAGGTGGTGTCCATCCTGTGAGTTTGCCCATGAGTCTTTACTAGTTGTTCTAATACACTTTACAGAACTGTTTTTGAGAGAAGTCCATTCCTCTGCCTCTAAGTTCACTTTAACCCTAAGAATACATCCCTAAATGGAGAGTTTGAAAAGATTATTAACAATAAGAGGACAAAAATTTGGTGCTTAATTGTTCTCTGTGGCTTTGAAGAGTTCCCCATCAAAAGAACCGTGCTTTCAAATTCCAGAAAAGCACAGCATCTACAAAACCCAGCAAGACTGAGCGAAAGCAAAATTTGCCTCCTTAGAAACAGGTCTTTCTAAAACTGAAAATGAGTAATTGTGAATTTAGAAGCTTAAAGTACAGGCATGTAAATATTTTTTACTTTTATTTTTTAAAACAGGTTTTTCATCCTTATTAAATCAGAAAATCTTGGTGAGTAATGCTATCCTATTGCTATTTTGGTGCAGCAACAATGAATCACTTCTATTACTTAACACATCCATTCTGAAGAATCTTGGATTGCCATTATTTGTGATGGCATCACTCTACTGCCATGAGTGTCAGTCAGAATTATACAGCAGTTGGACCACGGACATCAGGATTCCTAAGTGCAGAAATTGGCTCCTGTTGCTCAGTTCCACATAACTACTTGGAAACATTCACCACCCAATGGCTTTTTTTTTTTTTTTAACTCATCTTGAATAAAAAAGTTGCAACTACCATACTGATGTAAGTCTCCCAAATCTCTCTGTCCTTCTGGAAAATGTCAACATTGTGCAGGGAAATTGAAAAACTGTCCTGGAATTTGCTACCTAATTTCAAATAAAAATTAATGATTTTCCTACAAATTTTGGTAGTGTCTTCCAGTAACTCTAATTCAGGTGTCTTGTGCCCCTCCCCTCTTCTAAAGCTCAGCATCTCTAGACTATCTTCTCCCAGCACATGCCAGACATTGGGTCCTCCTGTTAATGGTATGTCATGAGAAACAGGACCTACCTGAGCAACTGTCCAAAAGTTAGAGACAGGAGACATACAGACTACATTTTCTATTAAGGTGTTTATGCCTTATTTCACTTCTGATTAAAATACAAAGAATTACTATTTTAACATAAAAATCTGCACTTTTATATATTTTTTCCAAGTATCTGTCAGGGTCTGGAGCGCATGAAGAGGAACTGTAAACTCCTCCTACTCCCATGGTTTTGGCCACCTAAGCTCAAGGTCAGCTCTGACACTGCACAACTGTGTAACCTTAGATAAGACTGTGCCATACAAGAAAGAGTTGGGACAAGCCTTGTAAGGCACATCTCCTCTTGGGAGCTACACTAAAGCTTTTGACTGCATTTAATCCCTGTTCCTTGTCTGAGTTACATACGTGGCCAGGTACCTCACTGATCTTGACTCACCAATCTGGCTTATTGGCTTGACTCATCACTACAAACTCCAAGTCTTGGAGATCTGAACTCCTGGCTTGACCTCTATTTGTTGTCACTGGACCTGCTTTGCTCCCTTTGTGGGACTGCACCTTCATGAGTGATGCCACTGCCCTGCCTGCCTTGCTGTCAACTCCCAGCTCAGCTCTGTTGGAGAGCAATTCACTTTTGTTTCTCCCTAAGTGTCAAATTCATCTGTCACTTGAAAAGAAAAAAAAGTAAAATAAAAAATCAACTAACTTTTCAGACAGCACTTGATGACAGGTGGGTGGTTCTTTCTACCAATGTTGCTATTAATTCAGCCCAAAAAGTTTTAGAGGAACATAGTATGTCCATACGTGTAAGTATAAAGATCAGTATGCAGCTTGAGACCAGCCCCTCAGTAATTACCATGGCCTTCATAGAGCTTTGGAATTCATCATATTCTGTCTCTCTCAGTGGACAGTTCATCAAAACAAAAAGTGTTTGGAACTTGCAAGTAACACTGACTATCCTGAGTTTGAACTTTTTTTTTTTTTTTTTTTTTGTGGAGGATTCAAGATAGGCCTTATCACTATGTCCATAGGTGTATTTTTAACTCTTTCTTTACGAGACAAAAGGTTTGCACCAGTAGCTCCAGGCAACAAGCTGCACTCCAAATAACTTCCCTCTTCTGCTTCCTCATCCAAGAACGTATGCATTTTGAAAAGGCAGCCCTACAGACTTCCAAAGTATAATTGGTCTGGTTAAAAAGAAACAAAAAAATCCCCCCCAATTCAAGTTAAAGCCACTTCAACAACAGCAGTGGAGTAGCAGTTTATGCATTACCTTTCACCCTGGGAACCCAAAGCTGTCTACACGTTACACAAGGTTTCACTGAACTCCTGTGAACTAGTACACATTCTGCACAGTGCTAAACCAAGGCTGTGAGAGGCTTCAGGGACTCGCCACGGAACACACTGCTGGAAAATAACAAAAAATTGCAGATATGTAGGCCTTACGATAATCCCAAAGATGGTTCAGGTAAGTCCAACAATATCTTTTTTGTTGTTTATTTTGGACAAGCAGATGCAGGAATTAGACAGAGTCAAACATCAACCGGTCCTGCCAGTATTGCTCATAATCCAGATGATGATACTTTTTAAAAGAATAGTTGCTAATGTTTTGGTAATTTTAAACATTTTAATTGTATTTTGTTTGAACCTTTTGTTGGAAACTGAAAAATATAACATATTGAGATAAAAAAATGTTTGTTGTCTCCTCAGTAAGGACTGTAAGACTGTGCCACGGGACAGGAAGATAACCTCAGGATCCTAACAGTTTTAGTTGCTGTGTTTTTGCAACAGTGAGATGCAACACATTAGTGAAGCAAGTTGCTGCTGTGCAAGGGTTTTTTTCAGGTCTCCTTGCTCTGAGGACCTGGANGAAACTGAAAAATATAACATATTGAGATAAAAAAATGTTTGTTGTCTCCTCAGTAAGGACTGTAAGACTGTGCCACGGGACAGGAAGATAACCTCAGGATCCTAACAGTTTTAGTTGCTGTGTTTTTGCAACAGTGAGATGCAACACATTAGTGAAGCAAGTTGCTGCTGTGCAAGGGTTTTTTTCAGGTCTCCTTGCTCTGAGGACCTGGACATGTTTGTCCTTGCCATCTGCTCCTCCTGGAAGATGTTAAAATTATTAAATTTAATACCAGGTCTCACCAAAACAATTCCTCCAACACACTACACAACACACAAGGATGAATTGTGCAAGGTCTGTACTCACGCAGAAGTTGTTTGCATATCATGCCAGCTTTTGCTGAAGTTCTGCTTCAGTTCGTTCATCAAACTTACGCCAAGCTTTTGTTTAATTTCAACCAGGTGCTTTTCTTTAGCTGCTAGCACTTGCCGCAAAGTTGAAATTTCATCCTCTAGCTGAGAGAAACAAAGAAGAAAGAGAAAGGAAAAAGGTGTTGGTCCATTCCCACAGAATGATAAACACATACCATGTTAAGAGATTAAATTAATCTCACGTTAACTTGCATTTTTTGTAGATGACTAGAGAGAGAGAGATTCAAATGCTTGTAGAGACCATAAAGACGTGTCCTGAACAGAATTGATGCTCCATTAAATTAACATCTCGAACTGTGTCACCTACATGCACCATCCTACCCCTCTATCTGGTAAAAGAATTCTCCACTAAGGAAGTGACTATTGAATGACTTGACCAAGATCTGTCTTAAGGCATTAGGAATCATAAACATCAGCTTTCATTCACTGGTAAAACAGGAATGGGCAGAAAAAGAAATGACTGGATAATTCAGGAAAACATTTCACTTTGAATGAACAGGCTTTTCACTTCATATTTGTAGCTTTTTAGTCTTCTATTCATGAAAAAAACATAGATGCAAATTTTTAAGTGAAGATTAAAAAAATCACATGGTAACATATGACTCGAGAGTATCATGAAGAGTTCTGGCCTTGTCATGTGAATTTTATCGATATATCTTAGGCCCTGCATATTTCAAAATAGTAAAATAAAAATACACAGCAGATGGACTGTTAACATGAGTGAACAGGCTCTACCCAAAGCATAGATGCATTCAGAAAACATGGCAGATTAGTCTTTTCAGAGCTCCTAGTCATTAACCAAAGAGTGTGAAATGCAGTTGGAAAGACACCATTCAGCCCAAGCAGAGGGCTACAATTCTCCCCGAAGTGAACATTATTTGAAACACATAAACCAAGCCTGTGTTTTAGGAAGGAAACAACTAGAACCAGAAGGACTTAACTGAGAGGACAGCCTGCCATTGACTCAGCATCTATCTTACTGGGCAGCAATCCTGCAAGCATAGGTTTGTGTTCTGATCTGCCAAGGCCTGGGTAACAGGCCTCAGACAACAGCTGGCTTCTAGATGGACCCTGCAAAATAGCACTCGCTGATACTAGCAACTATTAGCAGCCACCAGCAGCACTTTCTAATAGTAGCAACATTTTAGGGGCCACCAACAGACACTTATCAGTTGAGAAATACAAAGTTGAAAGCCACAAAGTCAAAAATACTCTCTTGGGTTCCCCTCTGAGTCCTGGCCAGACTTGGGCAGAATCCAACTCAGTAGATGATACACCAGATGTTTCTGCACAAAGGAAATGCAAGTCACCCTGACTTTCTGGGTTTTGATTGTAAAACAGGACTCCCACGCAGCGACTCTTTGGTAGCTTCACCTGTGGGTGGACACACCGCACAGGACTTCCCAATTGCCGGGACAGACTCTCCAAACCCACGCTGTGCCTGGGGCACCCCTGCAACTGAGGGGCTGGATGATGGTAACCTATCAACAGAGCAATTTGTGATGTATCTTTCTTAATCACTATTGCTATTCTCCTATAGTAATGATTAGGTGCATTACCTTGCTGCTCAGGAATAAGAGTGTCATAAGGTTATTGTCGTGACTGATTGCTTTATCTTATTTTCTGTAACATTTTGAAGTACACAGTAAAGCAAGATTAATCTTTTTATTGATGTCTGTGTCCGTTCCACCACCCTCTGTCATTTGGCAAAACACTGTGCAACACACGTTCCCCACCTGGAAGCCTCACAAGCTTATTACAGAAGCAGTGCTGAATGGTACTGTGGTACTGAAGCTAACGAGGGCAAGTGGCACCAGAGCAGCTGCCTTTCACTTCAGGTTTAGAAATTCCCTTACCAAATGTGTCCCTTCCTCCATATGTTACTAGGATAACATATGGTCATGTATCTGATTGCAATATGTTAAGTTCCCTGGAACCACAGTGTCCCTGTGATTTAATTCCATAGGCTGCAGGGAATGAAGCAAGCACCAGCTGAATCAGTGGCTGACCTCCGGGTTATATTTAGGATGTCAATATCAGCATTATTTTTATTTTACACACTCATGCATTCTGCTTCCCTTCTTGGAAAAGTCTCTCCTTTGAATTCCTCAAGTATTAGGTTTTTTTTCTCTTTTTGTCACTATCTGCTATTTAAATTATTAAAGCTGCTCAGGAATTGAGCAGTGAGACTATGAAAACAATGCAAAATCACGACCTCAGTGAAGCAGGTATCAGTACTTGCCAATGCCCATGATGCCAATGCTTGAATGGTAGAATACATAACAATCTCAAACTTCTTTACCCCTTCCTGTGTCTTTTATGCTGCATTATATCCCTAACCTGCAAATGAAATGCTGTCAAGAGGCAGCATGAGTTTCTCCAAGAGGGTAACCAACTGAACGCTTATGGAAAGAAGAAAGGACACATCTGCAGTCCTCAGGCAGCAGTACAGAGCTCCTTTTAGTTGCTTCCCACCCACAGCAAACCCGTTAGTACACAAGTCTGCCCAAGTAACACTGCTAAAGAATTTAGCTTCAACCAATACCAGTATGCTTACATGTACTTAAACATTAATGCTTTCCATATGGGCTATCACTAGGCTGATCATTAGGTACCTGGATATGTACACATTCAAGGGCTTCTATTAAAATTACATTCCATCTGTTCAATTGAACAGAAATCTAAAGCTTTAAAGCCCTAAGCAAGCACTAACCATGTGCTCGGTGGCCTAAGTATGAGTAACATTTTTCACTGTATAAAAAATAATAAACTATTTTTCTTTAGAGATCAATTCAGAATCACCAAAATCCTCTTCAAATTCCATCATTTTAAAATAATGGCAAAGACAAAGCCTCCATCAAGTGCTCAGACATCAGTGACTGAAGACTGTGAAGTAGGTAAAAAGGATTAGGGACTTAAAGAAGGATCTTGAAAAGCATTTAAGCAGGTTACATACCTAACTCCCATGAAAGTCTGGCATCACCTGTTTAGGCATTTTTTAAAAGTCCACTCTTGTAAGTGCAGGCTCCGTTATAAAACCAAGGCTTACAATCAAGACAAATATAATTTTCTAGTCCTTGTGTTTCCCTTTTTTCTAAGTGCTGCAGAGTCAGAAAAATATAGATGCATCATATAAGGACAAAGTTCCTGTCTCCCTTTTTGTCGGCTTAGGAATCAGGGTTAATAGCTAGGTTGTTTTTCCTCTATTATTGTGGGGCATGCAAAAGCATGGAGAGGAGCTGACCACCTAAAACATTACAACTCCCATGACTGCCTAAGGAAAAACACGTAAATGACACAAAGGTGAGACCCTAGGAAAAATTAGAAATAGACTTCTCTGAAAATCTAGGACTAACTAATAACATGGAAGAAGGTCAGTGAAGTCCAGCACACAACCACAAAAAAGTGTTTTTCCTTGGTTTGCCTTTTCCAGTTTGTTGGCTGGTATTATTTATATTCCGAGATACACATTCTGAGTACAGCTATTGTTTAGAATTATACTGAAGAATGGGTTGAATGCTAAGCTGAGTAGTAAATTGAGTATTTATTAAGCTTGTTTTAAGGATTAAGGCCATAAATGATTAAAATATTAAGAAGTCCCCACAGAAAACAGAAGCTAGCATAGTTAAAAGCGTACTTCTAAGATTAAACATCCTTTTTTTCTGTCGCTGCATCACACAAATGCAAAATGGCTCAACCTAGCTGTTTGCACAACCCTCGTCAGCAGTGGGAGCTGAACCAGATAAAAGCCATCATAGAAAAAAATCCAATTATTTTAAAGCCAGATCAGTTCCTAGATCCAGTGCAGAGAGGTGCCCAGGTGCCTGTGTGGATACAGTGCAGGGGGCAGGAACAAGTGGCTGGATGGAGAAGAAAGGAAGGCAGCAATCAATTAAAGCAGCACATGCAGTACTCCCAAAGTCGTGTACTGTGATACATATATACATATGCATACTTCCTGGACCTGAACACAGTCTCCAACAGAATCCTCCTGAAGAAACTGGCTG
>WBNH01000607.1:0-19975 GCA_013401255.1 Urocolius indicus
CACATGGCCCAAATAGCGCCCGGCGCCCGCCGCGCTCCGCCCCGCGGCCGCCGACGGGAACGGGAACGGGGCGGGCACAGGGGCGGCGCCGGGGGCCGGAGGAAGCGGCGGGGCCGGGGGGAGGTGAGCGGGGGGGGGGTTCCACTCGTGGGACGAGTCTCTGCTCCTCAATATCGGGAGGGAGATTGGCAGCTTCTGGCTCGGGCACACGGGCCCCGTGCCGCTCGTCGCCCGGGTCAGCAGCCGGCAACATCCCCGGGTGAAATGTATTTCGTTACTGCCCCGCTTGCTCTGAAAGTGGGGAAAAGCAGCAGCGAGTCACGCTGCTCAGTGATTTGTGGACAAGCTGGTCACTTTGTAGTGACTCGCATCCTCAGTGTCCTTGTACATTGACAGAAAGTCAATGACATATTTGCATTGCAACCACTCCAGGAAACATGGGTTTGCTTTCTCAAAACCATTTTGCTTACCAAAATAAACGGGGGAAATAGGATTCTGTTCATTTCAGTCTTTTTTTGCGAGAAACAGCTCTTTGGACAAATTTGACCCAATAATGTTTCTTTGAGATGATTAATTTTTCAGTATTCCCAGGCAAAAAGATTGTTTTTGTACCAATACTGTTTAGAGCTACCAACCAGTGGATTGTTATAAATTAAGCAAGCCATATGGCATGAGATACCTCCGAGGACCACCTAAGAGCTGCAGGAAGTGGTATTAATGATTCAGGAGGTGGCTGCCTGCCATCTGAGTCAGTACGGAACGAATGCCCCTGCATGCTTCTGAAGTTATTGTTTTTTGGTCATGGACATTAACACTGGACCTTGACCCGTTCTCATCACATCTTGGGGCACGTGTGAAAAAGAAGAGCAGGGGTAATTTGCGTGTCCTCATTTTCATGTCTCTCCTTCCAGAGGACTTTGCTTTCATCTCAGCTGCACTTCATTTCCAGCACGAGGCCTTAATTCAAACTATAAATGTGCAAGTGCATTCACCTTACCTGTCTTTTAATTATACAGGATACTCTGCCATCTTTCTCCTGGCTGTAGTTCTCTTAGGGAGCAGGAAGATGAGTAGTGAGGGGCAATTACTGTGTGTGTATATGTGTGCTGGACTCTAGGGACGCTGATGGAAGGAGGGATGCTTTGCTGAGAGCTAAAGAGGCTTTTGGTCACATTTCACAGGCCATGCCTTAATGTACAATTTAGTTATACCAGTGCTTATAAGAAAAAAAATCCTGCAGCTACACATGAGATGAAATGAAATTGCACAGTTCCCAGGGGCCATCAGCTCCTCACTGACACGTTATTTCTTCAGGGAAGTGGTCATAGAAGGGCATTCAGTCACATATAATGGGAAGGATCCAATGTTGAACTCACTGAACTGTCAGAAGAAGTCATAAAAAATGAATGTAGTGTGAAGGCCAAGGTGGGGTAACCAGCCTGCTGAATACTCCCCTCCTTCTCAACCCTTTCAGGCCATGCAGTCCAAAAAAATCCCAAAGGAAGACTTCAGCCAATGCAGAGAAAAAATTCTGCCGAACTCCACAGGACAGTGCATGCATATGAAGTTGCTCATATGTGCATCCATATCTTTGCGGGACTGAGGCACTAATTTGTTAAGCAGATTTTGAAGTCTTTGGGGAATAGTTACTGTATGGCTTGTGACGACTCAAAAGCAGGTTCTCCTTGGCCTGCCTAGTCACAGCTCCCCAGGGTCAGCACAGCATGAGCACCTGCTACTGCAGCAGAGACATGTCATCACTGAGTCCAGGAAAGTTGTGAATGATGTCAGAATTGTACAGGAAACTCAGCAGGCTTCAGTCTGCCTGGGAATTCAGCTGCTCTACTCACTCGAGTTACCCTCCTCCCATCACTGGTCAGCACTAGGACCCTTTATCTTCTCCTGACCACCTTGCAGCACATTGCCCTTGCCAGGCGTGAGCTTCTTTGAAGGCTACTCACAGTTGTGGCATTTGCTAGTGTTCACTAGTTGCAGGTGTGCAAGGATTTCCTGCTCTAACAGAGATCCCTGCTCTTTGCAGTGAGAGGGAGAAATGGGGTGGAGAGGTATAAGGCCAGCAGGGAAGTTAGAGGAAACCAGACGTGACAAGTGCTGAAGCAGAACTTTTCAGCTTTGTGGTGGCTTCTCGCCAGATGAGATCACGGCTCCTACGGAATCTTGTCTCTTTTTATTTCCTTAATATTTGACTTTCTTGCTTCCTTAAGAAGCAGGAATTGCTAAGCTTCAATCACTTGCTTTGAATACTGTCTACATCTCAAACAACAGTGCAAACAGTGGCAGAGGGGGGTGGCTGACAAATGCCAGTGTTTACAGCCTGCACTGGAATCTCTTTAAGCCTGTTTGGAAAACTCACTGAGAATGGAGCCTGGATTAAAAGACACTTTTCCAACTCTCATCCTTGTGAATTTATGCTAAGATTATTAAAAGGGAGGTGGGAGGGGAAATGACTTGCCATGCCTCCTTTCCTGTGGTCAGCATTCAGTATTGTAGATTAACTATAGGGTCTGGAAATGGATGAGCACCCACCTTCTGAAAAATGGGTCCCTTTTCAATGTCTCAAGCATCTAAATCTGTCCTAAGAGCATGGACTCACAGGCTGGTACTTGGTAGATGTGCTTTATGCCTGACTGAAACTAACCTTGCAACAGTAGGCTGGTAGAATATAGCAAAAAAGGGGATCCTGTTGCTTTGCATTTGTGGGTGGGGGTGTGTAAAGACAGGCAGGCAGAAAACTTGCAGCTTTCTATGCCCTGGGGAGAGTGAGAGAGAGAGAGAATAAACACTCTGCCCGGAAACACGTACGTGCTGCGTGCAGGCTCTGCCTGTGGGAATTAAGGGAGACAATGCAACAGATAGTGAACAATGAGTGTCTGTAATGTACAGCAACAAAGCCAAAGTAACCCAGTGTGCTGAAGAACAGAACAAGAGACTGTTAAAACAGCAGCCTCATGAGGTAGAAATCCTGCCAAGCCTGCTTAGAGGACAATCAGCTGGAAGATGGATCAGTGTGGTGGAAAAGGGGCTAAAAGAGAGTAGGATGGAGGAGGGAAAAAGAAGCATCCCTCAGGGGCTATTTGCAGGGAAAAAAAAATAGTCATCTTCCTTTTAGTTAGTCTCTTCTTGTAAATTCAGATGTCAGCACAGTCAACACTCGATGCACTGTCACACAAGTAAATGAGGCTGTTAAATGAAATGAATCCCTTTATCTAAAACAAAGTGTAATCCAAGTATTTTTCTTTTACATTCACCTGGAAAGCAGGGGCTTGCTCTGATTTCCCCTTTACTGCTCCTTTGCCTTTCTGCTTCAGTGTAGGGTGCTGGATGAGAATTGGCCTGCCTCAAAGAATGTGATATACATAACTTTGGAGCACTTGGATGCAGAAGAAACTCAACAAACTTCCAGCTCTTTTAGGAGCAACCCTTGTAACACGTCTGCTTACCCAGTTACCTCTCAGGTACATGGACTACAGACATGACTGTCTCTTAATGAGAGCACATGCCAGGAGCACCCCCTTAAAATCACAGCAACTTTGCTGGCTGATTCAAGTGTCTGCAGTAAAAAGGACACATCATAACACGCCTTTTGCTTACTGCACTGTGAGTTGCAAGCCTGGGGGCTGAGCACATGGTCGCAGTCTGTGTGTGAGAAGCCACTGGGAAGGGGGAAGCAGAAAACTTACTTCTTTGCCTCTTTGATGGAGGCATATGATTGGAAAATGGTAGAAACCAGGGCAGTATGGGAACAGCATCTGTGGAGTAGCTCCCAGGCAAGCAGGCTGACCGGATTGCTCACTGTGCCACAGGATATCAGCTCTCATCTCCGCGCTGTGTGTGGCTCAAGGGACAGCAGCAAAAGCACTGGTGTCAGAGGCCCAGCTGTATCTGTTTGTGCCTCGAGGAAAAGCTGCTTTTGCAGGACAGGGCTGAGAGAAGAGGATTCCATTTCGCATCCTGAGGAAGCAGCACCCTCTGCTGCTGGCATCCTTGCTGCTGGAGCACCTTTTTCCTAAGTGCTTCCAGAGAGAAACTCAGGAAGCATCTACAGCAACATCCTCCCGTAAGTCCAAACACTGCAGCATGCAGATGGTTTGTTAGAATGTCTGCTCATGTAAAAATGCTGCTGTTGGGAAAGGAGATGCCAGGCAGCATCTGCTTGCAGTAGATAGTAGCAATAAGAACAGGCCCTGGCTTTATGCTTAAAAGATTTTGACTGTTGCTGTTCCCGATAAGTACTTTGGCTGATACTGTTCAATGAACATGACTGGATACACACAACAGGGACCATAAGATAAAGCTCTTCATTCCTCCAGCAGCCTTCCTCCAGCCTCTTTCAAACATTTCATATATCCATGAGGCAGCTAATTTACGATTGCTGCACAGCAAGAAGAAAGGGAAGTTCAGGCAAGCAACGTGACTTACCCACAGTGAGTCAGTGGCAGATTCCTACCCTTCAGCTCTCTTCTACTAACTACCAACCAGTAATTCCCGTGGGGCTGGGAGCACAAGGAATGGGTCCCATCTCCTCCAACCCTAAGCAATCCTACCGTGGGGCAGGCAGAGTGATGCTGTATCGCTCCCAAACTGGCTCCTGAGAAAGCTGTGGGATGATGCAGGATCCATGCTGTCGGATGAATATCAGATCTTTTTCCTCCCTTTCGCTCAGGACTTTCTGCTTTTCCTAATTAAGCTGATTGACACCAATCAGGTCTATCCCACAAATACAATCCCAATGGGATATGCACACCTCAGACAGATACAGGCTGCTTTTTCTCTTCCTGGTGTTTCCTCTGTTTCCCTTTATGCAACCTGCCCTCTTCCCTACTGTCTGATGCTCGGTTTCCGTTCTTCATGTGGGAAAAGAAGCTAAACTTGGTATTGGCTGCAGCTCCAGTCCCCTACAGTTCAGCTAGAGACATATATTTGAGCTCCTTTTCCACCACCCTCCCTGCTGTCTCCTGATCTCCTTCTCTTCCTTTCTGCAAACAGCAGGGCTGAGCCTCCCCAAATTTTCAGACACACAGAGTACTCTGCCAGCCCATAAAATATGCCCATGTAAGCCTGAAAACAAAAGCTACTGAATCCTGTTAAAAATGGGCTGGGATCAACAGAAAATAACCTGCTTAACAGTATTTGTTTGTGCACAGGTCTCATTTCAGCAACCCTGCTCAGAGCCAACCATCATTTACACAGACCCAGATTGTTTTGTGGATAAGGAGATGCCTACAAAAAGGGAGCCCTGTTTAAGGAAAAAATGAGGCGATGTCTGGTCAGAGCGTCACCAGGACATAGTTTCTGCGGGACATTCCTCTCAGTAGAGCAATCTGTCAGAGGAGAGCCAACATGTCCCGCCGCAGGGAGCAGCTCGAGGGCACAGGCCTGGCAGAGTCTGCAGTGGTGCTTGCAGGAGAACCTGGTGCTGCATTGCTACAGGATGTCATGCCAGCTCTCTGCAGGGGAAGCAGATGGAATGAACTGGATCGATTCACATTACCCACAGACATTTCACAAGGCAGCCTGTTTCAGGACTGCTCTGGCTCCTGAAATGTACTGTTTTTCACTCTCTCTTCTCCATCTCCTTACTTGCCCCCTTTCAGGCAAGAGCCATATTTTCAGTCATCTGTCTGGGAAAAGGAAGGCAATAAACCAAATCTCTACTAAGGAAAGCAATGAACTGGTAGGCACAAATCCTGTTAAGGATTTCCCTGAGCTGTGGCCAAAAGAGAAGTCAAACACAGCACCAAAAAAAATAGTTTTGAAAAGCATTAGGACACATAAAATTTTGCTGCTTTTACCACCACTGCCTCTGCCCCTTGTGTTTGGGGAGAATTCACTTATCCTGGAATTGCTTGCAGTATCTCTCCTCAGTGATGTGCAATGGTCTCTAAACTAGAAAACAACTCTCTTGAAATTAGACTTAAAGCACTTCTGACCTGGATGAGAAAATATTGTCCCAGTCCTATGACGTTACTGTTAGATTTTCTCACTTGCACAGCCATCTTTGCATATATGGGCCACTTAGCTAATTCAGCATCACCAACAGCATCAGAAAGTATCATAGCAGGTTGTAGCAATGTACTTAGACACCCAAGGGAGCACTGGAGAGGACCTAGGCCCTGAAAAGATCCCCATTGCTTGATACTACTGCTGCATTACAGGGAATCCACTGAAAACTCACAAGTCTATGAATGAGAGTCCCCTTTAAACTGCATTCAGGGAACTAGCATTTGTGAATCAGCAACACTGCAGCAAGAAAATATCTGATTTAAATCTTCCTATCCTCTTGCAGGAAAAAAATGAAGCCTTACCCTGGGGCAATAGTATGAAATTGCCATGTTCCTCCTCCTTTCTCTGAGGCACATTGCATCTTTTTCTTTCTATGTAATAGAGGTGCCTGGTGAGACTTGCCTTTCACCAAGGAGGAGCTGGCAGGTTCTGGACAGGAACACCTGGGTATCAGCTAAAGCCGAGGACAGGCTCCCATGCAATGCCTTCCTAGCCCAAGTCTTAGCACAACTCCTTCTTGAAGTTCAACTGTATAATCTCAGCTCATAGATCTTGAACAGATTATAGTTAAAAATGCAGTTCTATAAAGTCTGTGTTATTAAGCAATTCTGTACTATGGTGATAGTATCTATGGAAAGGCAACTCAGGGAGTGAATGCAGATTAGTGGATACTTTCCTAAGGCCTGGTCACGTCAGGACCCTGCATAACATTGGACGATTCCATCTTCTCACTTTAAAAGGGTTTTTGGCCATTCCTCTGTTTTGAAAGTCCTGGTATTTTTTTTGGATGATACACACAAAAAGCGATTCAGAGTGAACATTTAAGACTGCTGGTTTCACACTACAGAAGATTCAACATTGTCTTCTTTGTACAAACAGAACATTAAAACTCCACTCTCCAAGGACAGTAAAAAAAACAAAACAGAATGACCACAAATCTTTGACAGAAAGTAAAAGACACTCTTGTTAAAAACTTTATTTTTTACAAATATAATTCTATATTCATTACCCAACACAATAGGAATCACAAAACTTGACTCATGGGAAAATAAGATTTACAACTTGATTTATAAAAGTTGAAGTGAAAAATTAATTACTTCCAGTGTTAGCTTTCTGTAAAACATATAAATAAGCATACAACTGAAACCCAGGAATGTACTTGTCATTTAAAAAACAAGGAAATTGGTATCAGTAATCACTTACGGGAGAATCAGACCATAAGAAGCTACTCCATGAAGGTGCTTTTGCAAAGAAAGGTTAATACAAGCTCTCAAGAAGGTGCACACCTATTAATAGCTTTCACAAAATAAAAATAGCACTGCTTCCTTGGCTTGGAGCCTGGTGGATTTCTACCATTCTTCCTCATCAGATTTGTTGCTCGTTTAACCCTTCTTCCCATCCACAGCCTCTCTCTTGCCACTCACAGATTTTTACATAGTTTAAAAGATTCATTTTTCATTTGGTAACTGCTAAGTATTAAAGAGTTTAACAGGAACTGTCCACGTGAAAAGAAAATACAGTTCTAAAATAAATCCCAAACAACCCAGACAGCTATGTTCCCCAAGGAAAACGTGGGTAAGCTTGTACTAGATTTTAATAAAATCTAAGATGAATTTTGGGGTGACCCATTAGAGACTTCATGAACTCTACTTGCAGCTGGCTCTCTGGGAAAGAAAAAAAACAACCAACCACATGCTTCCATAAAAGTGCAAATAAACATCTCTAAAAACATTTTATTTCAAAAGGTACCAGCCAAATATGAACAAGAAAGCATGCAGAAACAAGAAAACACCAATGCCACAGTCACCTGTAAAGCAGAAATAACCTCTGCCATTCGTAACAACATATTTATTCTCACACAGGTCAATTTTGCATTAACACTTGTTCCCTCACTCCAAGCACAAAAGGACTGGAATGAAGTTAGCATGGCTATTTTTGTTTAAAAAAAAAAAACCAACCAAAAAATGATGTTTCAATTTGTGGACATACCAGACCTAAAACATCTTCCTTTGCACAGCTGTTCCAGACACTGTGGTATATTTTGGAGCCAGTGTTTGCTAGTGTTCATTTACAAAGAGTTATTCCACAAGTGTTATTCCAATTAACTCTCAGGTGTATGCTCTCACTGCAGGCTCCACTGTCAGCACAGCCACTTGACAAGCAAGTTCTGCAGCAAGAAACCTGCAGCACTCATCATCCTCCTGCTTTCCTATGCTATTCTCTTCCCCTGTGAATTATTTTCACCCTTTGGTGTTTGTGCTTGTAGTCAAGTCTGCCTGTAACTGTGAAAACAGGCAGAAGCAAACTTATTTACAAACACTCACAAAAGATGGATAGCCAGTCACCCCAGCTGTCAAACCAGACCACTTAAGGCACTTTTGTCTCTTCTGTGTTTGAGCTTTTGAGAAAGCTACACCACCATAGCTCCCCTCGTTTCCCATGCAAAAGCAAAGTGATGCACATCAGTGCAGCTCAGCTCAGCTTGGCCAGATACAGTACGTAAAGTGCAGCTTTTCTGGACCATCTGCAAAGTGGGGGAGGGTGGCTGCCAGAAAGCACAGCCAGTCTCTGAGAATTTGGCCTTTTCCTGCTGCACGTAGCTTCTGCCAGGTTCTGTTCTCACTGGCAGAAGGTCTGTCCCGTTCTGGTGTCACCCTGGATGAGTGAGCCTGTTTCTACCCTCCACATGGACCATCGGGCCAGGTTCGCCCATGTTGTGCTGTCTTGATTTCCTTAACAATAGCTCTGCTCTGGGGTGCTGTGGTAAACTACTCATTAGAGAAGATCACAGAGCACTTGGGGCTATCATGAAAGCAGAGAGATACCCATTATGTGTGGCACCTTCTGGGAAGGTAAAAATTAGGAAGAGGACAGTGAGGTTTCTAGGTAGGGCTAGATGTGTCCAACCCTTCCTGGGAGCAGTGGCATATATATTTCTATAACCACTTAATGCTGTCCTGTCAACACAGAGATGCAATTTGCTAGTTTGGTCTGCATGTACAGAGAAAATTCCCTTCTCCTTTAAGTCAGCGACCTTGAGTTCAAAGCCCACCACCACCATCTGCAAACACTGTCACTAACGTGTGCTGTAATAAGGGATGCACTGGTAGTTTATAAAGCTGCCTTGCCACTGAATGACACTGCAAGCTTCAATTCTGGGGACAGAGAAAAATTCATTTCAGAGAACCTGACAGAGAAAGATGGTTAGAGAAAATATTTCTTTGCTAGCTGAACTCAGACGAATCCTCTGAATGCCAATCTTCTCCCTTAATAATTATTGCACTGCAGGCAAATAACAGCTCTGTGAACTGCCATATTCCTCACCCTGTCCCGATTATTCTAACAGCCTAAAAAGCAATGTGTCTTCCTTCTCCATCCCCCATGGTATTTGCCATCCACTTAATGAAAGAAGCAAATTACTGCTTATAAACTCAGCTTCTGCTGCTGGGCAATTTGCAAAGCGGACGACAGAGAGCTCACAAGTCAGTGTCAGCACTTAGGGGCCACATGCCACAGAAGCAAATGGGTGTCTGCTTGCTGGAGAGCACAGCCATAGTGTCTGGCTGACACCCAGATGGGCTGTATACACACAAGACTACAGACCCATGTGCACAGAAACATCACTTTGCAAACACAACCCTGTCCCAGCCAGACTGCAAGGCAGAGGATGAACATGCTATTGCTGTCTTCCACCCTGAGAATGAAAAAGAAATGAAATTTAAAAATGGCAAGTATTTAATTTGACAAGTCTCCTGTAATGCCTGCGAGGTAGTTAAATGCTAAATAACCACAAAGCCCTGACAGGGAAAACTGAGGCACTTCAAGGTGAGGTAATTTGTCCAAAGTCAGAGTCAGAATCCTAGCACTGCCAGATATGCTGCACTGGGTTCTTGGCTCCTACTTAACTCTGAACACTGAGCCAAGCTCAAATGTCAGAGGCACTGCAGGCCACAGATTTCCCAGAAGGTTAGAGGCGTCCGTCAGAGATGAAGCTGCTGCTGGCAACAGAAAAACATGGACGTTGTGTAGGAAAATCCAGGCTGTAAGGGCCACATGGGCAGGGGAGGAGGAACACTGTGAAGGCATCACCCAAGCAGAGCTTCATAATCCACATACCACACCAGCTGGCCAGAGCTGGGGCTGACACCTGAGATAGGCCATTTCCTTGGCTCGTGGCCCACTCTGCTGATCAGGGTGGTGATGTCATGCTTACCCTTCCCCAAAACCAGGACAAACACCTGCTTGGCTCTGTTGATGAGGGATAGGCTGAGGCTCATCCTTTGGTGAGGTTTGACAGGGCTTTCAGTCAGCACCACAGTCTGAGCCCCTTCCAAGCCATGTTCAGATCGGGGGAAGAGCGAGGCGGTGTGCCCATCAGTGCCCATCCCCAGCAGCACCAGGTCAAAGCTGGCATTGGCCACCAAGGCCACGATCTCCTTGGCATACAGCTCTGTGCCTCTGTCCTCCTCCACACAGAGCCTCTGGTTCAGGTGCACAGGCATGGGGTGAACATTGAAGTAGGGCACCCTGACACTCTGAAGGAGGTGGTTGTGTACGCTGAAGAAGTTGGACTCGGTGTCGGTGAGAGGGACACAGCGTTCATCTACCAGCCAGATGTGGGTGTGCTTCCACGGGAAGGCATAATGGTGTCTTGCCAGCCGTTGGAATAGGACCACTGGGCTTGACCCACCTGAGAGGGCCAGGTGGAACTGCCCAGAGTGTGCCACAGTCCTGCTTGCTGTCTTCTCAATGTCAGAAGCCAGTTGAGAAATCAGTTCCTCAGACCATGCTGAGACCAGAGGACTTTGCCGAAATTTGGACTGGATTGTCCTGTAATCACTTGGCATCAGCCTGTTGGGGTTCAGTAGTTCCACTGGCTCTGCCAGTGTGAACGCCACTTCCCCACCCACCATTTCAAAGTCCAGGAGGTGCTGGTTCTCCACACCCCCAGGGTAGAGGCGCAGGGGCTGGTGGGAAATGCTGTCCAGCAGCGGTGTCCAGAACCTCCAGGAGGCCAGCAGGTTCTCTGTGGTAATGAAGAAATCCTTCCTGCCATGGTAGATGTTGGAGATGAGGACAGAATACGCCTCTCTCTCTTTCACAGGGGTGTACACATAGTAATCAGACAATGGCTGTCCAAAAATGTGCAAGTCTGGCTGACCCACTGCTTCTCTCCATCCGTCTTCTGGCATGACAGGCCTGAAAAGGTTCCTGCTCACCAGCACCGCGGGGGTGTTGAGTGCGCCGTGCCCAATGTAGAAGATGATTTGCTTGGCTCTACACTGGCTGTGTCCTGCGTCCCTCAGAGTCTCACTCTGAATGCAGTAGGCCCGATTCTTGAAGAGAACACGGACATACCCTACCCGTTCATCCAGAGCTTTCCCAGAAGTGAGGAGGAAAGGGATCCCTTCCCAACGCAGGTTGTCACTGTGAATCAGCACACCTGAAATGACAGTTACCAAATTAAACCTGAACAGCACGCACTCTGTCACCTACCTATCATTCTCTTTCTTTTTCTCCTAAAAATCTTGGCATCCACTGTCTCTTGCTCCACATTCATCCCTTTCATGACATCACTGGCCTAACTGCTCTCCAGCTATCTTGCTGTGCTTCCTCCTAGGTATCCTACTTGATTAGCCTCCTGTCATCTTGCAGGAAACCACTTTCTGAGCATGAATATCATTCAGACAATGGAACATAAAGTGTGGCCAGAGATGACCTTATGGTCTACTAATCACAATAATGTACACTTTATGTAAAGGCAAAGGAGTTTTCAGGCCACTCCTAAAAATAACCAGAAGATCTTATCAAGAATAACGGACTTAGCTCTTATGCAATGCTTCCCATTCACTGGATCCTTAGTTAATTAACATGATAACAGTATTACCTTGTTACAGCTCCCAGTTAGCATGTTAGTGGATTCCTGGAGACATCCCTGTGTCAGCAGTGAGTCCCAGAGTCATGGAGTTAGTGTTCGCATGCAAGGACTCACATCTCCTGCTCTCCTCAGCTCTAAACTACTCCCCTCTCTAGGGCCCAGACCAAACTCTCACCTGCAAAGGTCGGTGTTGTGCTGACATAGTCTTGTGCTTTCTGCAGCTCCTCCTGTACTTGGCTGGCATATGCCTGATACTGCCCCAGCACTACACTGTTTTTCTCCAGGCCCTGCAATGACTGGAAGGCCTGCAGCTTGCACTGCAAGACCTCTTCGGCCCTGCTCACATTGGCTGGCAGCTCCATGGTCAGGAACATCAGGGCCTCCGTCAGGTGATTCTGCAGCACATCCCGGATGACTCCGTACTGCTCGTAGAAGCTGGTGCGGCCTGAGGACAAAGAGGAGGGTAGATTCTGATAAACATGTGGTTTTCTTGCACTCTTGTCCTCTGCATGTAAAACATGTGCAAGGAGAACAGAAAGCACAAACCCTAATTAATTTACACCAAGCTCCTCCTCTCTTGGCCCAAGAACTAACTTGAAGCTATCAAGCTCAGAGAAGTTGTGGATGTTCTATCACTGGACTGTTTGGACTGGACTTTGAGCAATCTGACCTAGTGAAAGAAGTCCCTGCTCATGGCAGGAGAGTTTGACTAGATTATCTTCAAAATTCTGTTTCAACCCAAATCATTCTATGATTCCATGAGTTTAAGCCTTTTCTGTCCCACCAGAGGGGCTTCCAAAAAGTCTCTACTACTTTATAAAGACAAAAGGCTCCCACACGAGTCTTTGTCCTCCACAGAGCCAGGAACCACCCTCCTCTTGGGTGCTTATAGAGCCTAAACACAGCAGGAGTCATACTCTTGGCCTGATACTTTCTCAGTGCACAGAGCAGAAGGCAGATTTGCTTTATGAGACTGCTTGTGCTTTCAGCAGCTGTGGTCAGTGACTGGCAGTAACATGCAGCTCAAACCTCCCACACACAGCATGATGCAGGGCCCTTGTGTAACTCTCACCCTGACACTCCTGTCCCACAGGTCACAGCACCTGGGCCTGGGATTCCACATAACATGCAGTTCTGTGGAAAAGCTTTGACAGAATAGCTGGTAAATGGGGTGAGCAGGGGCCTCAGCAGCTCTGTAGCTACACACAAAGTCCACAGAATATGGCAATTAGCACTGCTCTTCACCGCCTCTTTTGCCCTGATTTTCATGTCCTCAGAAGGTTCTGGCTGAGCCTTGAGAGACAATATTTCACACCCAAAGCCCTGCTTGCCTTTCCCTGCCTGACTTCTCATGCAGGTGGGAACAGAGAGAGAAAGACAGTGCCCTTAGAAAGAAAGTCACTCCAACAGATGCCTTTCTGCATCAGCCACAGGCTGCACACTGCGGGCTACAGCACTGCCATAGGCTTCCCCTATTGATTGATACATTTATCTCCCTTGCACTAATCCAAAGGCGCATTCATTAAGGTAATCAATGCTGCAGACTTGCTGGGAGCCAGGCTGCCAGCTGAAGTCACACAGGGGAAAAAAAGCCATCAAATGAAAAACGACCAAGCTGTTCAGAGTGGGGAGGGTACAGGCTGTAGCTGGAGCTACGCAGAGTCAAGCCTGCTCTCCCCAAATCTCTCTGCAGTGCATCCCTCTCCCACAGACAGGCCTGGGTGAAGACTAGGCTGCCAAAGATTACTCCACGTTTGATAAAATTACATTAATCGAGTTTGTGGTGGCTGGGGAAGGAAGGGAGGGAGGACAAAGGTAAAAGGGGAGGTAAAGCAAGAAGCAATCCTGATGTTGCAGAACTGAGGCGCCTGACATCCCAAGAAGTGCTGCGAGTGGCAGTCCAGCCCTAGTGCTTTATGCTGAGCACTGCAGAGCAGATGCTGCAGCATTGCAGGGAGGGATTGCAGCCGTGTCCTTCAGCAGGAGACCCATGCTAGCAGCTCTGGGCTTGGATTTTCCCTCTGCAATGCTCTTTCTTTCTACTAAAAGGAAGCGAAAGAAATAGGCAGACAGAGACTGATCTAGGTACTTGGATTGACACAGACTAGCTAATATGAATAACATCCAGGCAAAGAATGCAAGAGCATCTTTCAAAGAATAGCACAAATGTATACTCAGCTTGGTAGCTAACAGGACAGGAATACAAAAGGGTTATTGGTTACAGCAATCAGATTATTGCAGCACTGAAGTGGCCTTAGATTGCATCACTTCTAAATCCAGGGTCTTTTACCAAGATTTGGGATAGAAAGCTAGGTGCAATGCCCCCAGAGCTCTGCAGCAGAAAAAGGTGGAGAATCTACCCTGGCTCCCAGCTGAACTGTAATGGGAATCTTCTTGGAAGCAGCAACACTACCTAGAAGCGAGTCAGTCCCCAACATAAGAAGTGTAAGTCCCTCTCAATTTCCTGGGAGCAACATATCAGCAATTTTTTGTTTCTGCACCAGCACTACCTCAAGGGCCACCTTCCCATAATTAATGAACCTGCTTGTTCTTCTCACTCACTCACCCTAGCTCTGCACACCTGCCTCACCAACCTTTAGCATCCACCGTCTCTTTCAAGACAATCTCCACTCTTTCCACATGATGTCGGTTCCAAATGGGATCCAGAAACTGTCGGTTCTGATCTCGAAAAGGCAGAATATGGGCAACAGCCTGTGAAGGGAAAAAACAAAGACCCAACAAAAACTCAACATATGTCCACAATACCTCTGCCTCATTGCCCCATCCAGCACTGGGATGTGGCCAGGTCTGGAGTGACAGCAGACATGCCACACACCAGAGAGCAGAGTGACTCAGAAAAGAGAAAAATCAGCCTGTAGTGATGCACAATGGGGTCTCCAATGACTGCAAAGAGCAGACATTAAAGGTCTTTGAGGCTTTTTGATATTTCACATCAAAAAGACTGAGATACAAACTGCAAGGCACTGAGTTTATATCCATCAAAGGATAAAGGGCTGAGTCAGACCATCCTGGGACTAACACACAGTTCCAAAGTGCTGAAATACATCATATTGGATGCTTACACCACTAAAGCCATCTGCTCTTTTGGGCAGAAAAAAAGAAAGAAAAAGACAATAAATTCCTCCCCTCAGTAGCAATACTCCCCCTGCAGCTGGACATGCAACGTTCTTACTAAAACCTGCCCACAGGACCATGGCTGGAACAGGCTATTGTTTTGAAAAATGCGGTATCACAATCCTCTAAAACAAGGATGGCACGTCCTTGAACGCATTCCCTCTGGGACAATGCAGCTCCACATGCTGAGCTGTCCCTGCAGCAGCCAGTCCTGAGCGGAGCACAGGGCAGGAAGAATCCTTCGCCAAAGCATCCCGCAGAACCAACATTCCGTCAGCTCCACCTCATATCAAATTAAAACCTGCTTCTAGAAGCCCCAGCTAAGCAGAGAGGCCTGTGTGTAATGAGATGGGAGAACTGTGAGAGGCAAAGGGCGCTGCTTATTCTGCGAAATCAAAGCCCTGACCTTGGTGAGACCAGATGAATTCTGCGTCCTTCCTTCATGCATAAGATGCAGTTCACCTGCACACCCTGGCTTCCCTCTGGAGAGAGGACCCACATCACGCTAACAGGAGAAAGCCCTACTTGAGTCTGCATGTTTCCTCTGCTCTGTAAGAGGATGAACAGCAGCACAGTACAGGACAAGAAAAACAGTACAGGACTCCATCAGCCATTGGAGGCTTGGGAGCACACTCAGTGGCTCTGCCTGAATTTGAGGCGGGTAACAAAACTCTCCCAGCCACTAAGTCCCTCAACCTTCCAGCATCTGCAGATTATAAGCTGCTCACCTGTTTGCCAAGGTAGTGGTCCACCCGGTACATCTCCTCTTCCCTGAAGAAGCTAGAGAGCTCTGCAGCCAGCTGCTGGGCTGATGCCAGGTCATGGCCAAAAGGCTTCTCCAGCACCACACGCAACCATGCTCCTGGAGGCGGTCTGCAGCTGCTGTTGATGTGGCGAGCAATCTCTGTGTAGGCAAATGGTGGTACTGAGAAGTAGAAAATCCTTCCAGCCTCCTTTAGCCCCTCCTGGCGAAGCAGCGTCTCAATCTCTCTGTTCAGCACAGTGTAGTTTTCGGCAGTCTTCAGCTGGTGGTATTGGCTCAGCTTCAGGAATTGGTCCTTGAGCACAGCACACCTGTTGGGAGATTCATCTGGGGGACAGGCCAGCTTCTTCAGCACATCAAACATTAGCCTCTGCCCTGGCTCCAGAGCCGTCAGTGCAGCCCCGTGGAAAGTGAAGCTGTGGCCGCTGCTCACTTGGTCCATGTAGAGTTGGAACAGACCCTGCCACAAATACTTCTTGGCCAGATCACCTGTTGCCCCCAGCAAGACCACCGAGATGTGGCCCTGGGACACTTCAGCCAGCGATGGCAAAGCTCCCATGAACAACACTGTACACAGGACTCTTCCCAGCATCTCGGGAGAGAAGAGGTAAGATACAGGAACACTGGAGGACAGGATTAAAAAAGAAAATCTTTCAATCTATATTATAACATTGCAAAACACAACTCAAGGCATCTGCTTTCCCTTGACTGAAGAGTCATGGACTTCTGCCTGGATCCTCCACCCAACAGTCTCTATTCCACTCCATGATTTGAATCGTGGTAGTAACTGGGGGTCTTCAAAAGCCTGCATCCCCTTTGTGCTAACCAGAAAGCAGAAGACAGTGTGTGCCCAAGGTCTTTTGGCAGCATAGGCACTGCTCCCATAGCTGCATTAATGAGGGGGCATCAGTGCCTTCAGACTGGGAAACTGAAATCCATTTTAACACAAATTTCAGAACTGGCTACAAAGGAACATATGTGCCTTCAAATTAAATACTGTTTTCAACAACTTCCCTTTTGGGACTTTGCTCAAATGATATTATGCTGTCTTGGCATTGTTTAATGTCAATATTGTCATAGCAGCTCAGAGACAAGCACGACCGCTGCCAGTTCCGGTACACAGCCACACTGCACTTCACTGGTGCCACACCACTCTCATGAATGGAGCTGAATTAGCTTCTAATGAGCTACTGGGTGACAAATGGTCTCGTACAACAACACAGGGGAAGAAGCTTAATCCTTAAAATTGAGTCTAGACATTAGCCAGCCAAGATGCTGCCTCATGTTGGTTGCGTACACAGCCCAGAGACAATGTGAGGTTTGTGTTCTGCCTGTTGCAACTTTCCATCGCTGCAGAGTGCGTGTCAGCACCCATTCTGGCCTTCTCTACTCAGCACCCATTCAAACCACTGCAGCCAGCAACAGCTGGGTTCCCTGAACAAAAAAATAAACCCACGACTTGTTCATATTTACTCTTGTTTCTCTAATCCAAAATAAAGCTGTTGAATGATACGTTCAGTTCTTAAACACAGAAACACAGCAATGACTTGGCATCTCAAGAGATGTGGACATGTACACATTACAAGGCCTGGTCCTTGTTTCCCTTGAATGCCAGAGGGACAAAACACATTTGTTGTCCTAGCTCTTGGCTGGTTCTCCCCATGGAAAGCTCCCAGAACAGTCACTATTCCAGTACTAAATCAATACAGGATCTAAGTCAGCTAAAGGACAAAGATAACTCAATCACAACAAAGAACTTCTGAATATCAATCTCTATCTGCAGCTTGAACTAGTCTTCATAAATCTTGCATTTCTCTCCCCAGCAGACTCACCTGAGTAATACAGGAGCTTTACAAAGACTGCACTGGCAAAAGCAGATGCAAACTTGCTTCTTCACAGCTGTTCCAGAGCACAGATCCCTCCTCTCCTGTGACTGAGTGTACAGCAGACTCTCTGATCAACGGTCAGGTTAGAGAGTGAGATAAGGCAGGCTGTTCCCTTTCTGGTAAACAGGAGGAAATTACAACAGACAAAAAGTGAAAGTGTCTGTGGCAGCATATCCCAGCTCTTGGCCCATACACACTGGCTGTGCTACATCTTTTGCTTGCTATTTTCGAGCAGGCAAATGTAAGCATACGTGGAGATTCCTGCTCCCAGAGCATCTCCTCTGCTTGGCATGTGAACTCAGATCAATGCTGAAGGTCTCCAGCTGAGACCCTAGCAAGCCTCCGTGTTAGAAGCCCCTCACTCTCAGAAGAAAGGGCTTCTCAAGATTACAACCCTCATGCCGTGGAGAAGGGGGATAGTTTTAGCGGCCCTAGCTGGGACAACAGGACAGCACTTGTGTAATGGATGCTCTCTAAAAGGTCAGTTTGCATAAAGAAGGCTTTTCCTTCCCCATTTCCTCCATGGAAATCACACAGCAGGTGAGCATCAGTTAACTAACCACAACTGCAGCCCACTCTGCCCTGCCATCATGCAAGGATGCCTCAACGCTCCCCACAGGGCACAGCACTCCTTCAAGAGATGGCGCAGTGTCCATTGCTCCTCTCCAGTGCTTCAACAAGGTATAATGGAGTCTGTCAATCTAACTCATGTCATCTCTGCCCAGCTTCCTTGTCTGACAGCTTCCCTTCTTGCTGTACTATTTAAGCTCCACATACCCACTTCAGTGCTGGCAATTGCAGAAGGGCAAAAGTGTGGCTCTTAAGATTTTGCCTGCAGCATAAATAACTATCACTGTAAACAGAGGTTTGGTTTGTTTTCCCTCACTATGGGGTTATAATGCAGATGACAAAGTTTCTCAGTGCGGTAAAACAATATTTACATTTACTTGAGCAAACTCTGTTCCAGGAAGCGAGAGGAGTTTGACAGACTGCACCTTGGCAGGCTGCAGTTACTGCGATGCTGTACAGAGACTGCAGCTGAAGAGCAGCTACCTGCTGTGGAATGGGAAGTGTTTGGGTGGCTCATTCTTTTCCACGTAGCCAAGAAAATGAGGGAATTAGCCAAACAGTTTCCTGGTACAACCAGCTACACAGTCACATGTATTTCCAAGCCAACCAAAAACTACTTGCACAACACTCCCAATTGCAAAATATTGTGCTACACTGCCCAGAATAAGCACAGTAAACCCAGGGATGTTTGCTTATGGCTTTCATATCAGATGATCACCCCTGTTCCCATTAAAAAATGAAGTCCCTCAGATGGACAGAACAAAGTGAGGCTTCAGGAAAACGACTCCTGGGCCCAGATCATGTAAAGTATTATCACAGCTTAACCCAGCAGTAAGACTGTGCCTTTCCTTGCACAGCCACTGAAGTTCCAGTTTGACAGGAGCTCATTTCAGGTCTTGTAAGTTCCCCTGCCATACGGAAAAAAAAAGAAGATATTTTTTGTTGCTTTTGCATTCCTACTGAAAAATCATTATGGCCAAGTGCAGCGTGGGCTGGGGCTCCTATAAGGCTATGCACATGTAACGTGTGAAGGAAAGAGTCACTGAGAATGAAGAAAAACGTATTGGTCTTCTGCATATGCAAATGTTAAGAGCAGAAATGACCCCACCATCAGCTCCTGGAAAGGTCAGAGGCTTCACATGGAGACACATTAAAAGCAGGCTGAAAGATGCATGAATTAGCGTTTGGCCTTTCTTGTTAACCATCCAATGTTGCACTGAGACAGTCTCAGTCCAAACGGAAAGCAAGCTCTGGCACCAGCACAGGGACAGTAGCTCAGCTTCCAAAGCCCTGGAAAAGTAGGAGGACAGGGTTATGGTGAGAAAAATTACTACAGTGCATAGGCACCACCTCAGCACACGGACACCAAAGCCAAGCCATGAAACCTCTGAAGTGCGTGTACCTTCCTGTTACAGCCAGAAGCGACCCCAATCTCATCATCCACCTTCCCCACACTTGTCCGCTGGCGATTTCCTCCAGAGTTCCCGAGCCCTGGGGATGCGTAAAAGGACTCGGTGAATGACCCTCCCCACGGACAGCGGTGAGTGACACCAGCACGCGTGGGAGGGGCGAGAGGCCGTGCTAAGCAGCCCGGCGGGGGGGTGGGGGGTGTCTATGTGTGTGTGTGTGTCTGTGTGTGTGGGGGGGTGGGTGTGTGTGGGGGGGGGGGGGGGGTGTTGCTGTGAGTGTGTGTGGGAGTGTGAGAGTGTGAGAGTGCGC
>WBNH01000607.1:20420-134884 GCA_013401255.1 Urocolius indicus
GTGTGTGTGGGGGTGGGTGTGTGGGTGTGTGTGTGTGGGTGGGTGTGTGTGTGGGGTGTGTGTGTGTGTGGGTGTGTGGGTGTGGGGGGGGGTGTGTGTGTGTGTGGGTGTGTGTGTGTGTGTGTGTGTGCGGGTGCGTGAGGAAGCGCTTTCCCGCACGGCAGGACAAGGCGCGTTGTACGAGACGCGGGGCCGGTTCCGCAGCGCCCACGCAGCCCGCTGCTGACCAACGCCAGCGCCCTTCGCTTCTCCGTGCACCGCGGACACGGCCGGGTGACCGGCGCGGGCTGCTCCGCGCTGTCCCACCGGGGGAGCGGCCGCACCGGGACCCTCCCGCCCTTCGTCCCGGCCGCCCACCCGGCCGTGCGGCAGCGGGGAGGCCCGTGCACGGCCACGCACGGCTTGCGAAAACGCCGCGTGTTCCAGGCTGCCACAAGCAGCCGCGGCGGGGGCAGCGGCGCCAAGAGCCGCCTCCATCTCCGNCGACACAGCGCCCCGCCCGCCAGGCCGCTCCTCCCACCGCCGAGACGGTTTACGGTTGGCGTCGGCTCTCGCCCGACAGCGGCGCTCGGGAGGGGGAGAAAAGTCTCAGAGCAGAGCGAGTATGGGGCACAGCCCCAGCTAAGCACCATCGCTGTAACTGCGCCCTGAGCACTGAGGCTTAAACCCTTCCGACACCCTGGGGTTGCGTCAGGCGTGTCTGCCTGGATGGGCGCACGGTTCACTCTTGCAGTGCATTTTGGCTGGTGAGGTTCATAATGTATCATTAGAACAAAACCTTTACAGAGGCCAGGAGTGTCTTTAACTAAAAGTCTGTATTTTCCCCAGCAGCACTGGCTGGTCTATTTTTTATTTATATATATTTGTGTGTGTGTGTGTGTGTGTGTTCTTGATGCCATAACCTTCGCTAATGTGTTCTGGAGTTTCTTCCATCAGCATGCATGCCTGGTCTCACAAGACCCTCAGTGGTATTGCAAAGGTGTCAGAGTGACACAGAGTATTAGCACCTCGGTTTGTCTGCAAGATACGGGCCCAAATAGAGATGAGGGAGTCTGCAGTCTACCCAGCTTCACATTACACATTGCTTTAGGATTCTGACCATGTTACTAATGCAGTTTTGGATTAGGTGAAGTCTGAATGCCTTTAACAGTGGCCCTATTTCTGAAACCCAGCAGAAAGTAGATCACAAGCATAACTTAAGTGATGACATTTAACAAATTAAACTTGGTGAGGAGGTAAATAGTTAATCTGAAAGAGCCAGCTAGACAAATAATCCAGCTCCAGAGATCTCCCCTTACCACAGTGTGTGACATTATTACACAGTACATTTAGCAAGAAGCTTAGAGGAGTCAGTGCTGTATCTCATAGCTGTGTGTTTAACCCATTAATGGCCTGATGTCAAAGCTTGCTTAGCTCTCAGAAGCTAATCTGAGTCTGTTTGGGTATAGCACTGTGAGAAGAGGTAAATGGGAGTTCCCTTTCACGGTCTGTTTTCTGTTCTGGAAAAAAAAAAAAGGTGGGGGGGGCGGCGAGTGTGCCATCTACTTTAGCAGAAATCATTCAAGTGTAAATCTCCTTTCTGCTTATTTCAGGCACACTAAGCGAGATGAAGAGCTGAGGCCCTCATCACTTGAGTCTTTTATTATTATAGATAGAACTGGAAGTTGGGAGTAGCAACAGTTGTTTAACATCTTCTATTGAGAGACCATGTTTTCAGCTAGTTATATGATACCAAACTTTAAATACTGAGGCTGAAATGTAAGGGAGGTTTGCTCTATGCAAACATTTTTTTGGAAGTCTGAAAAAAAAAAATGGTGCAGCTATTTCTGAGCTGAAGGTCAGAAGATAAAATAGGTTTTTTGACCATGTTAAAAATATCTCAGCTGTTTCATTAAGGAGCTATAACATCTTATAATTTGGGGCAAGTGAGCTTTTATCAGGAAGATGGTTTGGATCAGAATGTGCTTTTCTCAAAAGAAGTGTGCTTTTGTCAGTGTCTTTTCACACTTATCCAGTTGCTCCTTTAAGAGAAACAGGTCCAGAGTGACAGGTAGACTTGTGATGCCACTAAAAGAATAAAAGGTAATAGCGAGGGAAAGGGGTATTAAGGAGTCTGATATTCTAAAAGCAAATAAAGGCTCTGTATGGAAACAAGTTGTCCTGGTTGGTCTGTCTTTCAGAGAAGAACGTATCAACTTGGAGAGAGCAGCTTATCAGCTGAGAGAGTCTAGACTATAAACCACGAGTAAAGGCTGCGTTTTGGCATAGCGATTAAAAGCTGTTCCATAGCAAGTTGTTCCTTAGTTAGGAGTGAGGAGAAACTCTATAGAAAGTGAGCGTGATGTAATGGGAGTTTGTTGCCCTTTGATGTTCCGTTCACAGACTAGTCTGAAGATGTGGAGAGGTGAAACTGAGCCAGGATAGGATTTGCACTGCTTTGAAGACGTAAGGTGTGCCTCAGTATAGCAAGCTTCTGATGAAGTAATCTAGAGGGAACTTGCCTGATTCCTGCCAAATTTATTAAGCTTCTGCAAAGGTGTCTACTGCCAACAAACTAGAGATGTGGCTGTAAATGAGAAATTTCTCTAGATGCTTTATCATTCCGTAGTTCTCGTGTTGTTTTATGAGCAAAGAGTCCTGCTTGATCATACTTCTGCAGAGCCTGGTCAGCCTTGGCCAGTCATGGTGCTGGGGGGAAGCTCTGAAGTTCTAGACTGTCAAGTTCACATCTTTGAGTAAGGTTGTTAACTTTTGCTGTGAGGCAATGAAGAGCAGCTGCACAGCCGCTGGGGTTCTTAGTAGAAAATAAAACTACTGTCTCGTGGCTTTTGAAAAAGCACACTGTAAAAAATCATACCAGCAGTTCTCAAACTGGTGAGGGAGAGAGTAAGAAAGACGGGCTTTGTTATGGCTACTGAGGTAAGTCAATGACTTATCTACTTAATGAGTTCTGGAGTTGCAGTCGTGCTTGAAGTTGGCTTGTGGTTAAGCACGCTCACTTAAAGCCTTGAATGTGCCTGATAGAGGGAAATTTCCAATCCAGTGTAAGAGGTTTAGATTTAAATTCTTAGGCCTGTTTGGCATTAAACAATGGCACCTCTGTGCCTCCAGACAAACTGTGTTTAGAAGCTGGAAAGCTGGTCTACACAGAAGCCTTGTTGTAGCAATGAAAGGTGATGTTCCCAAGACTTGACTGCCCTGGTGCTCTGTCTGGACAGCTTGGCTTTTAAAGAGCTTAGCATCAAAGTAAAGCTGAGACAGTCCAAGGTGAAAGAATATTAGAGTAATACTGCCTCTTAAGAGCTACTGTTTCTATTGTTTGTTGACTTTCCTTTTTAAACTGTAGCTTTTAAGCTGTAGAAGTCATGTCCAGTGAATGCCTCCTCACAGGTGTGTGACCTGAGTGGGGCAGGAAAGCATCTTAACGGAGCTGGCTTGCTGTGAAGCTTGAGAGAATGGCATTACTAGTTAATTCAATTACCTCTCTGCGCCATCCCCAACCAGTCATGGGACTGAAACATGACTTAATGGCCTGTGCTGTAAAATTCTGTCACCAAGACTAGATGAGTCCTTCAGCTGCATTGCTGCAGTAATGATGCAGTCTGCCATCCTTCAGTAACCAGGATGCAGCTGCAACACAAATACTCCATAAAAGCAGTGACAAGGAGAAAGGAGTTGATCTAATCTTCAGCAGATACTCTACCTGAATTAAAACAGTGAACTGTGCCTGTTTTTTGCTTCCTCCCTACCCAGTGAAGAGGTGCTCTCATCGGCGTGATCAGCAGATTAAAGTACTGGCTTCTTCTCCAGGCATTTCTGCACTGGGACAAGTTGCCTCCAGTGCCTTGTTCACTCTTGGTCTAACTGAGGATGGAAGTAGAAGTTATAGGCTAAAGATGCTGTTTCTTCAATGTAATGCAAGGAAATATCTTCCTTTTGTGCATGAGGGTGTAGGAAGCTAGGCGGCTTTGCTCTGCTTTCAATAGCAAAAGATGTTACTTGTGTGCTTCTGAGAACCACTTAGTGTGTTAACTAAAAAAGTTGTACACTAGTGTGTTAACTAAAAGAGTAAGCTGTACATGTCCTATCTGAGAAAAAAAAACATATAGCAACTGCTGATTCCCATTATTGTAGACATAAGGTGTGAAGAAGGACTAAAATCTGTCTGCCAAGGTAGTTCACAGATGAAGTGATTGCCTCCTCTCTGCCATTGCTGTTAGGAGTAATCATCTTTCCTTGTTTATTCTCAAACATGAAGTGCTCTCCATGTGATCTAAACCGATTCATCAAGCTTCAGCAGTTTTGAGTCTGTATCATCAGTTAATTTACTTCAGAAAGAAGCACGAGGCAGGTGACTTTTGCTCCTGTCAGTCTGGCTCTGACAGCTTCTGGAGGGCTCAGGAACTGAAACTGAAGTTTAAAATCAAGATTCTTCATCACAACATATTTGTTCTCCTATAACAAAGTGAAATATGAAAACAAACCCCGACCAAAATGCATAACCATGTCACCATTAATGGCCTGTGGTGCAGCAATACATTGGTGCAGTTTGGCATGGTACATATTGTTCAGTGCAGTCCTTGGCATATTGCGTAGGCTGTGTGTTGGAGCTTAGTTTCATGAAAGTGCTGCTTTTTCTCATCTACTGCACTTTAACTATGTGCTTCTGGTTTGTAGAGTGAGTGGCCTTGAAGTATTGGGAAACAATTTAGTAAATCAATGTTTTCAAAGCCTTGGCAAAGATGGATAAAATTTTATTAAAGCGTTTTGACAGTCAAGGGATTCTCTTCTCACTGCTGGTTTTAACCTTCTCTCCTAGTGGGCTTTCTTACGTGGAGAATATCCTGCCTCTTAATGCTAACTCTTCAATGCAGTGGCTGCAGCAGTACAATGCTGGTAACAAGGCACAAGGAACTATAAAATGCAAAGCCGAATACCCAGCTTTGCCTCTCTGTGCTCTTCTGTGGTGCTGTAAAACCAGAAGAACTGAGTATGCTATCTTATGCAACAGGTATAAAGAAGTCAAACCTGACCCAATCCCCTGAGCTAGAGTTCTGCTGAGTGGGTGGGCATGACTGGCATGCTGGATGCAGGTCTTAATCTGAATACACTTTCTCAGCTGGCAAAGGACAGTTATCCTGTGTGTTTGGGTTGTGCAGTTGACAGGCAGGTGTAAGTGGTCCAGTCAAAAAACTAATCTCCAAATGGAAAAGTGATGAAGGTGAAAAGGAAGAAAAAGGCTTTCCAGTCAGTGCCAGGACTCTTTTGGAAGCAGATAATCAGCATATCTGAAAACTTGATATAAAAGCTTTCAAGGGTGGTACCAAAAGGCGATAATAAATTTAGATTGACCCTGATGTACACTTGGCATTTTGCTATGGTGCATTGAAGCATGTGGATGAAAAATTAACATGTTTCAAAACTATCACTCTGCAACTGTTGGCTCCAGAGCTAGTTTGCTTTAGAGCTCTTGTCCACGTATTTTAAATGCTGCCTGGTTCAGTTGTCCCCTGGCAATATCAATAACCTTGAGCTTCAACTGGTTTCCCCTTCCTCAGTCTTGCTTAGTGCTGGAGACTGGAATAAGAGAACCAGAAATTAGTAACTGGTAACTCCAGCATGTAAAGTCTCTTCTCTGGACACTAGTTCTTTTGTTTTGTAGTGCTGACTCTGACTTCCATGAAACAGAAGGAAAATGGACTGGTACATGCTGTCCCTGTGTTCACTGAATGTCTCTGCCATGAAACACAGGGGCTCAAACCACCATGAAATAGAGGAATCCACACAGCTTCATTAGCTGTAGCCTTCCAATGGCTTAATCAATTGAGTAGTTGAGGGATAAATTGTGCTTTCTGTCAGACCAGTAAGAGGCAGGAGTTAAATTTACACAGGGTAAAAAGCTGATTTAAAGCAACATAGCTTTGCTGAAGTTAGCGATATGTCTTTGAATCAATCTTTTCTCTGTTCTGTATATCAGGAAAAAAACCTGAACCTGTTAAATGTTTGAGGAAGGTGTGAACTCTGGGTTTGGTTTGGGTCTTTAATATTTATGCTTGCAGCTTCTGTCTGTATTCTTGATGTGGTTAAACCTGGTGATAGCAATACTAGGGGGAATGAGATTTTTTTTCCCTGTTCTTTTTGTCACCCCCTGTTCTTCATCAAAGTTAAAGAGCATTCTCCCTGTATCCTTCCAGCTTCTGTTTGCCTGGGAAGCCACCACCGACTTCTGAATATGCTCCAGCCCGCACCCCAGATTTTGAGTAGCTCAAGTGGGAGCAGACTATATTTGTGAGGCTTCTACAGATATCTGATTTGCTTTTCATTTTTGCTCTAGCAAGAGCAACATCACCAGGTGACAAAACCCAGCAGGCAATCAAATGGCTCAGTCTCCACCTTGTCAGGGAACAGGGCTGTACAGAGTGAGTACTTGCTTTTTAGACACAATCCTATAGGATCAGGGTTCTTGCAGTGTCAGGGATTTAAGACTTTTTAACTTCCCCTCCCCCCACTCCCTTTTTTTTTTCCCCTTCCTTGTCTGAACAGCTCTGGGCTCTCCCGGCATCACTTCAGTGCAAGGACCCGTCTGACACTACTTATGCCAAGGTCCTGCCTCCCTCACAGGAGAAGCAGTCTGCAACTTTTGCTGCTCTAGACAACGCTTCATCTCTGAGAAAGCAGAGCTCTACAGAGTGGATTTGGGGTAAGAAGAGAGAACTTCTGTGGGAGGGAGGGTTTCCTAACCTGCTTTAATGGAAGCTCTTTCCTTTGCATGCTTTTTTTTAGGACGGGAGGCATTTTAAAGACACTGTGGTCCTTCCTGCTGCAGGGCTGTCTTTTATAATTGATAGAAGATTAAAAAGTCCAACTTCATGTGTGTACTTGCTAATTAAACTTCTTTCAGTTTGTTTCCTTTCTGCCTTTTAAATTCTTCTTGGGACTAACATGAGGGAGGCTGAATCAGTGAAATCTCTTTTTTTAAATTTGCTTTTTAAAAACACCCCCCCTCCAAAAAAAAAACCAAACCCAAACCAAACAAATCAACAAAACAACTAAACCCAAAACACCAAACCAACCTGAAACAAAGACCACTACAATGACTTGTCAGGAGCTCTAGTTTTGCATTATCTCTGCTGATCCTCTTCTAAGCAGGTGATGGGTTTTTAATGGCTTTAGGCTGGTGCAGTTGTGCTGCAGTCCGAGCCCTGTGCTAAGCTGCAGAGCCTTTGCAGGAGTGCATCAGGACGCACTGACTTGCTGCTGATGCAGTACTTCAGGAAAGGAAACTTCCTGCATCTCCTCTCCTTCTCCCCTTCCTTAACATTTCTCAGCTTGTCTCCCCACTCTCATTCCTTGTCACCCCCCACCCTCCCCCAAAAGAAACTGGGGGTTGTGTGGCAGGATACGGGAGGACGAAGGAGAAATTGGATACTGCAGCTTTAAGAGTGCAGTAGTGCCAGAGCTTTTCTCCTTCAAGTGATCTGCAAAGCAGCAGCCTTAGCCAGGGATTCCCGTTTTCGTGCTCGCCCTGAGTTCTTCGGAGCTGTCAGCTGAAATCACGGTTTTTGCAGCCTCACTTGACTTGCCTTTACCTCTGAATTTTAAGCAATCCATTATAAAACCAGTTGTTTTCTGAAATGTCTGGACTCAGATCTCAGCTTTAGCACCCTTCTCCCAAAAGACTGTCCTTGTGAGCTTGTATCTGCTGAGCTGAACTTTAAAAGTGTGTTTTATGAATCTAAGCAGCATTGTCCTATGACCTCCAAGCATTAGTACCTTTCTACAGCCTTTAAGAGTTGATTTTGCATTGAAAAGTGGCAGCACAGCTTCTTTTCTGCCTAACTTTAACTTATATTTTCTGGAGAAATGTGTAGGCTGAATCCAATTTGTTCATGGCATGAGAACTGCATTTTTAACTATAAAGTGAAAAAGAATTCATTTGAACACAAATGTCTGCTGTTGACTTGCATTTTCTCCATATAAAAATATCTATTCTAATTGAAATGTAGCTTCTTGCCAGTTCCAGACACTTGGTGGCTGTATGAATGAATGGGGCAAGGGGAAAAATGTAATTTGAGCAATTATAAATTCTGTTGAAATAGCAGAGAAGTCATCTGTGCTGAAATCCCTGTAGATACGGATTCCAGATTATGTGTCTGGGGGCGAGGGGAGGGAAATCAGCAATCAGTTGTTAGAGCACATACCAAGTTAGATCCTTGCTGCTGCTGTGGAGTTGATGCTGGATGACATTAGCAGCATCTGAAATGACCAAATATTTAACTTCCCTTTTTTAGTGATGTCTCTCGACACCAGGAAGAGTGTTCTTGTCCCCATGAGGCTGAGGCAATTGCTTGTGTCTGCAACTCTGTTTGAGAGTAGTAGTGAATGTTTACATTGATTAGATCTGTAATTGTGGTGGCTTTTTTATCTTGTGCTTGCACAAGGACTAAGAAAAGTCAGTCAGATCTGTAGGAAAGGTGTTACCCTCATCACAGAGGAGGGGAGCTGGAACCAAAGCTTCATCTCTCAAGGTCACGCAAAGCAAGCTGATGGTAAAAGCAAGCCTCTAGGCACCCTCAACTGCAAGCTCCTTCTTTTAAATTCAATGAAACTTCCAGATCTTCCATCAGAGATCTCTAGCCTCAAGTCTTGAAGACACAAAGGGATTCATAGATGTAAGGACGAAACCTTGAATGATGTAAACCACAAGTTACAGTAACAAACTTGAGTGGCTGTGATGCAGACTTTATGTAGCCCGCTAATACTCTATTACTACTGCTTTCCTTCCATCATCATATTAATGAGCAAAGAGACTTAAATTCATGTGTAAAGTACTTAAGCAGAAGTTTTGGCATTTATGAAGAACCTCTCTAATTAGCAGAATAGGAACAAAGTAAAAGTAACAGAGTTAACACCAGACTTGATGCAAATCCCCAAGGGATAATGAATGTGACGGGGTGTGTTCCAACGTATGGGCATTGTGGAAGGGTAATGAGCATAAAAGCATATTAGTGTCTGCCTTAAGGAAAAATCAAGTGCTCTAAAATTGAGTAGAGGAACAGACTTCACTAAAGGAGGTGTGATGGTGAAAGCATGGAAACTGCAGGGAAGAGCTACATGCTTGCTAGAAGTGGGCATGAGAGCATCTTGAAAGGGTTCTCGTTACGTCTCCTGGAAAGCTTGGAGACATGACTGTCTACCAGATTTAGAAAATAAGAAGGGTTGTAGAGGACAAAAAATGTGCCCAGTCCAAGATTTGAGCATTTCCAATACTAGTCCCTGTGTTGAAGTGTTGTCATACTGGTGACCTCCCGTACAGGTGACGTATTACATGCTGCTGTATATGACTACATGCTGCTATATAAGACTGCATGCTGCTGTAAGGAAATGAAAGGCAAAGAACCCTTCAGTCCTGAGCAATGGGAGGAAAAGTTGAAAAAGACACAAAGACAGAGCGCAAGGGATAGGGGAGGGAGGTTGTGCTTCATGCTGTCTATCCCCTTCCATCCTATACTGCTCTAGCAGTTCTTGTTTTGCCTAACTGGGAATGCATCGTCAGTATACACCTCCAGTACCACCTCAGATTTCTCTGCTATGCCTACAGCAATCCAATATGACAGATATCCAAACAGTGGGACTAGAACAGTGTATTAAAAAGCCTGAGTGCACAGATTCAGTGCCTCTGAAATGGAGACTTTACTGCATCTGGTGAAAGACCGTATTTCAACCGATTCCTTCCTTTAATGCCAGTCTCTGATCTGGGAAGTGATCTTTTCCTGGCTGCCATATTGATTCTGGAGTGAGTGTTAGCAATTTGGCTTGCCTGAGGTGTTTGTTGCATGCTAGGTGTCTTGAGCAAGAACTAGCTTTATAAAATGTCTGGAGGTTTATTCCTGATGCCTGCTCTTGGGGTTCTGGAGCTTGCACAGAGTTATGCCATACCAAATTCTGTGTGCTTATAGCCAGCACTGCTACTGGAGCCTCTGTTGGCTGCTTCACCTCCTTTGAGTAGGACTTAAGATTTTTGCTACTGGCTTCTTGTTATCCATTTCCAGTGGCAGGTATAAATACAGTTAAGAAAGTTTGGGTCAAGTGACAGAATGTATTTTTGGAGAAGGTCATGGATTCTGTGCCTGGTGCCCCCACTGCAAAAAGCACATATCCTTTAAATACCTGCGTGTGTCCACAGCAGGCATCATGCTGGGCTGTGGGGATGTAGCTTGCTTCAGAGCTAATAGGTTCTTCTCCCTCCCTCACTTAATGGGTTACATACTCCATGGGTATTACCTAGCACTGCAGCAGACTCACATGTAAGTTTCTTTCTTCCAAGAGATCTTGTTTTATGAGTGAAAAAATACAGAAGTGGAGTTCAGAAGGATCTCTTATACTGAGGGGAGTTAAAAATTGCTACTGGACTTCAACTGGAGAGTCATTGCTAATGTCCGTTCCTGTGGGGAATCAGGAAGATAGTTCCCTTCCTGAATCATGTAATGTATTTAACAGTTTTGCCCATTTTCACACAGACCTGAAACATTTGGATTGGGGCAAGGAGAGAGAAACTGCTTCTTGCAAAACCTCTGCAGATTCTTCCAGTTGGCTCTTTCACTGCAGAATCCAGAGTGATTAGGAGTTGGGGAAATAGTTGGCTCAGTTGTGGATGTGATGCACCAATGTACTGAAAAGCCTTACCAGCTGCTGTAAATTGCTCTCTGCCCATTCCTGTCTGACATGTGAACACAAAAATTTCCTTGTGCCAGGAATCTTAATGGTTTTTTCTCCTACCTCTATGCCTGGGCATAAATGTCCTTAAGATGTATTTTTTTCCAGCTCAGCCTTTAGAATTTCTAATTATGCTGGGAGAGCTGAGCTGCAGCGGGGTTGCCATCCAGCTACCCATCTTGTGCCTTTCCCCTGCTTTTCAAACAACTGATCTTTTGAGAAGGGAGAGTCCCTACTGCTGAGTGAGGATGACTAAAATTTGGCAGATCTAAATGGGTTTTAATTTGCATCAATATTCTGCAGCAAATAACCGTGTACATTTATAAACAGAGGGCAAAGCTTACCTCATTTTAAAAGCTTGCTTGTGATGGACAGAAAGTACTCTGCTCATGTCCTGAAGAGCAAAACTAAGCAAGGATGTGCTTATTGCCCTTGGTTTAGCAGCAGCAGTTGTCTTGAATCCTATGAAAACAAAATAAGGTCCTATCCCAGGAAGCTCACAGACAAGAGCCTGTGATATTCAAGAAAAGCTTGGGAATGGCCTTGGAAGTAGCTGTTGACCTTGAATTGTTGGTGAAATTTTTGGGTTTAAAATACCAGTGAAATGTGATGTAGCATCAGTCATAAGTCCTTTGCTAGTCCTGTAATTAAAAAAATGTGGAGATTTGTCTGATCATGTATAGTTTGATTAAAGAAAGGGAAATTTTGTGGAGAGCCACTTTCAGCTTTGAAGGTCACTGTCAAGACTGGGATTGTGGTGGAGAAAGTTGCTGGTTGAGTCATCCCTGAGGTGCTGTGCTTTGGCTCCTGAGGAGCTTCCAGGCTCTGAAATACTTCCTTTACATATAGTAAGGAACATGCTTTTTTTTTTTTTTGGTCAGAAGTCTTTGTTGTAATGCAGCAGGACTGACAGTGGCAGAACATGCAGTGGTAGGCCATGTCCCTTACACAGTTTGGGGGAGTGCTTGGGAGTCCTTGCAGTGCTTCAGAGCGCAATATCTGAACTGCTCTAGGCAGAGGGGCCTGAAGCAAATATCCTTGCCCTTGAGCTGAAAGGCAGGAGGAAATTGGTCACTGAAGCCTACCTCAGAGTTAACCTGGACTGTGGAAAAGCATGCAAGTTAGAAGTGGGTTACAGTCCCGAGGAGACAGACTGGATATCTGGAAATACTCCGAGCTCTGCGGCTGCCTTGCCTGCAGAGTTACTGAAATCAACATGTCTCAGGGCAGAGGCAAAAGTGCTCTGCAGAGAAGCTGTATCAATGTGGTTATGGCACACAGGCTAGAACTGAGCGGGATGCTGGTGTACACCAGGAGGAGTTTAAAGGAGGGGTGGTGCAAATAAGACCTGCTCCTCCTTGAAGACTCAGTCCTATAGGCAGCCTAGGCAGTCACTCAGTGTCCAATTACCAGGTATCAGCTCAAGTGCCTTGGGTAGACAGGGGAGAAGGGGAAGAGAATGCTTTGTGGTTTGCTGGCAAGTCACCCGCTCTTTGATGCACTGCAGCAAAAGCCCTGCCTGAAAACTCTTCAGCAAAGAAGGACATTGCAGGGAAAAGGGGGAGGGGGACACACAACGAGGGATGGCACAACTGAAAGATGCTGCTGCAAGCGTTGTGACAGCCAACCCCTGTACTCAGCTTCTTCCCCCCCAATCATTTAGCAATTGTCCAATGCCAAGTCCAATGCTTTATGTCTGTGAGTAGAATACAGTGTCCTTTCCCTGGATGTCCTTCAATTGCAAAGAGGAATGGTACTGTGTGTAGATATGTCCCTAGGGGCTTATTGTAACAATTCAGGTATCAGTCATGATGAGGAAGCAGCAAGACTCCAGTAAGCAAATCGAACTGGGGTGACAAACCACCACTGCAGCATCCTCTCTGCAGTCACCTCAGCCAGGATGTTAAAACGTTCTGAGGACTGAACTAACAGATGCAGTGCATTATGTAGCAGCAGGGCTGATGGGAAGCAAGTGTGGGCCAATGAAATGGGTAACTGCAGATGCAGTGCAGGTGATCTTTAGATTATTGTTGTTGCAGCTTGTGCAAAGTGCTGGGACTGTGCCCTGAGACAAACAGTGAAATGAAGGGCAGTTCATGCATCTTATCTGCCAGACATTAGAGCTCTTAAATTGGTAAAAGACTTTTTTGTCCCCTCAACAAGTATACTGTTGCTGCGGAGGAAGATTGCAAAATGCAGCTGCCTTGTCAGATGATCTGTTTTGCCCCTTTTAGAAGAACTGCACCCAAAGTGGCAACCCAAGAGTGGAAAAGGACTCCATGGATCTGTGGGCCGGGTGCAAGGCTTTTGGCCACAGTCTGCCAAGGACTCAAGGGAGTGCTCATTAAAGGGTTGTTCTGCTACACTGCTTCCAAGCCAAACCTCCTGACAGCACAACCTGCTAGCCCAGCGGAATATGGTCACCTTGCTCTGGAAGGAGTTGCAAGAGGGTGTGGTAAGGCTTTTTCATCTTGTGTCCTAAAGTTAACCTGTTAGCTTAATTCCATATACCACAGTCATAACCTTGATGTAGGGAAAAGGGGACACTTGCTTAGATCACCTTAGAAGCAGTTTCTGGTGGCACTAGTGAACTGGTGATTTAGCACCGGACCTACGATAGAGGAAAAAAAAACTTCTCTGGATGCAAGGGCAGATACTTGCTGCTGCATGCTGCATAGACTTCCCTCCCCAAGCAGCATTGCATGTGAGGCAACTGAACTTGACCTCTTTTCTTGCTGAGAGCTCAATTGCTTCTGCAGCTGTGAAGCATGCAGAAAATGAAAATACCTGCGGTCTGTTGGGCCTTGCAGAGGGGGATGGGGAGGGAGGGAAAAACTGACAGCAAAAAGCCCAGTTTTCCTCAACTGCTTGACCAAAGCTACCCTTTGTCTCCACCAGTGACCTAGTAGGGGAAATGCAATGAGCTTCTCTCAGATGCCTCTGAAGGAGACTCTTCCATCTTCCCTCTCCTTAGTGCTGCAGCCCTGTGACCTTGTGCACCTGCAGAGGTCTGTGGTGGGGAATGTCTCTCCAGTAGCACTTTGGATTAGAGGAGGACTGAGTACCTGGTTCCCAGGACATAGTGCCCCCACCACTGGGTCTGCTGGCTGCCTGACTCCCAGCAGAGGGAAGCAGAAGCACACCAAGCTGCAACCATCCAGCCTTCAGCTACTCCCAGCTTTTTCAGCCCTGGTGTCATTAAAAACAAACAACCTCCGCACACACACATCACCTCACCAAGAAAAGAGCTGATTCTCTTGCTGCTTAAAGATAAAGCCTTTGAGTAGCAGGGAATTGCTACCTGTAATTGCATCAGCTAATCCTACTAGCAAGCCCTGTCCTTCACCTTAGGTACTATTCTTAGTTCATTCCCTCTTGGATTCTTGACAGAGCAAACGCTAAGGCTTGTTCTGTGCTTTTGGAGAGATTAGTTGTATGAGTAAATTGGGAAGCATCTTCTGTCCCTAAGAGGCAAAACCATGCATAAGATTGATGGACACCCTGCTTTTCTGAGGGAGGTAAGTCCAATGCCGAAGGAAATGCTGGTGGATGAACTCCATGAACTGCAGTTAGCCTGAACTCAGCCCAAGGGAGGGGACTGAATGTCTTAAGTTTCTTGTGACTTGTTCTTCTTATGACCTCAGTACAAAAGTCTATCTTTTGTCTTCTTGCTTTTTTTATCTGAAACTGGCTTTCCAGATTGCTGCTCTTTATTTGTTCCATCAACTGTGGCACAATCCCTGTGACATCCAGGCCCTGCTCATGTGAGTGGGTGGGACATTGGTGAGGAGTGACGCAGTTCAGGTGGAGATTAACGACTCATGGAAGAGGTGTCTGCTTGTCACAGGAGGAATGAAACTGCTCTGATGTCTGGTATTCTTTTCCCTGAGACTACAGGGGTGGGTTTTTGCATTGCAGAAAAAAGGTAGAATGTGTTGAAGTGCCTCAACTTTGGGTTTTTGCAGCCCAGTGAAATTCACTGTGTCTCATCAGTCCATCAATGGTACAAATCCTTTCAAACAGGGCAGTTGTAAACCATGCCCTTGTGGCAATTAATGTTTGATTCCATCTGCTGTGCAGCAGGGAGATCTGGGGAGGGGCAGGGGGGATGTGCTTGCTTCCATTTCTATTCCATCAGGAAGGAGAGAGAATCTTACCAAGAAAGAAAAATCCTAATCTTGCAACTAGTACACATCTGAGTAAGGCCAAGCAGACTGTCAGAGTGAATAAAGCACTTGAGATTGAGCAGTCAGATGTTTCAGTCGTCACTGGAGACATATTCAATTGCCTGGAACGTCATCCCTTGCTCTGTGCTTGAATTAGTACAGTTTCTTATGCTAATTGCTCCGCTTCTGTTTCCTGTTTCTGCAGAAAGGGGAAATGTTCATAGGCTGTGGTACTCACTTAATGATTTGGGAAAGGATTTTCCAGTGTACTTGGAGACCAGGAGCTTCTGGGAAACAGCTTTTGGTCATGTCTAACTGGGTTTTTGTCTGTTTAGATGGAGGTAGTGCAGGAAACAGAACGAGACCTGAGCTGCTGTGCCCTGATGGGGAGGGGGCTTATTAGCACATGATATGCAGGGGTAGCTTGTGTATTATGTACTATGTAGCTTGTATAATAAAGTCCATTGCCTGTGAGGTGCTCTTTCCTTATATCTTAACATATTTCTCCCCTCCTGCTTTCACAAATCCTCAGAAGTGTATATTGATACATTTACTTGTTTTATTCCCTTCAGTGTTCACTTTTCAAATGTGGTGAGGGGATATAAGCATAGCTAGCCTGCTGCCAGCAGCCTGGGCCACATAGGATCCCTGACAACCTGCCAGCTATGCAGGGATTTAGGAAGGCTCATTGAATTCTGCAGAGACTCCTTTCTCAGGGCTTTTCTGTTCTTGTTTCCAGATCTTCAGCCGTCTTTCCAGTTACTCTCCCCTTAAATGTGAAGCAAAATGCAAGCCCAGCATTGACTCCCAGAGTGCTCACTGATGCTAATCACTTTGCTGTGGGTTTACACCTATGCAACTGAAGACATTTCGTACCCATCTCATTTGCTGTAATTAGCCTCTACAAAGCATGCATGCATGCACAGGCAAGTTTGTCTGCAGCAGTCTTGCCAGAAGACAGTCTAGGCAGAAAGTATCTGCAGAGCTGGACTTGTATCTGAGTTTCCAAGTCAGTGCATTCATGACACCTTGTGTTCCTCTAGCAGCCTGAGAACTTCTCTTATGTTCACTGTCAAGTCTTAGTCTTCAGCCTTTGTCTATGTAGTTGCTGCAAGTAAAAACTTTAGCAGATGCAAGAGTGAAGTAATGATATGCTTAGACCCCAATTACGTTATCTTAAGCTGAATTGGTAGGTTGAATGTGCCTTTGTCCTCTTAGACTATGGCATATGAGAGGGAGCTGATTCAGGCAAATCCTCCTTCGCTGTGAGCTGATGTTTCTTGTGTTAACTTCTGTTAACACAGGCTGTGAGCTTCTACACAAGCACAGTTAATCCAGCTCTGCTGAAGCATGGCATTCCCTTAGCTAAACTAAGGCAACTTGTTCAAACATATGACACTGCAGTTGAGTATCTTCCACATTAACTTGCTGCTGAAGTTTCACAATCTAGATGCTAGCCAAGGTATTTCTGACAAGGAAGATGTAAAACAGGTTCTTGAGGTTTGTCAGGTTTGTATGAAGACCTTGGCCTGTGTTTCAGCCATGTTTTACTTAGCCTGTGAGAAATGCTCATGATACAAGGTAAAAGGACCTGTTGAGTAGGCACAAGCTATTTAGAAAATAATATGGCCATGAACACAGTATCTGGGGGAGTACACACACTGTTTCTGGTCAGTGGTAATAGGCCACTTTGCTGCAATTTAAGTAACTGGATCCTCTGCTCATTACAGGTGGGTAGCTACAAAGTCTTCTGCTCGTCTGCCCTTGCAAAGGAGATCTGGAAACATGTAATTTGTGGAAAGCCAGATTTTTTTTTCATATTTAGCAAGAATTTTGCCATCTGTACATTCAAGTGATGCTCTCTGAAGAGAGTGAAGTCACACATTTGCTTAAGTGTTCATGAATCTGCCTCCATAGTGGTATCACTGATGGAGAAGGGTTGGAAAGGATGGAGGCACTACTTTGGAACATAAAGGAGGTGCTGAGACTGATGTCTTCTTGACAGTATTTGAGAGTACTCTTGTTCACCCTTGGTAGGTGAAGTAGTGTCATGGTGTCTTGGCTGCAGGGTGCAGACTGACAAGCTGACACTCAGCAAAGATGGCAGGTAGTTTTTCTATGCATATATATTTCTCTTTTTCATCTAGCATTAAAACCTACAGCTAATATCTCTGAATTAAATTCACATTCAGATTATAGTTCTCCAGAGTTTGAGGACAGAAAGGATCTACTAAAGTAATATGACTACTAAGCACTGATAATTCATTTGGTTAGTCTATTAGATAGCTGGGCTTAATCCAGAATGTCAGAGAAGTGAGATAAAATAATCTACCATTTGCCTAGGTACTGAGTTTCAGCCCTTGATGCAGCTTCTCTGCTTAGTTTAAGCTGAACCATTGGCTTTTAGCCACTGGCTCTTCACCCTCCCTCTGCTGCTGTAAAGAACAAGCAGCAGCATCCAGCATTGCTCTCTGGGAAGCGCTTCCTACCCTGTAATCAGGTTATGTCTGAAGACAGCTTGGTTTAGCAATAAGGGCAGTACCAGTGAGACCAGTTCGAGTGCTCCCCAGGTGTCAGAGCCTTAAACACTCAGCAAGAGAGTAAGCCGAGCTGAAATTACAGGAAGAGCAGCTCAGCTGCTAGTTGCTGTTTCCATGCTCTGGAGAACTTTCATCAGTGAGATCCATCCTTAATGAACTTCAGTGGATGGGATCATGGTTTTGAAGTGGTGACAGCTCATGCAGGTTAAAGACAGAAGTTGCCTCTTGTGTGGCAGGATGCCAGTCTTCAAAAAAACTGTTCAGTCATGGTGCCAACCTGCCTGTAGGAAGCCTTGGATTGCTGGCTTCCAAATGCGTGCACTTAACAAGGTCATTCAGCTTAATCTTGTTCCTATGCCGTGTGCTCTTGTCCATTGTTGGCGTGCACTAGGGTGAATCTGTGTATAGCTAAACAAGTTCCACCATGAAAATATGAGACATCTCTCACTACAAAGAGACTGTGAGCTTGCTTCTTCTCTTGAGCCAGTCAGAGCTGTGCTGCAGTAACCTGTCCCAGTGTGACCAATGTATAGACACAATTCATAGTGGCACTCTTCAGAAATGGATCAGGTATCTCAACTATTGCATTCTCTGTTTGAATAGTTTGTCAAAACCAATCCTTACTGAACAGTCACTCTTCCTAGGTGGGGGGGCAGCTGATGTTTTGTGACAACTTAGGTGTTTGTAGCACTTCCTATGTTAGGGATACAATCAGTTGCCATTTCTGGCTACTGCAGCAAGTAATCATCATTTTGTATAGAAACGGTGGAAACCATGAGGTTAAAGGCAGAGGTGACAGAAACAGGGTTTGCACACTTCCCTTTGTATTTTAAAGTAGCAGCTTTTACATTTGCTCCCTGTATAAACTGAAATGCACAGACTTGAGACTTGAAATATTTGTTATTTGTACCAAATTGGCCGAATTCTGTGGGCACTGGAAACTTCAGAGGGGCTCTGTGAGTTGTTGGTTGGAAAATACTGTAGAGATTGTTGATGTGTCTCAAAGTCTGTTCATAAAGGAGGGGGGAAAAGCAGCTTGGTTTCACTTTGTGCAGGTTTTTTTTTTTCCTGCTGAAATAAAAATCTGGCCCTGCAGCTTTATTAAGAAAAGGAAATGTGAACACTCACTGATACAAAGGAGAGGAAAAAAATCTGCATTGTGTGAGTGGGGAGGAGGCTGCTGCAGTTCTGTTTCTGAAGGGCTTGTTATTAATTAGCTGTGTGCACAATAAGTGTGTCTCGGGAGAATGAGTGAGGTGCTTTAGCCTCCCTCCACAACCCTGCCTTTGATAACAAAATCAGTTCTGAGGAGAGAGAGGGTAGTATATTTGGGATGGGTGGACTTTATGGGCTGGCAGGAAGAAAGACTCCAGACCCTGAGGGATAGTGTGTGCATTTCAAGCCTGGGGTCCTGCACCCGTGGGTTTCAGATATCATTGCTGCTCTTGGTTGCCAGTTTGCTTTTTCCAGTTACTGAAGCCTCTGATGTGATTGCAAAGTTGTGGCTTACATTCCTTAGCCAGGAAGAATCCTGGAGAAATCCTGCATCTTTCCTAATGTAGGCTTCTTTCAGTGAAACAGATGCAATTCAGCTCTGGCACAAGTGTGCTGAAGTTCACAGGCTCCCTCAGTGTATTTCAGCCTCACTAAAATCAATGATGTCGCACCGGAAGAAATTAGGTCTTGTAATTGTCACAAATGGATGTGTGCTGACCTCTCTGCCGAGTCCGTGGTCTCTCCCTCTGACATCGGAGGGCTGGCTTCCCTTGTCACCGGGCAGGCTCAGGAAGAGGCTTTATTTGGGCTTGTCTGGGCTTGTTCAGGCCTGAGCCTTCCTTTGTCTTTGCGATCACAGGGACGAGAGTGGATCAAAGAGAATCTGCCTCTGCATTTTGCAGCTGTTTGCTGACAAGACCTCCTTGAGAGACCCCAGCAGCAGTCTCCTAAACTGGAGCCTTTCTGACCTTCTCTTTCTCCAGGTAAGTGCAGCCTGTGTGTATCTGTACTTGTGCCTGCAGATGTACTGTGTGTGTCTGCCGGTGTTACACCCTCGGTCAGCCTTTCTACAGAGCCTGTTTGAGTGGGGCAGGGTGGGGATCTGTGCCAAAATGTACAGATAAGAAAGCTTTTAGAGGTCTTGAAAGTGTTTTAGGAGAATGTTACAGTAACTGCTCTTGCTAGTCTGTCATGTTGGGGTGAAGGATGTTTCCTTTTCCTTTTTTTTTTCCTTTCTTCTTCTGTAGCCCCCTTTGTTCAACCCTTTAATACATAAATCCATATTAGCGTTGGGGATACTGGTGAGTGTCAAGTTTTTGAGGGATTCCAGACAGCAATGACACCCAAAAAACCAGCTGTGTGCTCACTATTTGTGCTGCAACTGTACAGGGAAAGCTGAGGATGATACTTTGCAGCTTGTGTCTAGTAAGCCATAAGTGATTCTGAGTTAGTTGTCTGGCTTTTGCATCCAGGAGACAAGGTAAATGAATTGATGTCCTATTAGCCACTCTGATTTAGTATTCACAAAGTACAACATGAAAGCTGGATGCTCAGTTCTTTGCTGTTTGCAAGGAGCTGGCAGCTGTTCCCCTCTCCCGCTACGCTTGGCACAAACTCTCCTCTTCATCCTGTTTCCAGTGTTGTTACCTGGATGAACATGTTGCCTCTACAAGCATTTTGTCATGGAAAGGATAAATAATACAGTTTAAATGCTGGTGTCACCTGATGCTCAAATGGAGGGAAGAAAGGTCACTGATGCTGTGCTTAGCTTTGTTCCCCACTGCCCCTGTTCAGTCCTCCTGAACACAGGCAAAGTGAAGCTTCGCTTTATCTGTGTCTGGATGCTCTTTGTATCACTCACCTGCTGCAGGGACTTTCAGGTTGAGCCTTGACCCTTTAACACTGACAGTTCTGGGGAGCATATTGGTCAGACTGCAGCTCTTCTATTCCATTAAGAGTTCATAATCTAACAGAGTAACACATCTTGTGATTGGTGTTGCATCTCGGACTCTGCTTCAGGCCTAATGAGCACAACAAAGCCATGTACATGGTGAAATTGTTGGTTCTGGGCTGTCAAATGACCTTCCCTGCCTAAATTCCAAACAGTGAAAGAGGTATAGGCTACTTAAATAATAATGCTCCTTTTTTCTTCCCTCCTTCTTGCTGCCCTCTGCACCTGACCCAAGTATGCTGGGTACAGGTAGTTCTAGTGACCACGCTTCTGTCTTATCTCACACTGTGTTTTGTCCCACAAGGGAAAGATGATTGACCTATTTTAAGTAGCTTCACAAAGCTGAGACACAAAAAAGATATGTGATGGATGAGTGATGTTGGAGCAGTAATATGCTGAAGTCACTGCTTGAGCATCTCTACTGGTTTTGGTGAGGTAATGCTAGGGATGCTTGTTGCTTTTCAATTTGGCTCCAGTTTGAGACTTTCTAAAACCAGTTTTGTGGGGCTTTTTAATATTCTCCTCACTTCAAAAGGCTAACAAAAACATCTATCTAGACAGAACTATGGATAAGTTTTAGGGAAGGGGTTTAAATAGAGCAGGAAAGGAAAAGCTCCTCTGGAAACAGTAGCTTACGAATTGCCTGTTGCTGCTGGTTGAACCAGTTGTGTTCTTTCAATCTGCTGTGTATCGTGGAGGATGGACAGGCTTGTAGTGTGAATGACACAACAGCATGGTTTAATATTACTAGTGAGAAGAGAGCTTTTTTCGGTCTTGGCCTATTGACATGTCAGTGCATGTACTTTGTCTCAAAGTATGGGGGAACTAAAGGATTTTTAGTGCAAATTTGGAAGCAATGTTTCCCTTGCACTCACTTATATTATGGCCTTGGAAGAAAACTGGTTAAAGGAGAAACAAAATATCAGTGTTTTCTTGCTGGAAAGATGTCAGTCCTCCTTTTATAAAACACAGTTATTTCTGCTTGTTCTCTCCAGCTGGATGGAGGGGACTGGGACCTCATTTTGAGTATACAATGAAACTTGCTAGTCCATTTAGTAGGCAAGTCTGTGTTTCCTTGTATTTTGAAGGTAGAACACTAGTAATCTTCCTGTAACTGGTACAGACCATCTCATTAATGCAAATGGAGAGAAGTTACTAACACATGAGCCATTGTTTCGTTTCCAGAGAGACTCAGCTGAAGGGGCTTATACAACTGTGGGTCTCTATTTCAAGACTTCAGTTTTTATGTATTTTTTTTCTATTTGCACTTGAATGTATTGTAGGACAAGTGACCTGGCGTGAAAGCTATGCCCAGCCTGTTTGAAGCAACCTTCTCCCAGAAATAAGCATACTTCACTCAGTGGACAAGAGAAAGCTTTGGTAAGAGGAGATAAACACATTTTATAGTGCTGAAAATGGGGCCTGAATCTTTTCCACTGAAGCCTTCCTGTAGATGTTCTCCTGTGGTGATGTGGGTCTCCTGTTATACCTCTTTACAAGGAAAGCAGCTAAGATGCAAGACTGGTATCTTGTTTAGAATATTGCAGTGCATTCTTGGTTATGGAAATGCAGCTTATGAAGGGTGATACTCTTTCCTCTTGTGCAGCCCGTGTCAAGTTTTACTAAGTGCAGGCTTTATTCACCTCAGAAGCCACCTGAGGATGAAGCTAGATGCAGGAGCAATGTCTGGCACTATTGTGAGGAGGGAGATTTGCTTCTGGGGAGCATCTGAGGGTACCTTCTCTAGTTGTTGCAGGGATCCTATTGCCCTTTCACCAGCTTTGGTATCACAGAGTGTATCTCATCTTCTTGGGCAGATAGGAAGGCCAGATAACATGGTGTTAACAGTCCTCATCTTTACCTCTGCCTGTGTGCTTTGGTGAAACATGGTGAGCATCACTCAGCTTGGAGGATGGTGACAACTTCAGCCAGTGGTGCATGGGACTCCTCTGTACTTCTCTGGTTATTGTGGTGAGTGGCTGATCGAGCACTAACAGGTATCACGATGTGAATTTCCCTAATGCAACTCAGACAAGGGGAGAAGCTGTGCAGGCAGCAGACCCTGTTATGACACTTGGCTTCTTGCTTTTGAGGCAAAGATGTATAGTAGATGGGTCTGGCCTTGGAAGAAAGAAAACAGGCAAGCCCAGAGATTCTACAAAGATCCCTCAAAGGATCTTCCTTGAAGGAGGAGCCTGAGCTTAAGAAGCAAGAACACAGAACTGCTGTGACAGAAATCTCTGCTATGAATCAGCCTGTCAGCCTCTTCTCTGCCTCAGCAGACTGATTTGAGGGGACAGCTCAGAAAATTATTGGGTTGGATAAATTTGCCTTTCCCAGGCCCATTTAGGTTATAAACCCACAGGTTTTTGGTTCTTGGACTGACATGCTAGAGTACATGTGGGGCTACTGATGGCTATGACTCTGAGTTTATGATCTCTATGCTTGTTCGGTGCTTGGTTAATGAGTCATGGGTGCTTACATGTGGCTTATAGTCCTCTGAAATCTGCAATGCACTGGACTCTGCCCAGGCCTTTCCCAAGGTCCTGAATCAGCAGAACTCCTGAGCAGCCTGATGTTCTTACCTTATACCCACTGCTGCAGAGAGGAGCCAGCTGGGGCAGGGTGTGGCCTTGCTTCCAGGGACTATGGCAGCATTGCGGCCTGGAAAGCAGTTTTGTCTACACAAAAATTAATGGCACTTGTGTAGATGTAGCTAGCTCAGCTGCTGATAGAATTGTGAGTTGTTTGTGTAAGCTCCAAACTCACAGCTCCTTAAGGACTCTCTCTGTAATCCCATAGGGAGAGAAGCAATGTTTAGGATATTTCATAAAAGACTATGGAGCACATGTAACAGGATATTTTTGCTTCTGCTTAAGCCTTTGGGTTCTGTTTGTGTGATTTTGTTTTTCAAGTTAGATAAGATATGGGGAGGGAAGGAAAGGGATAAAATACAATAAGGTCAGTGTGTGAAATATGATGGTGCATCTGCTTTCTTGGTAACACAAGTGTTAGGTGCTCTTCCAGACAGTGGGATTGGACTACTTAAAAGAGCTTGCAGTCAAAGTTAAGATGTTGCTACTGGACATCTCTGATCTCATTTGAGAGAGAAGGAGGGGTGGGTGGAAAAAAAGGTAATGGAAGAAGAACAACAGAATTTACTAGAATACAGGAAGCAGAAGACTTTTTGAACTTGTTTTCATGCTAAAAGGTCATTGGAATCTGAAAAGAATTAGATAATTAGATGAACTGAATTTGGCAAAGAATGAATTGTTCAACTCTGATATAGAAGAAGGCATAAGTCTGGTTTACTCTCTGTGTGTGTGTGTGTGTGCATGTTTCTTATTACACTCTATGTGCAGAAATTCAGTTAGTGTTGGCTATATTAATTCCATGGCTTTATCTTGTTTTGATGTGAGGATTTAATATTGCTTAAGCCAGTGATATTAGCCAGGCCTAGTAAGATCCCAAGTGAAGATTCACTGGGGGAAGATGTGGTAGATTTTTAATATGGTGCCTTTTAAGGAATGGGAAGAGATGGTTGCTCTAAATTTTCTTAATGATATCCTTACCTGTACCATGTTTTATGCCATTTTTATGTCTGCATTTGTGGAGCAGGTGATTAAGTGACAGACATATCTGTCCTGCAGATCTCAGTAATGTAATAACCTGAATTCATTCCTGATTTGTTTTTTCCCTGTTATATCTGCGAGCTTTCGTACTTCTCAGAGGGCAGGAAAATTTGTGGAAAGAAGCTACTGAGAACAGATTTAGTTTCCATCTGCAACATGATTCTAGGGCTACAAAACTGCTGCTTGTCATCTGCAAAAAGAACAAGATAGCCTTTATACACAAATGTCTGTGTCCCTCTGAGCTGAATGACTAACTGAAAATCAGTAGGGTTAGGAATGCAGTTGTCCTACAGGTAGAAACACTGACCAATCTCAGACTAGGGCTCTCTTATACCCTGTTGTTCTGTCACTTACCCATCTTGGGTGATTTTTTTTGGTCTGCCTTACTGTGTTTTACAGAAAGGAAATGCTAGTACTGTCTATTTTCTCTTAGTTCTGCTTCATTTTAAACAGCCTGTGACTCACTGCAAAGGTATTGTCCCATTTCCTTATTAGCTGTGAGGTTGGCTTGCAGGAGTGGTGGCAGTACATGGGGTGGAGTCGTAGCTATAGGGAGAGAGCCGGAACTGCAGTGAGTCTGAATGATGAAGCAGGTGTCTGCAGCACCCTAGAGCCTGTCCTCAGTTTGTTTGAGGCATGTCAGCCCTAACAGCAGGAAGCTGGGGGTCGCTTGGCAGCTGCCGTGAACTTGGGGTATCACTGCCAGATGGATCATCTCCTACTGCAGAAAGGTAAGAAACTGGGAGATAACTTTCTTTGTGAGATATATTGAAGTGACCCTAATTAGGTAAGTTTCTGCTGTATAAATAATAAAGGCAGGCAAACAGAAGTTGTTAAGCAGCTTGTGTCCTTTATTTAGGGAATTAGGATGTTATAGGGAGGAGAAGAAAAGTGGTAGGAAAAGTATGATTAACACTTAATAAGCATTGCCAAGAGTCATAGCCCAGAACCATTTTCTGTTTGAGCAGCATGTCACAGGAGTTGGAGTAGAACATGGGCTCAAACAGCACCAGTTTGAAAACTTTTGAAGAGATTAACCCAAAAGCCAAGATCCATATCTCATGAGACTTATATCAAGTTTTAGTCAGTATTTATCAAAGGTATTCTTATTTTAAAAAGGGAAATTCCTCTGGAAGCTTATAAGTCAGGAAAACCTGACTGTATTTGGAGAAGCAAGACATTTCCTCTCCTACCTGGAAACTCATAACAGGAAAGGCTGACACCTTTGGGACAGAGGGAGGGAATTTGCTCCTGTTCTGCAGCCACCATTAGTGGTTTCATATGGCTTTAAGATGATTTTTCTCTGGGATGCCATTTCATCCTAGTAAGTATAATAGAATCATCTAGACATTACTTCTGATTCTATGGTTTGTTTAGGAATAGACAGGGTTGACTAGAACAGCCTACATAAAAAAGCATTGAGCATCTGATCTAGTTGTGAAGTTAGCCTTGTTTAAAATAGTTGAACTAGCTGAAATCCAGGAGTCTCTTTCAACCTAAATCTTTCTGAAGTTTGAAACCTGTCATTTCATCTTTCTCGCTGGAGCTTTCCCTGTTGCTGAGTTTCACATAGAGGTTTCACGGATGAAAATTCAGCTTTGTTTTGCCTTAAAACAGGAAATATTTGAAGCTTGCAGTGACAGAGGATCTATTTGTGTCAGACTTCCAGTAGGATTTGTTCAAATCTTTAGAAAAACTTTGTGTGATTATTCAGGTACTTGCTCAGGTCTGTGACTTAGGTCAGTCCTAGCTTAAAACTCCACTTGTTGAAAACACGAGGATGAGACAATGCTGGGAATGAACTTCAAATAGATGTTCTTGATTAAATGAAGCTTATGGTATTGCATATTTCAGTGATGACAAAATGAGTTGTTGCAGATCTTACCTGGCAGGACTTTTTACCTTTCTTGGAATGCAGTATTTCTGTAACAGGAGAGTATTTAATCTTCCACACCCATAGGCTTGTTGATTTATAATAGTGATTTCCTTACAGGTTAATTCCTTCTACTGTTACATGATCCACCAAACAACTTCATGCTGGTTTGTCACCTACACAGTAACACCCAGATTAAGCACAAGCATGCACCTAAACACTTAACCTAGTGCAGGATCAACATCAGTTGGTGTTATTTGTGCTGCCTGGGTTACCTCTCTCCAGGAAATCAACCCAACAACCCATGTGAAGTGAAACAGGTTGTGTGATACCTTTTTCTGCACCGTGCCTCATAGAGCAGCCCCAATCAGTTGACATCTCAGATGGTACCATAAAAGGCCAAAATGAGCTAATTTAATAGATATTTTTCTAGATTTATTGAGATCTTTGGTTGCCAGGAGTAGGACTCAATGTATTACATCCATCTGAGATGTACATTTGCATCAAAGATGCTGGCCCCTTGCAGCCAAAGGCTTGAGTACATTTGTTTGGACCAGCTGAGTGGTACTGATTCTGCACTCCCTCTTTTCTACCTGAGCTGCCCTTCCTGTGAGGCTTGAATACAAGGGTGGTTTTGCTGCTGCATGTTCTCCTGGAGAGTTAAACAGTTTCAGTTGGATGACTAATTTCATCCTTTCCTAAAGCACTAGGGATTCTTATAGGTAGCAAGCAGCAGAGGGGAGCTAAAATGAATTGAAAAATTAAAAGCAGGATCATTATCCTGCTGCACAGATCCAAGGTTGCTCTCCAAAGCATCTTTTCTCTAGCCCTGTCGTGCTTAATTTTTAGTGGCTCAAAGGAGAATTTCACAGTTCCCAAAACAGCAATTCTGCAGTCTTGTATGTCCCCAGAGGAGGATGAAAGATGAAGTAGTAACTTCCTGTTCTGTACCAGATTGTTTTGCTCTCCTATAGCTGTGCGTGTCCCTGACCTGTTAATTGCCTTTGAGATAGTCTGGTTTGTTCTGATCCTGATGGGAAATGTTGGAGGGATGATTAGGTCATTGTTTAAACAAGACAGCCAGTTCCAGAGTGGGACAGGTTTTCAGGGCAATAAGGTGGGTCCTGTTGTCAAGTTTTGATTTTGATGTTGTTTTGGAATTGTTTGCTTTTTTTCCCCTCAGGGTGAAGTCGAGAAGTGATTTTGTTAATTAATTGATGCTGTCTCCTGGGACACAAGGAATGGAGCCCTTGTTCTGTGGTGGTCACGAGGCCCGGTGCTCATTACTATTCTCCGCTGTGCTGACTTGATTGGTGTGCAGGTACAGCACTTCATTTCACTTTTGTCAGTCTCCTCTAATATCACCTTCACTGTCATCATGTACAGTAAAAGCCTTTGAACATTCTCTTATGACTCTTGCAATAAACCCAACAGTTTTGCCTTGGGTTACTCTGTCTTTTGCAAAACCATGCTTCAGCTGCTGGCCATTCTGAGGACCTGGTGATAGCCAGGAGTTTGGGATTTTAACATCTGCTTTTCAGTTTGAAATGTTTCCAGTCCTTGCCTTCAAGTTGGTGCTCGTGGCTTCCTTTGCAGGGTGGCAAGTATCTGATAACGTATTGGAAGATTAAATATAGTTTCACTGTGAGCAAAAGAGGCCAAGAGCAAGAATGAATCCAGCCTCTCAGCTCTCTTTTTCTTCCTATCCAAACACAAACCACACTTCTGAGGTTTTGGGCTTTGTAACCTGGTGCGTTAGGAGGGCAGATAGAAGGCTTAGATGTCTGGGAATATACAGATGTAGGTTGCCAGTGGATCACTGCAAGAAATTAAAAGCTGATGAAAGGCAGTGAGCTTCCAGTCATGCAGCATGATTTATCGTTATACCCAAGTGTTGCACAAGAGGCCCTCGAGTAATAACCTGCTTTTGAGGCTATGATGCAAGAGTTAGGGAATTGCTTTGCCCTGAAGGTTGTCTTCTCACATGTTCATGTGTTTCCAGGAACTGAGGATTGCAGGAATGCTACATAACACCCTATCTTGTGTATCTCAGGCTGTTCCACATCTATATAGGGAAGTCAAATGGCTTCAGTACAGTAAATGTTGGTCCCTCTTTCATTTCCTTTGCAGATAATTGTGCTCCCAGTGAGTTCTCTTTCTGTCTAACATAACATATATGTGTGACCTAAGAGCAAAGCTGTGCAGTCAAGTGAACCCACAAGTTTCAACAGTTTTGTGTCTTAAACTATGAAGCATCTGGAAACACTTTATTTTTCCACTACCTTGCCTGAATGGCCACGTGTGAAACTTGGGAACTCATGATAATTGTTGATTGCAGACAAGTTGAGTTTATGATGTTAATGTTTTTAATTCTTATAGGCTTTAACCAAGTCTAGGGGTAAAGGACAGGGTAACTGTCAACTTATGGCTTTGAGCTTCCTCTCCCTTGAAAGTTATTTTCTTGAGTACTGCTGCAGTTGCTTCATTGACTGTTTTTGTCCCCAGACCCTTGCAATCCGTGAATGAGAAGAGAGGAAGAGCTGAAACAACTTGCCCTGACTTCCCTCCTTTCGTGATGCCATCTGTGAGTGTTTCTTTGGCAGTGTCTTAGCTGGTTGTTGTGAACAATAGTCAAGGAAGCAATCAGCAAGTATACTGCCCTAGAAGTGCTACACATTGTTGGGCTTTCCTCAGGTGGATGGGGATCCAGGTTGGGATGCTGATCAGGTGTACTGTTGCACTGGAGTTTGTGATGTCTCATGCAGCAGAGGACTGATGTGAGAAATCCCACAGGATGCCTGATGATGTGATCACTGCATCAAAGACAAGAGATGAAGAAAAAGACAAATGTTTTGCATTTAATTTGGTCTTTCTTTATCCTCCCAACATACATCTTCCTGAGAGCTTTTGTTAGTAACACTGCAAAAATTCAACAGTAGGTTCTGGCAGCAGGGCCTGCTTTTAGGAAGAGTTAATCCAAGTCTCAACCTCAGGCTGGTAGTGACAAGCTAACTTGTCTCTGGCTTTTTGCTTTCAGCTTTCTTCTTCCTTATAAAGTCAAAGATGACCATTCATTCCACACTTTTGGGGAAGAACAGGGGGTCTTGTGTTAAGTAATAAGGATTGCTAAAAAATATCATTGGGAACCTGCCAGGAAGATTGCTACAGACATTGCCTCTTTGTATTCTGTGTTAGTGCCCTTTCCTAAAGTGCTGCTGCTCCATACTTGAGTCTCACCTGGGTGTTGTCTGAATGGAACTGATGCAATGACTGGAATGTGGTTGGGGTGACAAACCTGTGGGGATTGCCCTCACTTAGCATGTAACTACTGAGCAACTTCACCTGTGTTAATAAAGTCTATGTGTTTGAATTTCAGTTATAAGATAATGTTCTGCTTTTCAAGTTTCCTGTACATGCTTAAACGAGTTTGGCTAGCAGTGACTAACTAGTTAGTTTCTGCCAACATGTAGGTACTGCATTTCAGATAGTTGTGTTCAATGTGTTCTTTGCTGCCTGGGAAAGAAGCATGAGGATGCAAACAGTAGTGTTGATGGCCAAGTGGAATTCTGCATTGGGGATGTGACTGCTGCTGACCCCTTAGTTGGACAAATGGCAGAGGCTGTGCTGGGGCCTGAGCAGTCAGCACTCAAGACAAGGAGAGAGAATCTGTAAATGGTTTGACATAAATATTTTATCTCTGCCTTCAAAGGAGGGTATGATGTGGTGTCTTTACAACCCATTTACCCAGTCATATTTGGTTTCTGGACTGCAGATGTTGTGTCCTTGTGTCGATGAAAGAAATAGCCTCCTGATCTTCGTTTCAACCTTTCCCCTTTATCAGAGTTGTCTCTGCTGCTCTGCACTTCATTCTTCTAAAATGATTTGTGTGAAATAACTTGAGGCTTCTAGCTCAGTAACCAGAGGAGCTGACATGCTTCATGACTTCTCCTACTTGAGGGCCTCATTAGCTTTTCTATTTCTGTCTGTCTGTGTTAAAACCACAGGCTGTAGGCAGACCTTTCTGTTGCACAGTGTCTACCTCTGATTCAATTTACAGTACAAGCTACACCCCAAAAATCATACTATTTGGCCTGTTTCCCTACTACTAAATAAGAGATGCAGCCTATGCTTTTTTATTATAGGTAATGAGAAAGCCTAAAATAATAAAGCCTCTAAAGATTGCCATGAAGATCACTATAAAGAGTTGCTCTTATTATGCTGTGCAAGTGCCCTTTCTAGTGCCCTTTCCCAGAGTGCCACTGCTCCACACTTGAACCTTGGCTGGGTGACCTTAAACCAGGTCTTAAATGTAACATTTTTCTGTTCCTGGCATACTCTGTTTCGCTGTGAATGTACACTATTAATACCCTTCTTTCTCTCCATGCAGCCACAGCATGAAGGAATATCCCATCTCCTGATTGAAATGTGAATTGGAGAACTGTCCTAAGCCTTGGAGCAAACCTTAATTCACTGATTGTGCTGGTTTGGTTTCAGCAGTGTAACCAATTACTCTCTGCCTGCAAAAAAAAAAAGTCTCATTGCTTGTGGCTTTTTGGAGAGTTGCTGGCTTGAATTCTTGCCTGAACTCTGTGGCCTGACTACATATTTTTGGTGCTAATGGAAAACTGCTTAAAATGACTAAGCATCTCTCCTTGCTGAAAGAAAAGCCATTGTGTTTGTTAAACACATCCAGCGATGAGTGTGTCCTGCTTCAGCAGTTTTGTGCACACATTCTGCTCTGCATTTCTAATGCACTGGAGATGGAACACAAAACATTGCCTAAATCCAGGGGCATCTTCATCCATCAAATTTTTACAGTTATGCTTGTCTTGGGGCCATGTTATATCAAAAGCTGTCTGTATTAGTGACTATCCAAAATGGAATGTATGGGGTTAATGAAGTCAAGGATTAGGTCCTTAATCTACTCCAGGACTGCTGGAAACATAGACATTCTCTTTTTTTTTTGGTCACATGCTAGAAAAAGCAACAAAGGACAAACATGCGGATTTTTGCCTCTCCCAGAATCCTTCTCTTAACCATGCTTCCCTGGCTTCCTTTCAGCTGATGCAGTGAACCTAAGGATTAGGTGATGACTGATGATCTTGTTCCCCTGGAATTGAAGAGCTCAGGTGTTGGTTAAAATGTTGGGTAGCTCTTTTTATTATGTTTTGATTCCAGAGCTAGGTTTATGTTTCCAGAGAGTCAGACTTGTCAAGTCTTGGCCAGATGCTCTCATACATACATAGTACCTTGCATAGCAATAGCAAGGTTATGTAGAGGATCTGTGCCCATGAAAGGTTATGCATGATGCATTTAATGTTGCATTCCTCTGAGAAAGGTAGGAGTTGAATGGCTTATTGCTCCCAGGCTAAGCCCTGAGAAGATCTTGAGTACAACAAAGAGCTATACTGGCTTCTTTGAGATGAACTGTGTAGTGACTTGAAAACTAAAACATTAAAGTATTTTATCCCCAAACTGAGCCTCCAATGGCTGGGCTTAAAAATGAATCCATTTCTCTTTGCTTCAGTACACATCTACTTTTTTTTATGGGTGCAATGAAATTGAGCTCATTTTTTTTTTCCCAAGCTCTTACTTGAAACTACTTCTAAGCTGTGGGCATGGAACAGGGATGGCAAAAGGTGACCAAGGTACTCCTGCTGGTGTTAGAGACACCTCCCTTCATATCAGAGAGACGGGGTGGAGAAGATCTCCTTAGACAAAGACATTGGTGATGGGGAAAGCTATTACTGTCTGGAACAGCAGTGACCTCTTGTGGGTAGTGAGGATGGCTGGTTCTGCTGGCAGTTGGCACTTGAAGTCAGAGGATATTGTTCTGTTGTAATTATGTGAATGGAATGTGGTAAAGGCAGCTTGGATACACTTGGTTAGGTACTAGAAAGAAAGAGCCATCAATAGTGGGAAGACTTTTCTCCCTCACATGGATGTTCTCTGAAGCTGTGATGTGAAATTGTTCAGCAGCAGTCCAGACTCTTCTCTCCTCCTGGTGAACCCAAAGCTGTCCTGGGAGCATATGAGGGGAGCGAGATCGAGTGAGACCACTTCATGGAAAAAAGTACATGAGGAAGAGATCTGTCTTCATCTCTGATAAAAGCTGTCTCACTAATCTGGTGCAAAATCAAGAGTAATATGTAGTATCCAAGCCAGCCTTGTGTCTGTGATATGCTGAGGTTCTGGGGAAGTCTTAGTCCCTAACAGAGAACTGTACCTAAGCCCAGGCTCCCAGCCAGCTGCAGAGGCAAACGAAAGCTTCCTGTTGAAGCCATTTCTTAAAAAGGTTATGTCAGTACATTCTGTCCCACGGTCAGTGGAGGTAAATTTCTGTATTAGTTACAGCTCAACTCATGCTTTATAAGAGGCAGGGTGTAGCCTGTATGTCAGAAAGATGGAGTGAGGTGAATTTAAATCAGGAAGAAAGAACTTCAGTGTCTTTCCACCAAACACCAGGTTTCTTCACACCCCTCTCTGCTTTAAGAGCATCTGAATGTGAAATTATCAAAGGAGAGATGTCATTTTGTGTATTTCATTATGACAAACTGGTTGCTTAGATTTTTACTTCTCTCTACTTTGAACTCCATACATAAGTGCCTTTGAATTGTCACCTGTCTTTGCACAGTTTCCAAATATTTCTGTTTTCTGAACAATTGCAGATTGCATGGGACTGAATGTAGGAATGTGTGTCTGGGAAGAGACACGCTGCACTGACCTGCAGTTAGAAGGTGGCCAAGATGGCAGGAGTGCCACAGAGGTGCTGAGTGGTGGATGTCTTGGACGTGCAGATCTCAGGAAAATGAAAGGTAGTGGGACTCTTTAGTAAGAGTCTTTTATTATTTTAAAAAATAGGGAGAGATCCAGCACAAGATCCTGTGCTTGTTCTGTGTCTTTCTGATTGCTACAGGAAAGATCTGTGTCTCAGCGAAGCAAGACAAAGCCAGAAGTTCTGTTTCTGCTACCTTGTGCTTGTGATTCAGTTATTCCCTTCTCTCCAGTTCTAAAAAAAGTTCTAAAGAAGTAGTTTTCAGGTCACTGGAAGCTGTAAAAATGAACAATAATCTTTCAAGAATCAATTAAGCTGTGTTGTAGAGGCACATCTGTCACCTCAAAATAAAAGCAGCTCCCCAAAGGCTGGGTATTTGATGAAGTGGTTTGTCTTGATGTTTGTGATAGGTGGGAAGCCTTGTGCCACAAAACTGGGGAAAGGGAAATGAATGAATAAGGAAGAAGCCAAGAATTTGTAACAACTGGGAACGCAGCCTTGACCAAGTTTTGTCTCGTGGGCTTTTTTTGGGGTCAGATGGTAACTAAAGAAAGCCTGGAACAATGATTAGTTTAAAAAAAGCTATTTGTGTCAGATTGTGTTCAGGGGAAATGTAAGTTGCTGCAACTTCCTTTTCCTATTGAGATGGTGCAGAGGGCATCAGGCTCCAGAATAAACTCGTGAATGTAAAAGCCTGCTTGTCTGCAGGTTAACTGAGTGCTAAAGGTCAAAGATACACGGAAAGCAGATGTTGTTGGCAAAGGAAATAACTATAAGAGCAAATGGGACATGCATCATGGTGACCAAGAAGCAGTAAACCAAGCCTGGATGTAGCTAGAGACCTAGTAAAGAGACTTTCTAAAAGCTCTGAAGTTCTATTTGGCAATTTCTTGGAAGGGTATTGGTGTGAATAGTTCTTTGGGGTGACTCTCTGGAGCAGAATGTGTTTGGATGGCACAGGAAAGGCAACTCAGGTGGCTTGTTTGTGAGATGCTCTGCATGCTCACTTGTGTGGTTCCCTTTTGTGCTGTGGCAAAACTGATTTACATCAATCTGATAAAGAGCTCTAAGAACTTCCTTCAGAACTGTCACTCAACCCTAGGCATAGCTGGATGTTAGTGGAAAAACTCATTGGGAATTGGCAGAGCGGGTGTGAAGACTTATCCTGACAAACTGATTTATCCCCAGGGACTGTCTGGATTCATTAGAAAAATTGGTTTTGAACTTAGAAGTCAAAACCAGATGAAGATAATGAAAAGCTTAAGGAGGCAGTGGAACTGGCTGAGGGTTTTGAATACAGCTGTGCAGCAGAGTAGTGGAAAAAGAAATTGCTGCAGTGGGAAAAGGGGAAAACCTGCTCTTATAAAAACCCATGTAAGCAGTAATGGCCCTTTAATATATCTGACAGGAATGCAGGTTTATTTTGTTAAAAAAAGAGGAATTGGGGTTGGTGGGGTTTTTTTGCAGTAAAGCGGCCAACAGTGCAAAACCAGAGTTCAGTGAAATACTTTCTGTCCTGAAAAACTCAGTTGTAAAATGGTGTGTTCTAAACACAAGGCTGGTCAAAAGAAGAGACTGAAAATGTCGAGAACCCCTCAGCTGGAAGATGGCAATGTAAAACTGACAGGACACTGTGGCCAAAAGTGACACACAAACAGTGAGTGATTTGTGGGGTTTTTAAAAGGTATGTCAGCTGTGTTTTCTAGGGTGTGTTAGATGGCTTCAGGGTGCTGAGAGAAGCTTGGGTGGGGGATAAGGCACCTGGTTTTACAGGTCAGAACAAACCTTGTTAAGAACTGAGTTCAGCAAGGATCCTGCATGGCTTAGAGAGCTAGGAAATGACTGAACTGAGAGAACAAGATGTTTGAAACAATAACCTTCTCTTTTGGGACATTTGAGCACATCACTTCCACATCAAAAGCATGAGAAAGGAGTTGTCTGTGTGGAAGTTAATGAAGGACCAGGCAAGTTCGAAGCAGACAAGGACGCGCTTTCTATTCTGAAGTTCTTCGACGGGGGTGGGAAGGAAGCACTTTCCTACCAAAGAAATGTAGAATGTGTTCGGTGAAGGCTCTGTCGTGTCTGCTCCCCGCTGTGTGCCGCGCAGCTTGCAGGATGCTGAATCAGCAGAGTCAGTGCTGGTGCGCTTCAAAGCAGAGCGTGAGGAAGGAGAGGACAACGCGAGGGTGAAGGGAGGGAAAGGATTGGTTTTGATGACCTCTGGTCCCGGATATCTGACCGTGTTGGCTTCAAACCAGGCCGCGGGTGCTGTGCGAAGCGCCGGTACACTCAGCTCTGTGCCGGGAGAGCCGGGCGCGCTGCCCGGGGAGGGACAGGATCGAGTGCGGCTGTGAGGACACGTCAGGGAACAACACGAGCGCGTGTTTCTGCACCGGTCCCTTCCGTCACATCGCCCCAGGGAATCAGGGCCGTCTGGGGGCTTGTTTTGGCTGGTTGTCTCTCCAGAAGCAGTCGGCGGGTGCTGCGGCTGCCGGCGGCCGCGGGGGTTTCCCGGCGCGGGGAGGAGCCGGGAGCCGCTGCCCGCTGCGCCCGCCCCGCCGCGCTCCTGCCGCTGCATCCCTTCGCTTTGCCTTCCAGCCGCCCGGCTGCTCCCGCAGCGCTGCCTTCGTTTTCCTTTCCCCTGGCTTTTTCTCCTCCCTGACGCTTTGTTTTGCTGCCCGGACTGGTGCCGTGTCTTTGTGCCTCCGTCGCCGGCATGTCCGCGCCTTTGCCCCCTACAGAGCTGTACACGTCGGAGCGGGTCGTCGTGCTGGTCTCCTGTGTGCTTTCCTTCTTGGGTTCCAGCCTCCTGGTTTGCACTCATGCCATGTGGCCGGAGCTGCGGACGCGTCCCCGCCAGCTCCTGCTCTACCTGTCGCTGGCGGACCTCCTCTCAGCCCTGTCTTACTTCTACGGGGTGCTACAGGACTTCGACAAGACCTCATGGGACTGCGTGCTGCAGGGTGCTCTGTCCACCTTCTCCAACACCAGCTCCTTCTTCTGGACCATGGCCATTGCCCTTTATCTCTATGTCACCATTGTGAGGGGCTCACCCACAGGCACAGGGCTGCTCTGCTGCTTCCACGTCGTGAGGTGGGTGCTGTCGCTGTTGCTCTGGTGTGGACCCAGTGGGCACCCACAATGTGGCCAAGAGCCGTTGCTGCTATATGTGGCATTCTCTCCTTGGCCATGAAGTGCTCAGATGGTGGCTCAGGTCACCTGCTCTTTTCTTAAGGATGAGGTGTCCTTTTAAAGTTCTTTTTAAACAAGCATTTTGCTGTCTTAACTGAAGAGCCTTGCTTATTTTGACCCATCCCTTGCCAAATGAAGATGTGCAGATGTAAAAAAGTCAGACTTTTGTTGCTTAAGGTCACATAGATAAACCTGCAGCAAGAGATAACAACTCTGTCAATGCTGTCTTCTGCTTTCTCTCCTAAATCTGCTCTGACATAACCAAAATACCATGAAACTTGTGTTTGCAATCCCTGTCTGCTGCTCCCAGAACTGATGCGTTTGGGATCTATTTCCACAGGTCCCCGACTTCTCAGTGTCAGTCTGGTCTGCAGATCCTTCCCCTTTCTCCAGGGCAGGTTGCTGTAATTCAATACTTGTAGGAGAAGGTAAATCTGCAAGTGAGGAGGCTGCTAGAAGATTGTTTTGCACTTTGAAGGTTGTTTTTATGTGTTACATTGGAAGTCAAATGAAACAGACCATAGTGTAGCTTTATGCCTCAGCTTCTGCTGTTTAGCAAGCTGATTTTGCACTTGTTCAGTAAAAGCTTTCATTATGCAACTGGAGCTTGTGGAATCATGTGCCACCTCGACGCTGAGCAAAACAGTGATCCCTTAGGCCTCTGTGCTGCCAAGCTTTTGCAATAAGTTGTAAGAGGTATGATCTGGTTTTAAAAGAACAACAAAAAAAAAGCTATCAGGGCAAGTACTGAATTTTCTTTGGTTTCTTTCTTCTTCCCCTCTTGCTTTCAAACAGCACCTTTGGGAGGTGATTGAATTAGAGTTGAGTCCAGATATAGGTGGGTGGAGAAAGACATCAAGGCTAAGTGTGAATCAGGGAGGAACTTAAATTCCTGCCCTGCCTGTTCTAATTAGCACTTGACAGGAAGGTTTGTGTGCAAGGAAACCTGAGGTGGTTGCACATCCAGCTGGGTGCACCAGGGTGGTGATGGTGATGTTGAAATAAGATACTGTGAGACAGTGGAGTTTGTTGGGTTAATTCATTGTGAATAGAGAGTTGCCCTTAAGAACTGTGGAAAGGACAGAGTGACACATGAAATCATGGACTGATTCAGGCTGGAAGAGACATTTAAAGGTCATCCAGTTCAGTCTCTCTGCAGTGAGGAGGGATGTCTTCGACTAGATCAGATTGCTCAGAGCCTAGTCCAACCTGACCATGAATGTTTTCAGGGATGGAGCATCAACCACTTCTCTGGGAAGCCTGGTCCAGGATAGGATCATCCTCATTGTAAAAAAAATCCTGTCTTATGTTTAGTCTAAATCTACCCTCTTTTAGTTTAAAACCATTGCTCATTGTCCTGTTGCAACAGGCCCTGCCAAAAAGTTTATCCCCTCACTATCGCTTAAGGAATAGAAAAAAGGAGACTAACTTTTTCAGGGGCCTGCTGTCTACGTCAAGCTGCAACAAAGTGTTGATGCAAATCTGGCTTGCTTGTAATTTTCCTGTCTGCTAATCACTTACTGCATGGGCTTTTTTCTGTACTTGAACTTCTCCATTCAGTTTAATGCTTATCAGCCATGAAATGCAGAAAGAAATGGGCAGGTTCACTGAAATAATGCTGGTTGTTACCTGTGTGGTCTGTTAAAACTGTAGAAAACCCTGTCAGGTTACTCTAACCCTGCAACACAGAGGAAGGGAGGGTTCGAACTGAACATCCTCTGGGTGAATTTGCTAAGTGTGTTTCAAGGTCTTCACAGTAAAACTAAAACACCATCTTCTGTTCTGGGTATTGATCACTCCGCTAGCTCTGTTCAAAGGGCAATACAGAGAGCTTTCATCAAAGACCTGTTACCAGCTTCTGCTTCATAAATGACTCCCATTCTGTGCAGAGCCCATGTTTAAAGCTTCTTCCTGCTTTATGATCCGTATGAAGAGACAGAGAAAACAAGTGAGGACCTGTTCACTGCCTGTCCCTCTGTGACACATCTTTCATCTTTCGTTCCCTGCACTGGAAAACTCAATTGTGAAATCCAATTCTGGACATAGTGCTTGGAGATGGCTTCCCCCTTGCACTTGTCAGGGCTTCAAAGTCTTACTGGCTACCTGTGTGCTCTTGGCCTGAAAATCTTTTAGTACCACACAGATAGAAACTGCAGGAACTGATAAAAAAAGGGGGACTAGCACATATACTAATTGCAGAAGGGAAAGGAGGCCAGACTAGGGCAAAAGGAAAGGTGGCAAGAGGCAGATGATATTTCAGGGATTTAAAAGTTTCCAATATTTTTCCCTAGGCAAGAGCTTGGGATTTTTTCTCCCCTCCTCGCTTCATAGGTTGCTAATGCTGTCATGCAGTGACTGATGTGTGAAGAGCCCTCTGAGAGACACTTCTGGACAGGATTCAAGGCAAGATGGAGTTAGGTCACTCATGTTTCCTATTCTTCACACACAGTTACTCATAAGTGGGAAGTGGTTGTAAAGATGAATACTCTTTTAATGTTGAGTATAACCAGACACTGTTTGTCCTGTAGCTGAATGGAGCTGACTAAATAGATGTTGGAAGTCAGTACCTGAAATTTTCTTTGTAGAGAAATTGGGATGTCACACTGGATCAGACCTGTCCAACAGGTTTGTTCCGTATTAATTCATGTAGTAACACATCTGCTTATTCTACTGCTAAGTGAAAGAAACTACAGGCTCTGTGCTTCTTTAGTTCAGATGGGCTTTGAAAAAAAGCTGACCATTAGCTTTGAAAAGTCATCTGTAGTTGTCAAGTGTAAGTTCTGACACCCAAAGCACAGTTCTGGACTTCTAACTACCAGGTTTCCTTTAGCTGGGTAATGATATCTTTGCTGGGAGAGTAGTTGATTCAAACTCAGGATGAGGAACAGACCAGAAACCACCTTGGTTTTGTTTCTTGCTTTTCTTTTGATAGCAACTGCTGTCAACCCCTGAAGTGTTTGCATATCATGATCAGGCTATGCAGATGGTTATGAGCTTACGTGTGCAGTTCTACTCTGGAGTTCTGTATGCTCACAGCTCCTTCCTCAAATTGTCTGGTATTTCTCTCTTTACAAAGTAAATTTTCCTGTCTGGAAGAAATTGCCTGCAGACTTGCTAGCAGGATGGCTTGTTGTCTAACCTGTGCAGGCAGGTGACCACAAAGCTTTGTTGCTTGTTAAGAGGCTTTGGAAGGAAAAAGAAAACCCAACCCAAACCAACTGTGCAGCATAAATCAAAATGTGGTATTAAGCAATTTGATCCAGGCATACCCAGGACAAGAAAACCATTACAGCTTGAGCTCTACACTGCTGCAGTTTAAGGGTCTTTGTCTTGCCCTGTATAAATGCAGCATTGGTGTTAACATGGAAACATAATGCTGGATTGTGTATCTTGTTCTTAATAGATTGCCAGGGGCTGTGTTAGGGAAATAAGTACTGTGGTATCTGCCTTAGGAATGGGATTGCCAACCTTTTTACAGAGAGGGAGAAGGGTGTTTTCCCTTCTCTCCTGAGATCCAAGTGTGCTTTTGACAGGCTCAGCCCACATAATTGCACTGCCTCTGGGGCTCAGAGCAGAATTTCTGTCTCTTTATGTTGTCTCGGATCCTTTTTGCTCCAGTCTTTTCACATGCCTTGAGCGTATCATATTCTGATTATTTTCCTTCTCCATTCTTCCAGATGAGTGTCAAGCATGGATATTTTCCAGTCTGGGGGAAACTGTCATTTAGAGATTCTCAAGAATAACCAAATCACTAGTCTCAGTTCTCCTTTCCAGGTGTCTAAAATGGAGCTGAAGAAGTTGACTGTAACGTCTAGTTATAGATTCTTTCTAACTTCTCTTGGACTTTGTGATCCTTTGTCCTTGCTGTTACTTGTAATAGCCATCTGATCCCAATACACTGCTTTGGTGAAAATTAACTGCCTGATATGTGACGGTTTTCTTTCACATTCTTCCTTTTACTAGTTAGTTGCTTGAAGATTGTTTGACATCCTTTGTCTACTGGTTTATTTCATACTGTGGCCTCTCTTGCTGTGTCTGTAGTTACTCATTATGTTCTTTTTTATGTCTGTGCACAGTGATTTGACCTGACTTTGTCTGCTCATATCATTCTCTTTCAGTTTCAGGTAACTGTGGAGACCTGAATTTGGGCAAATTAGTTTCTTAATCCCCTTCCCTTTTCTTGGTGCTGGAGTAATTTATACTTGTGTGCCTTAATATAATTTCTTTAAGGAAGTGCCAGTTCTCTTGATTTCTTTACCTTAGTGGTCACTTCTTCCAACTGTACTGAAACTTGAGTGTCTTTGCATCTGCAATCCTTGTTTTCAGACAGATGGCTGTTTTTACCGAAATGAGTCTTGAGCTGTGTAGAAACTTTGATGGCAGCAGCAATGTTTGGAATGTTTTTAGAAAGCCTGCTCTGATAACAGCATGGGGAGGGCTTCCTGCACCACAACTGTCCTTAAATAACAACACTGCCTTGGATTAGCACTGGCTGTTCTGAACTCAATAGTGAAACAAAATGTTCTAGGCATGCTCAAAGGCTGACTCTGAATCTTTTACAGTATTATAGTTACATCTGTTGTGGTTTGTGAGTAGGTGAACCCAGACATTATCTGAGAGTAGGAAATGGGGTATTTTTGAGACCTAGTATGATGAGATTATCTCTGATGTTTCAGTTGGGCTGTGGAATTTCAGATAATCTGGTCTAGGCAACTGCTGGTTGCCTACGTAGTCTGATGCATGTGAAACTGATTTTAGGAGGAAGACCTTTTTTGTGCTCTTTGCAGCTGCTCTGGGCTGTCAGTGACAGACAAGTGTGAACCATGAAGGTAAGGAGAGCAATACAGTCATGACTTTGTTTTCTTGGCATCTGGAGGGATGAGGAGGGGTTATGCTGGCAGCTCAGTCCAAGCACTCTCAAGCATTTGTGTCATTTTATTGAATAAGAGTCTCTTGTCCCTCCTAAGGCTCCACAGAACCTTCCTTTGGGGATGAGTGTGAGAAGGGTGGGTGATGCATGCCATTGAATGTAGGGCAGTATTTCAGCTCTGGAATAATATGTGGGTTGTGCATCATAGGCTAGGGCAGGCCTGTAAAGTCCTGGTTGTTAACAGCACCCAGGAAGGGACTGAGTATTTTGACCTTTGGGCTTGTGGAGTTTTTCACTTCTTCCTGATGTTTTTTTGTGGGCAGCCCAAGCCGATCATCGACTTCATGTACGTCACCGATTCTTTTTTCTTGTAAATGCTTCCCTATATTTGCCTCTGCTGTCAAGAGAAGCTGAAGTCAAAACGCATATGATGTGAATATGGCTCCTCTTTACTTTCTTAGCTTTTTGCTGTTACTCACAGTGCATTTCTGTGGGAAGAAACTTGCCTTCTGTCCTTCACAAATTATCCTTTTGCTCCCAAAATATTTACTACACCTTCATTTAAAAACAAACAGACAAAACTCAAAGAAAACACTGATGGAGTAAACTTTTGTGTTTCTTCATGTGCTGATCCTTTATGTGCCAAGTGTCACTTAGAAATCAGAGTGTGTGATTTGACTAGCTGTGCTCTGAAAGCTCTGAAGCAGTCAGCTGCTCTTGAATGGCTGGGTCCTACAGGACAGCCACATTGTACCATGCCCTGACCTAGTCAAATCCTTGACTTCACCTATATGCAAGAGAGAACAGGAGAAGGGTTCATCTCACTGGACTCTGTAACTGCTTGCTGTGCAAGCCAGGCACCACTTCATTATGCATCTGTCCTTCAGGACTGGGGATCCAAGTTCCTAGAGTAGGCTCCTAGGAAGTGGATTTGCAGCCCACACTCAGATGGTGTCAAATACCTGTTTGTCAGTCCCTTCCCTTCATCCTGGAATAGATTTTGGCATCCTGTCTGATGAGGAAACCCTTTGATCTGCCACCCACTTTCCCTGAGGTGTGGAGAGACTAAACGGAGTGTGTTCTTGGCTTAACCTTGCTCTTCGTGTTGTCTCCTCAGCTGGGGAGTGCCCCTTGGCATCACGGTGGCAGCTGTTGCTCTGAAGAAGATTGGCTATGATGCCTCCAACGTTTCAGTGGGCTGGTGCTGGGTCAACCTGGATGCAGAGGATCGGGTCTTGTGGATGTTGTTAACGGGGAAAGTGTGGGAGATACTGGCTTATGTGACTTTGCCTGTGCTCTACATTCTCATCAAGAAGCACATCAACAGAGCGGTGAGTATTTGGATGCTTTCAGCTTAGGCTGCACACTTGCTGTGTGATTATGTCCTCCCATGCTCTGGAGATGTTGAGGCACATTTAGCAGCTGCACAGGCAGGAATCACTTCATACCCACTGAAATGCACCACAACTGGGATCAGCAGCACACTTGATTGAGCAGCCTGCAGCATCATTACCCAGAGGCTTAGCACAAGAAGGATGTAAACGCTTTTGGAAAAGTTATGGTGGTCATGGGATGTACATGAGTGACCTGAGAATCCTACAGTAAGAATGGGAACAGGATGGGAAGGACAAAATTCAGCTTTAATCAGTTTAATCCACTGTTCCACTTCAACCAACCCTGAGACTGGTGTCTGGACTTCTCTAACCTCAGTCATCTTAAGATCTCTAATGGTAGTCTGTGTTTATGAATACCTGCTTTGTACTAGCAGCGTCCAGCCCCATTTGGGAGTCTGGGCACTGTGTAGCATTAGGCACTATATGCACACATATGGGGGGCTTCAAAATTCAGAGGCTTGTTTGCTGCTGTTCTTTGTGAACATAAAGAATCCAGGCATTTAGGATAACATTTGCATGATAGAGAAATCTAGTTTGAGAGTGGCAGAGGGAGCTACATGCAGAGGTTCCTTCGAGTTGTATTAGGGGGGAAAAAAAACCCTCCACACCTGAATAGTTGTCCTGGAAAATGCTGCCACTGCAAAGCTGCTTGTGTGGTGCAGCCATGGCAGTTGTAATTAGGGAGAAACAAATCTGGTTAGGGCAGCATCCCGCAGACAAGTTGGAAGAACAACGTAGTCTAAAGCAGTCCAAAGGGTCCTGGGAAGGGGGAGTTGGGAAGAGTTTGGGAAGAGTTTGCTGGTGCCTGTCACCATCACCTGACAGAAATCAGACAGGACGCTGTGTTCCAGCAGCTGTCAAAGATAGCAGTGTGACTGCCTGGAAACCTGACCCCCCACCTCACCAGACTCTTGCCCTCTTGCTCTGCCAGGGATTCTTGGGCACTTGGCTCTCCCTTCCCCACTCTCAGCCCTGACCCTCTTTTCAGGAGCAATGCTGAGGACAGGCAGTTGTCACTCTGTTCTGACAATGAGGGGTGTGAGGGCTGGAGCAGCAGTACTCGGGCTCATCTTCTTCTCATCACTGGGGGTTTTGCCAATCCTGGTGGCCTGCTTACTAACAGAAGGGCTTCTGCTTCGAAGGAAGAGCAAGAGGCAGCCAGGACTGGATTTGAGCTGTAGTAATTATACCTGAAGTGGGTTTTACAATACTGGCTCCTACACAGTCTGAGAGACAGGAGCTGTTGTTGGGGTGGGAACAGGGACACAGAGAGTGCACACCAACAGGTTTCCAAATGGAAAAGACTGCATGGGACATGGATGGGAGGCTGCACTGAAAGCCCTCAGTAGGGTTTGACTCAGGCTACTGTGCAGTGTTGTCTTACACTTCTGTTTTGGAGGAGGTGAAGTGTCAGGACTAGGAGTACTGAAGGGATGGAGAATACTGTGCATCAAAGTTATATGTGTTCTGTAGCCCTGATGGTAGCAGGAATAGTTTCCTACAGGTCAGCTATCCTGAGATTTAATCTCTTCACCCACATTAACATCCTGGTATTTAGCATCATGTGTCCCAGCAGCTGCACTGGGTACTGTGTCAACCTGCTCTCCCCAGTCCAGGAATCTGTGTGCATCCAGTAGCTTCCACTATAGGAAGGTCTCCTGGGCCTTAGAACTCCAACCACTCTAATCCAGGACACAGATCCCTCATTCTTTGTTTTCTGCATGTGTTGATATATAGAGGTTTGGCTTGTCTAAATCCATGGAAACCCATTGCTGACAGTAGATGGTAAGGGATCAGGCAGTAGGGTCTACAGAAACATACTGAAAGACACATTCACCTGGGCATAAATTGCTTGTGGAACTTGCTGGCTCTGATGAAGGTCAAAAGTCTGAATAGTTTGAGAAGGATGAGTCAGACTTCTCATACACACACACACACATATATATGATTATTGACACCTATCTATATATTTATTAACACCTAAGGCCAAAGCCTTAGCCATGCACTTACAATGTGGTCAAGCCAGCAGCAATGGGGCCAAGCCACTGGCCCAGCAAAACTATTTTGTGGAGCCCTGCCTCCTATTTATGTGATGACCTGGTTTGTTGGCCACTCCATAGCAATGCTTGTTAATAGAAAGCTTTAGTGGGACTCTGGTGCTCAGAACCATGTCCCTGTTAACTTCCCACAAGATGCAAAAACTGAGTTTGTTTGGGAAGAATCCCCAGAGCTCAATGTCCCATATGTGTAGTTTCTTTGTTCATGTTTTTGTCTCCCTCCCACCCTCCATGGAAGCATGCAGCTCTCTCAGAATATCGCCCCATTCTCTCAAGAGCACCTGCATTTCAGCCCCGGACTTCCATAGCAGATAAGAAGTTGATTCTCATCCCCATCATCTTTATCATCCTCCGCATCTGGAGCACTGTCCGATTCATTCTGACCCTCTGTAACTCCCCTGCAGTGCAAAACTCAGTCCTGGTTGTCCTGCATGTAAGTATTGGTCAGGAAACGTATTAGAACGAGGATCTGGGAGGGAGATAAGGCTTTGTTGCTCGATAGCACTTTTGTTTTGATGGCAGGATGCAGCCCATTGAAAGAACATCAGCTACCTCTGGCAAGAGCTGCCTAGGAGTCTCATCAACAACTATTTCAGCAGCATCTAGTGGCTACAGAGAAGAACTGCAACAGGAGTATTGGGCAATGCTACCTGGTTGTAGGAAAAGCAGGCTCAGCCCAGCACTGTTGGGTGTCTGTCGTTCATCAGGGCTGAGCCTGCTCCTACCCTGCTCCAGGCTGTGGCAGTGGCAGCCCACAACAGCCCTCTGGGCTGCTTTTGGGTACTAGGTTGATTTTAATGAATCTATGTTTCTCTTTGGGTGCCTGTAGGGACAGCACTGATGAATTAACTCCTTTCTTGCCCTTGCAGGGAATTGGTAACACGTTCCAGGGAGGTGCCAACTGCATTATGTTTGTCCTCTGCACACGGGTGGTTCGGACTCGTCTCTTCTCCTACGTTTGCTGCTGCCGCTACAACGAGTTGGATTGGCCTTTGCAGAGATCAAACAGCTCCTGGCAGCACCCAGAACTCCACAAAGACAAGGATGTGCCGGGCCCTGAACAGACAAAACCTCAGCTTTCCAGCACCTGAGCCTGGTCCACAGCTCAGTGTTGATTTCTTCTTTCTTGGTAAAGCTCTAGTGTGAGTCTTCCCCCTTTGCTCTGCCTCTGCACAGCTTCATGACGTGAGGGTGGGGAACAGTTATCACTAAGGGGTTGACAGAGGTAGGGTTCTGCTGCTACTGTGGAGGTTCCCTGTCTGACTCTACAGCAGCTCCCCATTATTCTTCATTTGAGGAGAAACCCTTTGTAGAACTGATCCACTCCCCTTCCCTGTGAGGTGGGGAACACTAGTGAGAACTTGAGAGGAATCAGTGTCTCCTTCTGATGTGAAATACCCTGCATGCATACATTTCTCCAGTACTTCACAGTTCAGATGTATTTGGTGCCTCAAGTTTTCCTTATAAGGTAGTGTAATCTCTTCTGCTGATCATCATAAAAAGAAAACAGAAAGTAAATGATTCATCCAGGCTTACGTAGGAGATCTGTTAGGAGCTAAAACTTTGACGGGAGCTCTCCATTTCAGGCACAAGATTGGATGCTGATATCTTTGCAAGGTCTAGTTGTGCAAGCATCTTGTTTCCTTGCTTGACCTCATGAGTGGTAGTTGCAGAACAAGCACGGGTGTCAAGACTTAACTGATCTGGGAACACTAGAGGTTGTGGTGCTGTGTGAGCTTCTATCTGGAGCAGATATTAGTAGCACTCTCTTCAGTAACAGAGTGCAGCTGAAGGAGGTAAAAACCTAGAGAAGCTGGTCCTGATGGCTTAGGTGAATGTAAACCATGACATGCTGGAAATTGCAGTCTCTTCAGAAAAAAAAGTATGGAACCCTGTGTGCTTCTGCAGTTATGTTTATTCTGCAGGTCAGAGTAAAAAAGGCTGAGCCTGAGAGGCAACACACCTGCCTGGGTCATGGGGCACAGCAGCTTGAGCATCCTGGAAAGCAGCTGTGCATTGGTAGATCTTTGAGTAGACATATCTTGTATGTCTGTTTCTTGCCCTTGCAGACCACAAAGTCCCCAAACCAAAGGATTTTCTTTTTGTTGTTTTTAAATCAGTTCTTTTGAATTTATGTAACTAGTTTTTGCCAAAAGAGCAGGAGCCTCATGAATTGCCTGGGGAGAGGGAGCAGCTGCCAGGCTCCTGCTGCCAGCACCCAGCTGCTCAAAAGCTGCTCTTGCGAGCACAGTTGCAGAACAGTTAAATGATACAGTGATCCCGTGGGATCATAAGGCAGAACTGAAGGCTTGGCATTAATTTTATGAATCATTTTTCATATATTTAAACCCCCTTGTACATAGGCTGCGTAAACAGGGGAAGGTGGAGTCCTAGGAGCGGGGTAGCTGGTCTCATGGGGCTGCAGAGAGGCTCAGCTCTTTAGCACCCCTAGAGTCCCTGAAGGGAAGACGTGAGCATCTTATTTCTGGCATGGGTGGCTGCAAGAGGGGCTTTTTTTAAACTTCTAAAAGACAAGTAGCAACCTCGATTGCTCAACCTCGTGTTAATCCCACGTGTCTTGGAAAGAGGAGTGTGATTAGAAACCCCATGCAGAGAGGTAGGGGTTTGAGACTTGGAACTGTGCCGTGTTCGGTCTTTTGGAGCCAGTTCTAAAGAGAGCAAGTTAAATTGTCACCAACTTTGCTTAAAGGAACACAAAACAAATCACTGCAAACACAGAAATCCACCACCCTACCCCCCAAAAAAGGCAAAAAAAAACCCAGCAAACCCCCAAGCAACCAGTCCAAACAAACTCCTTGTTGTCAGTTTGCCTTTTTCCATAACAGAGCTCTGAGGAATGTGCAGCTCCACAAAACGACATGTCCAGCTCGCAGGGGTTCAGGGAAGCATGCTGCTTTGTAAAGGCCAGCTCTTGGCAGTAGCACCTATGGTCACAGCATCTCAGGCATCATCGTGTGGGCAAAGACAAAGAAAGCAAAAATAGCCATCAGAGAACCTCCTAGTTCCTAACACTGAAGCTAACTACAGCCTAAATATGAACAGAGGTGGATAATAGTGGCAGTGGTGTGCAGAAATGCTTGGCTGCTCCTGGCAGGTCCCCCGCAGGCTCTGGTATGGACATGCACGTGCAGGGCTGGTGCTGGAGTGCAGTTCTGCCTGCAGCCTGAGTCATCTGTGAAGGTGACTTTGAAATGTTCCCTGGCAGGCACGGGCTGGAGAGTTTGAACTTGAATGTTTCTGAAAGTGGCTGAGGTCTGGGTACCTGGCTGTACTTTAGGAATGCCTGTTTTCATCATGCCTGTTTTCAGCTGCTGCAAGGTGACGTTGCTGCAGCTTGAGCTGCAGCAAGCCTGTTACCCTGGCTCAGGGCAAACCCACGCTCACTGACTGCAGGAAGACCATGTGGTTCTGGATTTCGAATGTGCTTCTTTTTGAGCAGGTGTGGAATCATCCCAGAGCCTCACAGAGGGAGCTAAAGCCTGGGGAAAAGCACCTCCGGAGTGGCTGAGCAGGCAGAAGAGACCCCGCTCCTCCTCAGTGTTCAGATACCAGCTGCTTTGGTCTTGAGCTTTGCTCAGGAGCCTCTGGAAGATACTGTTTGGTTGCACTCCAACTTCATGGGTTCCTTTCCTCCTTCCTCTCTCCCTCCACTATAAATCTTAACAACTGTTTGGGGTTTTGCTTTTCTGTCTGATGAATTGAATGTGTTTGTGAGTTCTGGGGTGGCCAAATATCACTGTAACAGAAACTTTCCTGGCTGCTGCTTAGGCCTGTCCTGGGTGTGCACTTTAGACCCAGGGTGAGGTCTTCTAGGCAGCTCCAGACTGGCTCCTGTTCTTCACTTGAATGTGGACAATAGCGTGCAAACATGTTTATTTTGTGAGGGTGATGGATGATTCTTCTTGATGATGTGTTCCTTCTCCTTGGTGGTTAGGGCTTGTTATCATCAGTATTTGTGGTGGCAACGTGCTAATTGTCTCCTGGGAAGATCTGAACTCTACAGACTTCCTTGGTGCTCAGGGATATCTGGAGGTACCAGCCCAGCCTCCAGCAAGAGCCCTCACCAACAACAGGACAGCGTCTGGCGTGTGCTCTGAACTCCAGGTCTCCTTTAAAGCACTGTCTGTTCTTCCCTTGGGAGTGTTATATCAGAGCTGGGGAGGGGATGGGTTTTTGTTTGCTCTTTGGAGACAGCATTTTACCTTATCTACAGCTCGTCACTTGTTTGTTTTTTAAACATTTACTTCAACTTTTGCAAAATAAAGTTTTATTCTTTGCTAAGGTGTTGTTCAAGCATGTTGTGCTGGGTCTCCTCACCTTGGAGAACCTGCTGCAAGATCTTCCTTCAGGTTTCTTTTTTTGTCTACCTTGAAGACTGAGACGTGCTGGAAGACAAATCTTTTCTACCTATTTGTGGATTCGCCCTATCTTTTTCTTATATGTATAGGGGTGTTAAACCTTTCATCAGTTGGAGCAACCTGCTCACTAGTTTGTGTTGTTATAGCTCATTGTTACTGGCCTATTGCTATGAGCTAGGACAAGGCTTCCAAGAAGTGAGTATGTGGGTCTTGTTTCCCTTTGCCTCAGCTGATTTTATGTACTATGTGTCTCAGCTCTATGACACTACAAATTAATATCTAATAATGAGGTTACAAATTGCACATGGTCCAGAAACAAGACGGGTGAAACTAATGCTAGGGGACCTGCTGCCCTCCCAGGACTTGCTCAAAGAGAGAAAATTCAAGTCATTCTGGGGAATAAAACCCAGAGGCATGGACAGGCTGACAGTGGAGTCTTGCTCTGCAAATTGTCATGTGCTTCCAACCTGTGAATGAACCTTTTCTCAGAATAGATTCCAACTTTCTTGGCTGTTTCACACGGCTGAAGGCTGCCAAGACCCCTGGGTGCTATAATCAGAACTGATGGAGCAACAGTGTCTGTTACAAGGGTTGCACAATGATTCCCATCTGGGATATCTTCCTTGCTGTGGCTTATATCTGTGCCTCACATTTAACTGGTTGATGTGGGCAGGCGAGGAAAAGATTGCAGACGCTGCAGACAGTGAGCAGAGGGAAGCTGGTTTGTTCTGTTGAGCTAGAAGGGATTGAAGGCTCCTGGCAGTAGTTGGGCTGCTCTGTCAGAGGCCCTTGCAATGTGTGCTTCGTGTCAACGCTCTGGGTGATGCCAGTTTTACTTTCAAACCTAGGAGATCCGTGATTACTTTGCACTAAAAGGATGAATCTCCTCATTGCTAAAGCAGAGGAGCGGCTTAGAGAAGTCATTTGTGGTTGTGCCACTACTCTCTTCTCATCATGAAGAGCACTGACAGATGTGACACCACTCTAGTGCTGCCAAACATAATGTTTCTAGGACAGTTTCATAATACAAGTCACTCCTGCTACTCGGAAGCCATGTGATGTCTGTTGTGCTGCACTGCATTGCATGTCCCCTGTAGTCTGTGCAACCCTCTGGGGAGCCGCAGAAATCAATGAGCTGGCGAAGGGCAGGTCTGGGCTGGCATGGGTAGTATTTGTCCTGGATAGAAAAAGGAACCCATTAAGGTCCAAGAGGGCAGTGTGGGCATTTGGACAGTCAGGTGGTTGTGCTGAGCAAAGTGCAGATGGAAATTCAATATCCAAGCATTCCACCACTTTCTGAAACATCTTCTGGCTCCCACAACCCTGCCAACAGTGGAAGGACCAGACAGCTCCCAGCCCAGCTTAGCAGATGGTGATATGGTAAGTTTACAGATCTCCTTTGTTTTCGTTTTGGGGATGTGGCTGAGGCTTGTGAGATGGTCTTTGAGAGCAGCAACAGAAAAAGAAGGTTGTCAAGATGTTACCTGGCACTGCCTTTTTGCAGTGAAAATGAGGTCTCATTTATCTCTTTGTTCCAGAGCCTCATGTCTGCTACTGTTTACCTGCAGAGTGTGCTGTGCTTACTTACCCAGTCACCCCCTTTCCTATTGCTAGGGGATCAGGCTGCCATATCTGCCTGTTGCTTAATTGATTGGAAGCCATTTATACAGCTGATAAAGCAGTATCTGTACATGACTTATTTGCAAACAAATTATTTTTTACTTAATTACTGTTTCACCTTGAGGCCCCACTTGTAGCTCAGGACTGCAATTAGCCTTGACTGAACATGGCAATTCCTTCCCAAAATGCAGGGGGAAAAGCTACTGATGTCACTCTGGTAGCCGTGTGCTGTAGGATGGCTCCTTGCAGCATCCTGCAGCATGGCTGACTGCCAGCTCCTAATCAAACCAGCACTCTCTACAGCTCACTGCCAATGTTCCCCAGCAGGTCTTTTTTTTAATTTTTTTTTTCTCCTGGAAACTGAGCTTTCTCTATTAATTATTATTGCCAAAGATGTGGAGATTTTATAAGATTCAGCTTTCAGCACACGTGTGTGTGTGCTGAGTGTAACTAGTCACGTGCACACGTGTATGGGCACTCCTGCCCTGTGGAGGACAAGAGGAAGGAGACAGAGCTGAGTTCATGTCTCCAGGCAAACGTTCTCAGGGAGGTGCCAGACGTTTCATAGGTGCTGTAGCCAAAACTGAATACGTGCTTGTAAAATGCCTATGAAATTGTCTCTAATTGCTCCTTACTGGCTCCGTTCTTTGCCCAGGCCCACGAGGATCTCGGCTGGTGAAGGAGATAAACCCCTGCGATTGCTTGGAAGGTACAAGAAGTTCACTCACCATCCTGTCACCTTTAGTCGATCTCTCCCAAGGTCACCTCTGTGTCAATTGCTACCTTATAGATGTTGCTGCTAGAAATCTTGCTGTGATTGGCAAATATCCTAAGTGTTCTGCTGCTGTAAGCAAATAGTTATTCTGAAAGATTTATGAATGCAAACAGACGTATCCTGTTTGGTATCTGTATGGGTTGAGATTATTTCTTCACGTTCAGGGAGAGACTTTAAAGGCCGATAAGAAAATTCTCCTTATAATTACTGAGTATCAGAGGGGCTGTCACTTTGACAAGAGGTCCCAAAGGAATGATGCTGTCTTTTTTCATGAAAGAAGTTTGTCTTCATTGCAGCTTCTTCGTTCCTGGGACAGAATGACTCAATTGTCATTTTCCCTCTTCTGTGAAAGTGAGAACTAAACTTGTTCTAAACTGAGTGAGCTATGGCCTGGCCCTTGTGTTTTGGGGTGCTTTGAGCACTGTTGGAAGTGCTCAGCATGGGAAAAGCTGAACTCACTTAAAATGCTTTGATTACTGCCAGCTGGCTGCATTCTCTCAATGGCAATGCAGAGGAAGGTAGAGAATGATGAGTTGTGAGTTTGCATCTCTCTTCAGTTAAGGCATCGTATGATAGATGAGACTGAAGCAGGAGTAGTTCCTAAAAGACACAGAGTGTTCTTGAGGTGTGATCTACTGCCAAGAAGCCCTAGCAAACAGCATCCTTGAGGATTTTATAACAAATGCCATAGAAGACAAGTGGCAAGAAGTCTAGGGACTAAGTTCCACTACCCTGAAAGGAACAGGGCTCAGTTCCCCTTTGGGTTTTTAGAGCAGGATGCTTTCAGGCTGCAAGCCTCCCAAGAATTCATTGGAGGACATGTGAACAACTCCTGTTGCTCAAGAGGATGTGGGGTGTTTTTTTTTTAACTGGTGATTAAAGACAGACAGACCAATAACAAAAGGGTTTGCTTCCAATTTCTGTGGCTGCTACAGGTATCTTTGAACTTTGCATTTCTCTGATAAACTCTTGGCATTGTAGTTGACTATTAACCAAGTCCTGTACTGTCCAAAGTAGATTTGTAGTGTAGGAAGTTAATAGTAAGCCAGCAACACGTGGCATGCCTTGCATGTAGAGGCAAAGGAACAAGCTTTGGTGGAATAACACTGTTGTTTTACCTATTGTCAGAAAGAGAAATCTGAGAGGATGAACTTGTTCTCTGGCAAGTGCAAAAGTGCCCTGTGCAAATAGTTCTGTGCAAGTTAGGACAAGGAGCAATATTTTGACCTGAGGGCAGATAGGCAGCTTGTGACTGTGGGAGGGTTAATGCAGGTGGATTTTATCAAACACTCTCTCTATTGCCAAAGTGACTCCAACAAAACGCCGTGTTTTCCCCTCTCCAGCTGTGCCATCCACAGCTGCCCATGAGCTGCAGGGTGAGGGAGCAGCAGCTCCGTTGCTACAGGCTTATCTTGTCCATATTCCTGGGGGAAAACTGCTCATTTAGCAGCTTTTGCAATAAGTCTGCCCCTTCTAGTTGGACAGATGAGCCTGTTTCCACTGTAGCTAGGCAACGTTGCTGTTGACAGTCGGGATCTGGCAAAAGAGCCTCTGATCTAGCAGCGACAGACTTGAACAAGGAAAAGAAAGAAGACACGAGGCAGTCACGCAGCGTAAGGGAATGATCAGACAGCAACTTTGGCTGACAGAGCCTGTCGTTGATTGGATGTTTTCTGGAAAGTCACAGAGGGACATTTTCTGTGCAGGGTGTTTCCATCTCTTGCGTTTTCTGTTTTGGCTATAAAAGCCTGGACTTGGCATCCGTGATTCAAACACCAAAATGAAGTTGAAAGACGAGAAGCGGGGCAGCTCTGACAACAATGAAGGTTCAAAGGGGGTAAGTATGCCAGACCCTGTGCTTCCAACTTCAGCCTCACACACACACACGCAGAGCGAGCAATTTGAGAGCTGCTGCTACGTGTAGAGCTAGAAGTCCAAAATCTTTTGGGCTGCCATATCCACAGCTGCTCTCACAGGGAGAGCAGAGGTGTCTGTGTTCTTAGATTCAGCTTGTGTCCATCTGCAGCACAGGGTTGCACTGAATCTCCTGATTTTTCTCCCTTTGCAGCTGACCTGCCATCTAACTTCTGCGTGACTTTCCCTTTCTGTGTGTGTTTCCTTTCCTACTTTCTCTCCAATTTTAGGCAGCAGATATTTCTGGGTGAGGGCTGCTTTTCCCAGCAGCATTTTTTTCATGGAGTCTTGCACCATTCAATGTTTGTGTATGCCAGAGATTTTTCTAAAAGTGACTGTGAATAACACCAGTGGCTTTTTGGAGCTGCTGGGGATTGTTTTGTGAGAGCAAGGCAGCCTGCTTTTCATCAACAATGCCAGAATGTCAACAGTCTCCTCCTAGAAAATATAGCTGGAAGCCTCAACTTCTCTCTGATCCTTGCTCTGAGACCAGCTTGAATTTTGATCTCTGGCAATGCCTTAAACTCTACTGGTCTCTGAAGGAGAGCTGCTGGAGCTTCTGAGGAATATAAGGAGCACCAGCAGCTATTTGGACATATGTTCAGTTAGGGAAATGACAGCTCCTCATCTGGGACTTGAGATGAGTGCTGAGACATAAAAGCTTGCAGATATTAAAGCTAATGATGGTGAGAAGAAAAATCATATGCATCTTGAATGAAAAAGAACATTACTTTACGGATGTGGAGATGTATATTAGCCAACTAGTTTGGAAAACCCCAAGTGAACAGCAGAGTCCATACAGGAGGGCCAGCCTGAGGGCTGAACAGCAACTAAACTGTGAAAACCCAGTTGCTTGTAACCCTGAGGACTCTGTACCCACAAACATTGGTTGGTGTTTGATCTTACTCAGGATGGCAATTCCACCCTTCTATTTAACTGCCAAGTGCTGCTTTTATACCTCACAACCAAGCCCTCGCTGAGCTACTTGGATAAGTTCTAATTGGCTTCAGTGGCAATCGGATTAGATCCACAAACAGCTTGATCCTGACAAGTGAGAGGCAGAACAAGCCAGCGTGTGGAAGCAGAATAAATGAACAGGAAAGGGATTTTGCCACCTGATGCAAAGTCTCTCCTTTTTCTGATGCTTTCTCGTGCCAGTATCCTGTGTTCTTTCACTAACCAATTTGCATGTCGGAAGGAGAATAATTGCATACAGTGTTTTTCTCTGTGGGGTTGCATTTGAAGCATGATAACTTAAAAATTATTCATAAGACAATACCTGGAAAGAGCAGAATTAATTACTATAAGGACTATGTGCAAATCAAGCAGAACAAAAGGAGTTAGGGAAACAACCCATTGGGCTTTAGTTGTACAGTCACATCCAGTGAGAAACACAGAAGGCAAGTCTTAGGGTATTTCTTTTATCAAATGCCATTTATGCCTAAAAGCCAAAGCTGCTTCTAAGGTGCTGCTTGTGTGTTTTCTTTCCCCTTTGCAGAAAATGACACTTCTGCTTGCTCTGGTGACACTGATATCTGCGTTTGGATCTTCATTCCAGTATGGCTACAACGTGTCTGTGATCAATTCCCCAGCACCGGTAGGTTGGGCTGTGGAGTGGACCATGACCTAGGAGTAGATTTATAAACAAAGCAAAACAGGAACGTAACAGTAGATTATGATTGGGCAGATGCTTGTACTTCTCCTTGCTTTCAGTCACTGGTAACCTGGTGAGAAGCGGTTCCCCAGGACAGGAAAGGGGGGATGTTGAAGGGGATGTTGAAGTTAAAGCATATAACACTGCTCTGCAGACTTAGCCCTGCAAAGACAGGGCATGAGGAATGCCTTCCCCTCTGCAAACCAGGCAACTCCTGGAAGGCAGGATGACTTATTGTACCGGTTACCTAGCCCAGGCTTCTCCATCCTTCTTTTGCATTTGTTTTCCAATTTGTTTTCAGGGCATTTGGTTAAAGCTTCATGGCATTTATTGTTCATTAGCTTTCACTGTATGTAAAGTTCACTCACTGTGCTAAACATGCTCTGTGTTTCATTCCAGTACATGCAAGCTTTCTACAACAAAACCTACTTCGACAGGAATGGAATTCCTATGGACAGTAGCTTCCAGACACTGCTCTGGTCTCTCACTGTGTCCATGTTCCCTCTGGGAGGCTTGTTTGGGTCCCTCATGGTGTGGCCTCTGGTCAACAATTGTGGCCGGTACGTGACAGTGGTGTTTAACGTCCTTTGCTGGGCTCAGATAAGACTTGCCTCACCGGTCACTCCAGCTTGCCAAGCCCAGCAGGAGCATGACTTATGTCATGCACACCTCAACTGTAAAGCAGGTGGGCCAGTGATTACTCACTGGACTCAGCAACACACGCCATCTCCCACGTGTGGAAGCATTTATATGGTTTCACTATAGTCAAGGCCAGGCTATATGCTGGGCATGATGCCAGGTAGAGAGCAAGGATGAAAGTCCTGGGTTGAGATCTGCAATCAGACACAACTTCTGCTGCTTGGATTTCCTGGAAAACTTCAGCTCTTTCCTGAAGCCTTCATTCCCTGCAGCAAAACAAATGGGACAATCACCATTTTTGCTTTGATTAGTCTTCAGGGTGGTGGTTCATTTGAGGTCTGGGGATAACAGAGGGGATCTGTCTACTTTTGGGGCCTTAAAAAGGTAAACTGAATCTGTCTCCTCCTCTGTTATTTTGCAGAAAGGGCACTTTGCTGATAAATAACTTCTTCTCCATTGTTGCTGCAGTCCTTATGGGAACCTCAGAGGTAGCAAAAACCTTTGAAGTAATCATCGTTTCACGTGTTATCATGGGAATATATGCTGGTAAGTGAGAGGCTGGATGGGAAAGGGAGAGCAAGACATATCTTCTTGGCTATATAAAGGTTTTGCTTTCTCACAACAGATGGTTGCATGGGTAGCACATTTTAGCCATACATCTGCATAACAGTGCTGGACTTGTGGCAGAAGTACCAAAGATGTCTAGTAAACAGTGGCAGGGAGGCTGGAATTTAAGATGCACAGAGGAGATGTGTGTCTGTGGATGCAGCTATGCTCTGCAATAAGCATGTCCTGGGCACTGAAGCTCCAACAGCCAGGAAACCTGATGACAATCTGTTTTCCCAGACATCTTAAAGTAGATAGCCTGGTGCTTTTTGCTTTAGTTCTTTAACATAATGAGAAACAGAGTATTCCTCCAGAGGCAAAGTCATTGGAGTCCATGCCAGACCCTATAACCCAGTCCTGGCACTGACTGTTCTTCCTGCATAAGAAGAGTGTTGAAAAAAAGAGAGTAAAGGGCACAGAGCTGCATTTGCTGCAAAGACAGTGGGAAGCCAAGGAGTGCGGTCTATGTGAGTTGCTGTTATAAGTGGCTCTGTTAGAGCCCAGAGTGGCTGGGTACTCCCTGCAGTGCTGTGCTGAGTGTGTGCAGAGCCAGGCTGATAAGAGTCCTAACAGCATTTAGGCTGCATTAATTGGCTTCAGGCTAGTGAGACTGACGTGCTTCATGGTTTATTAATGAGCTGAGATATCCTGTGAAGATAAAAATGAGAAAACAAGGAACTGACAGCAAAACAACTTGATCTGTAGGTAGCAGCAGTTGCAATTGGTGAGGTAAGGCAGGAAATGGATCTGGTCTTAGCATTGGTTCTTAGAAAAGATACCAGGGGGCCTGTTAAGTGTGATCTCTGTCTCTCTCCAGTTATAAATAACTGACAAAAAAATCTGGACTGGCTGTCCTGACTTGCCCTTTACTGCTTACTGGAACTGTGGGTGTTGTCCAGGGAGGCAAGATGCTGAGCCAAGCCAGCTGCTTCAGGGTCTAGTAGGATCTAAGCATCCCTCTCCCCTGCAGAGGGGCATCTGGGAGCAGCGTTGGCAGCTGTGCTGGATGCAGGGCCCCACTGCCACAGGGGGTGGGCCTGAGCAGTTGGGAAGCCACTGTTACTTGACTGCAATAGTCGAGGAGTCACTGCTGGCATGCTTTAATCTGACCAATTAAAAGAATGATTAGAGAGTGAACTTACATCACCACATGTCCTGAGTTTAGTTTTACAAGGTTTTCTAGCTGCTTTAATACTCATTCCCGTGCTTTTTGGCTTTCACATAACAACTTGATCACCTTTAACTCCAAGTCCCTGAAGGTTAGGAACTTTAGTAATATGAGTCTCATGTGGTCACTTGACTCCAGGAGTCTGGGGTTTGCATGCCAGGATTTACAGCCTGAGCATAGGAACTGGCAGCTCTCTGGGGTTACTGTTGGGTAACTATGCAACGTTCCTCAAAATAACCCAGGTTCTTCGTGTCCTATTTGAGTAGAAATGCCTACTCCAGCATGCCACATGTAAGAGATCTCAAACCAGCAAAGGTCTCTGCAAAATGTTACTGAGCAATTAAAGGAGTAGGGAGTTTTAAAAAGACAGCAAGAAGCAGCATCCCCCTGCCCCCACGTCAGCTTGTTTGGATAACAGTTTCTTGGTTTAGAGGGAGGAGAAATTCCTCCCTTACACTTTGAGCTTGTTTCCAAACCTGAAGTAGCACACAGCTTTTCTTTGTGTGTATTGTGTTGAAATACTTGGTAGACCCCACTGGGAGAAAGCTACTTTTAGAAAGAGGAACAAACCATGAGAGCTCCCAAATCATCTGCCAGCTCTGTAGGCAAGATAGGCTACTGCTAGATTCTCTGGACTCCTAAAGTGCTTTGCAACTGGGCAGTTCATAAGCTAGACCCTCAAAGCATCAGAAGGTGGGCAGGTTGCACTGCCAAGGTGCATCATGCACAGGTGATTGGTTCCCTACTGTGTTTCAATTTAAATAGGTGAAATAATCCAGCCTCCTTGAATTAGCTCCAGCATGGGAATGCCTCTGAAGCTTAGCCACAGACACAATCTCTGGCTTAAATTTAGTGTATGTGAGTGTAATATTGACAGCCTTGGCCAAGAGACAGCATTACTTATGAGCAGAGAGGCAGTGGGACAAGCTACTTTCTCTGGCTCCTGGAGGAAACTCGTTTCCCGGGTCTTTCTAGGGGCATCAAATGCAGTGATGGGATTGTACTTCTCTACCCATGGAGTGAGCCAATGCCACATGGTTTTTGTTGTCACTGACAAGTGAGGAAAGCATACACAGCTTGTTCAGTGGCCAGAAGATGACACTACATCTTCAGCTGGAGCAGAAGGGTTTGTGTGTGAGGTTTCCATATGTCTTGTGGTCCAGCAGGCATCACTTTGGTCTCACATGGGAAAAAGGCATCTTACCGATGATGGTGTGCTGATGTCAGGCAGCTGCATGTCTAACTTTGTTCTCTAATTACTAGGTCTGGCTTCCAATGTGGTTCCCATGTTCCTTGGAGAAATATCCCCCAGAAATCTGAGAGGTGCTATTGGGGTAGTACCTCAGCTCTTCATCACTGTTGGGATCCTCATAGCTCAGGTCCTTGGTCTCAACAGCATCCTCGGGAATGCTGAAGGTAAAGCCCTGGCTGGGGACTCTTCTGTGGACTCCACTGGGGAAAGATTCCTCACGGCTCTCATGTTGTTTCTGTTGTTGCAGGCTGGCCTGTGCTGCTGGGACTCACTGGAATCCCATCACTAATTCAGCTCCTTACATTGCCTTTTTTCCCCGAGAGTCCCAGATACCTGCTGATACAAAAGAGCAACGAAGAGCAAGCCCGAAAAGGTACAAAGCCGTTTAATGAAAGGGGAGGTGGAATGGGATAGATCTGTCTGTGGGACACAACTGACAGCAATCAGCAGTGAAATGAACAAGTGAAATTCTTTGTTGCCATGTTGCTGGTGGATGGAATTCCCGCAGCATTGCTCCTTTCTCTGTGGACGTGTTCCTGCCACGGAACCACTGCTACCCATGGCTTACACATTGTACTGTACAACACATTTGAAGTATGAGAGCTCACTCTAAACCTGCTCTCTGGGGTCTATAACTCATCTTCCTCTCCTAACTAGCTTTAAAGAGGCTGAGAGGCCATGATGATGTGGATGGTGAGATAGAAGAAATGCGTCAAGAAGACCGCTCTGAAAAGGAAGAAGGGCAGTTTACTGTGCTCAGCCTGTGCACTTTCAGAGGCCTGCGGTGGCAGCTCATCTCTATCATCGTCATGATGATGGGCCAGCAGCTCTCTGGGATCAATGGGGTGAGTGGGGAAGGCATGTGGGGTGAATAATAAAGAGGTGATACTTGAGTGTGGCTCATGGGCTGACACAGGAGCTGGGAGACAGGAACATCCCTTCATCAGGGGCACTGGTTCTGCTCACGTTGTGGTGGGTTGACCCTGACCAGTACCAAATCCAGTACATACATGTACTAGATACAGGGCCAAGCTCTCCTGTTAAAGATAGTTTGGATGTTTTTAGAGTAAGGTGCTTGTGCCTGGAGCCAAACACCAGTGTCTCCAGAAATGAAAGAATTCAGTTCTCAGGCTTCTGTGCACCAGCTCCATGATGTAAAAGCAGCCAAACTGGAGTTGTTATGCTCTGCCTTGGGCCATGTCCGAACACAGCTGTGGTTTTGCTGCAGGTTTTCTACTATGCAGACAGAATCTTCCAGTCAGCAGGTGTGGATGACAACAGCGTTCAGTACGTCACTGTGTCCATCGGTGCCGTCAACGTCATCATGACTCTGCTTGCTGTAAGTCTTTATCAGGGCTCTTGGAGTTTTAACTTGTCCATTCTCCTCTGTCTGTTACTGTTGAAATTAAGGGATGTTATTGACACATACTGTCAGCTGCTGTGCACAGTGGATGCCCTGCAGTACCCTTGGGTTGAAGGTAGCTATATTAACCCAAATGATTAATCATGATGATTTCTCATATGCCTCAGAAGTTTTCCATCTCTGGTCTGCAGGCTGATGTGCCCTTTTTCACTGTCCAGTGTTACCATGCAGACCTTCCACCTTCTCACTGGACTGGGTGCTGAAGAAGGCCTTTCTTCTTCTCTCAGTGTTAGAGACACATCCAGCTGTTTGCAGTTCCTGGCTGACTTTCAGCCCCCAGGCTGTCAATAGGTGGTGGAAATGGCACTGAGTTCCTTAAAAGATGAAGACTATCTTAATAATTTTTTGCTGGAATTAGAAATGCTGTTCCCAAGGTGTCTGGTTTCTTACTCTCTTCTGTCTCTTTCAGGTTTTCATTGTGGAATCCCTGGGGAGGAGAATCCTTCTCCTTGCTGGCTTTGGATTGTGCTGTGTGTCCTGTGCAGTGTTAACTGTGGCCCTCAATCTCCAGGTATGTGTGGTTCAGGTGATCTTACTCATGTATTTCTGGACCTTCCAGAGAAAAGGCTATTGATATATTTTGAAGGGAGGGGACAGTATGAAAGGTCACTGTATTTGGGTTACTACCTAAAGTAAACCAGGAAAAGCTATGATCCTGCTTGTCTAAATGCTACTTCCAGTACATCATGTTCATAATACTTGTTGCATCCATTTGTTGGAAGCCAAGATCCCACCCAGGCTATGATTTTCATGGCTAGGTGTGGATGTACCTGGCAATGGAGGGTGACACTCACTTTAAAAAGCCTTTAAAGTTTAACACAGATAGTGCCTTGAGTGTGCTGGTGAAGCTCAGAGAGGAGCCACATCTAATCTGTGATTACATTCTTCACAGAACACTGTCTCATGGATGTCTTACCTCAGCATAGTGTGTGTCATTGTTTACATCATTGGACATGCCATTGGAGCCAGTAAGTATGGCATAGTGTGGTTCAGTCTATTCCACAAGCTGGGTAAAGCCAAGTGTTATGTTCAATTTCAAATCAAAAGCTTTGTGGACCTAATTGAAGGAGATGAGATTTCTTCTCTGTGTGGGCATGCTTGTCAAGTGTTGGTTGGGTTCCAGTGGTTGACTGGCTGTGTCCCTGAGGCAGGGAAGCATCTGGCTTCAAGATGAAAAGCAAAGGCGTGATTGTGCTTGTGTGCCTGAGATTACCCCCAGTGAAATCAGGAGCAAAACTGTGCTGAGATCGTGAGCCTTGCCAACTGGGCAGAGATGTTGTATGCTTGCATCTGCAGGCAACTGATCACATCAGAAGCAACTTATATTAAGTGGGTGGCCCTGAAGAACACTTTGCAGAAAGAAGATGTGCAGATAGATGTGGGTATGGGAAAGGCTCTGCCCTGACTCAGCTCCTCAGTGTGGCAGAGTTGCCTGTTGAGCTTGGCCAGCCCTTCCAGCCCCTCGCTGCACGCAGCAGTGAGCTTTCAAATATCCCATCCAGGTTTCACTGGCAGATTGGATTACATTCAACCTTTCTTTTTTCTATTTATGCCATCAGACAGATTCAAGTGCCAGGGGCAGGGAGATTGCTGGAGGGAGAACACCAGGTCAGCTGGACCTTTGGCCTGAGAACACAGCCTGTTCCTGTTTAGCCATGCCGTGGGGCAGTAGTGCAGGTTGTGGGCTTGAGGCCTTGTTCCACGAGTCGTTTTTCCAACCCCTGCATGTGTCAGGCTGGTTTTGGGTTTTGTTTTTTTTTAAGAAGCAATGACTTGCTTAGTTGCTGCTCATAGGGTACTCTCTGGAGAGACAAGTAGTGTCTATCACAATTTGTGCTGGGGCTGGGTTCATGGCCAAGGTGCAGCCATAGGAGAGAGGAGGTTGATTGCTCTGTGTGAACTGAGCCAAGTCATTTAATTGCCCTGTTTGTCTGGGTTTTTAGTTTAATCCTTTATTTGATTTTATTGGGTCTGCCACAGAAATAAACAATGCACTCTAGGAATTCACAGTGGGGAGATTACTTTCAGGAGTTCCAAATATGCAACTTCCTTCCAGGTCCAATTCCCTTTGTGATGATCACGGAGATGTTCCTGCAGTCATCCCGGCCTGCAGCCTTCATGGTGGGGGGGTCTGTGCACTGGGTGTGCAACTTCACCGTGGGGCTTGTGTTCCTCTACATGGAGGTAAGACTCAAGCCTGTGACAGGCCAAAACTTCAGCTTCAAATTACTCTCTTCACCCCAATTAAAGAGCATTTTAATCCTGAGAGCTATAAAAGCCCAAGGTGCTTCCCATTATATCTATGCAGGATTATATATTAAGGGCAAGAAGCTGATATTCATCACCATTTTCTTCATAATATGTGTCTGTTGCACATGCTTAAGAAGAAAACAGTTATTTTTCCAGGTGAATGCCTGATCAGGAGCATGGAAGAGATGGCAAATTCCCTGTCTTGCACTGAGTGGTGGTGGATGGGTGTCTAGGGGAGGCAGTTTTACCTTTTCATCTCCAGGTCACCAGTTCAAACTGATCCCCAGCAGTAGTGGCCCATAAATTGCTGAAGTTGTTGATTTTTTAGCCTGGGCAAAGGGAGCTGGTGAGTTTAGTTTGATGTGTCTAACAGACCCTCACTTCCTTTTCCACTAAATCCTTTTGCAATAACTTCGTGACAGTGCTATGAGAAGATAAAATCTAGAACTGCCTTTTTTTAGCTACTGCAGGGTTCAGAATGTCCAAGTCATGTGATGCACACAACTGGAGTATTCCTCTGATCCTTGCTCTGTCTTCTTTCCTTGCCCTAGGCTGGACTGGGACCCTACTGCTTCCTCATCTTCTGTGCCATCTGCCTTGTCACTATAGTTTACATCTTTATTGTTGTTCCTGAGACAAAGAACAAAACCTTTATGGAAATCAACAAGATCATGGCCAAGAGGAACAAGGTGGAGATTCAGGAAGACAAAGAAGAGTTTAAGGATTTCCAGAGTGTCCCAGGGGGACAGGCAGAAAAGGAGGAATTGTCCAGCAGTGACCTGTGACCTGTCCCAGATGTTTGGCCTGGCCCAGACATTTTTCAGGATCTCTTCAGCTGGAGAACAAATACATGGATTCATCATTTGCTACTCATCTTCATTCAGACCTTCTGCAAACTTCCCACAGCAGAAGTTCCCAAATAAGCCATTGTGTCTTGAGACTGTTCTCTTGTGAGTAATTAGCAGGACCATTCTGCTTCATGGCATAGCCACTGCCAAGGCAAATGACCAATTTGTGGTGTTTGTCACCAGGAAAGGGCAATGTCCTCAGCCAGATCAGTTTCTGTGCTCAAGTAACCTGTGTCATAAGTTGTATGTCCCAGGTGTCTTGACTGAAGCATTTCTGGTGACACAAGCCAGCACTTGAGCTGGGTTTTGGTCTGTCATCTCCAAGGGGTGCACTGTATTCCTCTAAGGAACAGCCATTCACGTGTTTGAGACACCCATATGGGTGATGCCAGGCCTTTTGTGCTCTCCAGTGGAGAGTGTCAGTTGTTCTGAGGTACTTTGTTAGATGAGCTGATAATGGTGTTTATCCTGTCAACTTTTGTCCTTTGTGTGCTTCAAGAGACCACTGAGCTGAAAATGTGTGTCAATGTAATGTCACCCCCACTCTGCTCCCTCAAATATCTCCCGATCAAACCTATTCCTCAACTGTTGCTGAAGAGTCCTTCCTCAGCCTGAATCTTGAGGTTAGGAGTCATCCATCTGGCTGATGCTTATTCACAACTAATTATACCCATTTGTTCCAGTCTAGTCTTTGAGCTGTTTAGCTCATTTCACTCCCTAGTGTTTACACATCAGTTGCCAAAGAGCAACTGAATCTCTTAATCATTTAATAGCCTCCATCTCCCTACTCTGTACCCAGAGCCAGTTGGAACTCAATCATTCCCCAGAGATACACGGTAAAGAACTCAGTAAGAACCTCCTTGCTGTGTTGCACAAGTCAAACCCGGGCTGATTGCTGTACAGTGGGCTACAGGTTGGAGCATGTGTTTGCAAACACGTTCAAACTCGTCTGTAGCTTCTCACATTGAGTTGCTTCAATGAAGTTTTTTGAAATGACTTGGCTGTTGGATACTTGAAACCACTTGAAAAAAAATCTTCAAATTGTTTAGACTGAAGTCTTTCTACTGGTTTCTGATCATGTTCCCTAAGGGCACCATTCTACCCAAAGGCTAAATTGGTTGGAAAAGTTCTGAGGCTGGAGGGCTAGTGCTGACTCTGAGAAGAAAGTAAAATGCACACTGGTAAGAATGGAGTCCTTCTTAAAGTATTTATTAGTTTAAGGAGTTTTAGAGTTAATTGCTGCATAATTTAACTTGGAGGAATTCAGTTTAATGAATTGTTATGTGGGGCTGCTGCCCTCTGGTTTGAAAGAAGCAAACAGCACCAGAAGTGTGGAACAGCCTGGCATGATGATGCTGATGGAGATCATCCTTCATGTGATGTATTCTAACCTTAGAAAATGAGTTTTATACCTGCCCTCAAAGTTGTGATGTATATATGTGAAAAAGAAGCTGTTTCCATGCTCTGTCTCTACATCCATTTAGAGAAGAGAAGGCAATGCCACTGATCAAAGCAGGGTGATTGCGGGGGAGCTGCACTCTGTCCTGCAAGGACTCTTATGTACCTTTTGTGATCCATCTGCAGGGGAAGGGGTGCTGATTTGATGGGGAGAAATGGGAAAGAAGGATACATGCAGGGAAGATGGTGAGAAACTGAGACTGGGTGAAAGATGTGAGAGAAATTTTATTGAAGTGTCTCCTTTTGACCAAAGAGCAATTTTTTGGTGTGTAGAAAGATCTATGTGTGGAGACCTAAACCAGGATGCTGGGAGGGATGTGATGATGCAAGGTGCTGGAATGTGCCAAGTGCTGCTCTGGTTTTTGCTGCTATCCCACTGATGGAAGCTTTGCTTTTGGAAAAATGACCTGGAACATTAGCAGGTGCACAGTGAGCCTATCCAAAGCAAACACGAAAAGCAAAGGATCTAAGTTTTTTTTTTTCCTCAGTTTCCCTAGCAAGCAGTTTGGATTCTTCTACTGCCTTTAAGAAAGAAAACAAAACCAGCTGGGGTCAGTGACAGCTGGTGTCAGGCTCCAGAACCACTCCCCCCAAGAGGGTCATGGGGGTTTCTCCCCATGCTATGATATCTCCCTTCAGCTGCCCTGCTTTGCACAGGGCGAGTGCACGAACATCTGCAGAACTGAGAACTTGGCTCCACAGGTTTACTTGAGTCATCCACCCTGCAAAGCCATTGGAGAATGTGCCAAGAAGCGTGTCCCTATCTTTCCCAAGGACAAGTGTCCCTCCAGCCTGGCTCACATACCCCTTCTGGATACTCTTTGCTTTACCAGCTGCTCCGTTGAGCCATAAATTGGCCATTCCAGACTGGGAGGTCCATGCCATGCAGTAGTGCAGCCAACCTTCTGCCTTGTGGGACAAAGGAAAGCTGGTGAAATGGCCACCTATCCACAATCCCACATCTGTGCCCACAGTCATGGCTAGCTCATTATTCCTCTCCTGTGTAGAGTAGGAAAGAACAGTCTGACTGCCAGCATGCTGGGCTTTTGTCCAGAAACATAAGGTGAAGGCTTGGAGAGACATGTCATGGAGAGGATGAACGTTCACAAAACTCTCAATGTTTTCCACAGGGAAGTAGAAAGCTGGAAAAGTGCTGGATTTAATACCTGAAATAATCAAAAAGCCTGCAGTTACATTTCCTGCTGGGCCTATAAATAAGCCCAAATCCTGAAGAATACACCCACAAGAACTGGCAGGGCTGTGGCAGCCTTAACTCCCTTGAGCCACAGTTACTGGCATGTGTTATACCAACAGAGAAAAGGCTTGAAATGATGGAAAGTTTAGCTCCTCACTTAACTGTTTGGGGAAATCACTTTCCCTCCCTTCCTGTTTTCTCATCTTCTGTTAAATAGCAATGATTATGTATTTTAGGAGAACTGTGAGCTTAAATTCCTCAGTGTTTCTAAAGATGTGCTTACATGTTGCAGGAGAAAGCTGTAGTTGCTGTGAGAGGAGCTAGATTAGGGCTTGCCATAATGATGCTGTAGTTCAATTTCCATCAGCAGGCCTAAATATGGGAGAAAATTCTATCTGCATATACCAGTACCAGACCTGTTAATGATTTAGGCCATCAGGGACAGCAGGGCATGAGCTCTTCATCCTTGCAAGATAAGCTTGAGGAGATGTGTATTTCTTACCTATGGGGCTCACTCCATTCAGCAATTCTGTCTTCATGTCTTGGAGCTGCATCTGGATTTGTTCCAGCCTGAGGTTGATTTCTTCTGGATGGCATTTTTCTAGAGCAATCAGACAGCAGAAGTTACAGAAGGTTGGGACATGCACATGGGGAGATTTGCTGCTTTCTAATGGATATAAGGTTTGGAGAAGAAGCTTTGGTTTAAAATGCAGCATCTCACCTCCTGACTAATCAATGGCCAGTGTGCCCCATCCATATAGATGCACACACTTGAACCTGCAGCCACCCTTGCACCATCAGGAGCAAGATGTGTTCCCCGGGGGCAAAGAGGCACATGGACCACCTCCCCCTGCTCTGCAGGGACACTGCTGCTCCTGGGAAAGACCATCTCCAGCATGCCTAGCTGAAATGATTTGCCATTTAACTCCTTCCACATGTGTCTCTTGCCCCTCCCTGGGGAAAGCCTGAGTCCTGCCTGCTGGTTCCCTTTACCTGAGGTGAGCTTGGCTCTGAAGGAAGCCTCCACCACCCTCCCGTTGAGGGGCTGAGCGTGCCGGTAGTCATTGCGCAGCGTCCTGTTCTCCCAGTCCAGCAAGGTGTTCTCCAGGAGGCTGATCTGGGAGCAAGGCAGGCTTAGCACAGAGGGCAATGGCAACAACGGTTTGTCTTACAAGTGCAGTACAGATCCTGCAGCTCAGGATTAGACCTAGCAATTTGCTATAGAGGAACCTGCAGGGTCTCTTGCTGTGTGTTAGCAAGGGAAAGGTGGGAATGTGAGGCCTCCTGTCAGCTCATCAGTGATCAAGGTATTTTGCTTGATGGTACATATGGATGGAGATTTGGCTGCTATTCCATAGGGTGCTACTTTCTCACAAATGCTCACTAGCCTTCCTCCTGTCCAAAAGCCTCTCTCTTTTCCAAATGAGAACACACTGTGGTCCCCTGCTACTGTAGTCTCCACTGTATCTTGTTCTTCTCCTAGGAGATGCTTTCTGATGCTTTGTTTTCGTTAAGGAAGATGAACCACTCTGCAAGACTCAACAACAGGCTTATTTCACTTGTGTTACTTTTTTTCCCTGCTAAAGCCTTTGTGCTCACAAGGCAGATAGAATAGAAGGGGATCCTGCCATGTAATGGTATTCAGCTGCTGGGAGAAGTGAGATTACTGCCCAGGGCAACCATGCACACAACAAGGTCCTCTGTAAGGCCTCTGCTGTAGTCTGGACAAACCCTGTCCTGTCACTCACCAGAACTCACAGCAGGCCACTCCTGAAATGGTCCAATCTGGCTGCACAATGTATGTGTAGACAAGAGAAAAACAAGGAAACACTTTTCTATAAATGTGCTGATTATTGTGTCATCATTTTCATGGTGTGAATGGCTCTTTCATGGGTTTGGTGGTTGGTATTTTTGGGGGTGTGTGGTGGTGGACTGTCTTGCAGTAGTTTTTGCTTTGTTGACTCTGACTGGTCTCTTGCTTTTAATAGTGCTTCGGTGTGGCTGAGCTTCAGTGAGCAGAGAGCTTTGTTATTGCTCACTAGAGCTCAGGTAAAGTGCTGCCACACTGAAACTGACCCTCACTGTCATGTAGCATCATGTTATCATTGCAGCCACTAGTAAGCCCAGCTGCTTAGGAGGCTGTCTGGTGAGCAGCTATCTTACCTGTGTGTGTGACAGGACAATGGGAGAATGAAAGATGGTCCAGATAACACTCTCAGAGCAAGGTGGGGTGGTCAGTGAGCCCTGATACCTGTAGAAGTATGAGAGGTTTTCAGGCAGCATAGCTTGGACATCCAGAGAAATGAGCTTTGTTGATTGACCTCAAAAGGAAACAGAGAAGTAATATCAGAGCATTGCTATGTTAGACCTTCGGCAGAACTGGATGAAAATGTAGGGAAATGAATCACCCTTTCAGTGGATCTACAGTGTGTCATTGAGATTCCTGAGGTCCTGGATGCCTGATGCCTGGTGGTGGTGCAGCAGAGCACCTGCTAGCAGGGTGTACAGACTGCAGGGCCATAGGATGTTCTTTGGTGGGGCTGCAGTGTGTTGTGTAGATCTACCAGGAGTATGTTTATTGCTACCTTGAGCATCTCCCACTCTGCTGTGTGGGATGCTGCCTGACATGTGTGGGCAGGGATGGTGGGAAGCTTTGCAGGGCTAAGGATGCTTGGCCATGTAATTGCCAGCAAAGCATCAGCAAGATGTCTGTCCTCAGAGGCAGCACAGGCTTTGGGAATATCAAGGATGGAGAAAAGCATTCCCACATCTTACCTGCAAACCTGATTTTTGCCAGTTTGGAAATGAATTCACTGTAGTAGGTATTCTCCAAGTGCCCATCCTAAACACAGCATAGAAACTTGAACAAAAGGTTAGTGACCTGCCTGTCCTATACTGCTAATCAGCTTGGGGGACTAATTGATGAACTGGGAGACAAAGAGAACAAAAACTATTGCAGATCTCTTGATAAGCTGGACAATCCCAGGCAGGGTAAGGTATGTACACACAGCTCTCAGCAGAGTAGTGAACTCTAGGGATCTTTTTTTGCTGCTTCTAAATACACACAAAACCAAGTGTTGTCAGAGCCAAGCCTTGAGGTACAGCAGGGAAAACCCAGCTGCCACACCTGATCATCCCTCTGTGCTTCTTAGAGGGCAAATTTTTCTGAGGCACCCAAGTCCTGATGGCTGGTATTGTGCAAGCCCCAGATGACAGAAACAAAGAACAGTCCTGTCACAGCACAGTTTCCTCAAACTGCTGTCAGACATCTCTTACGATAGATGTGCAAATCCAGTACAGGCTGCTTTTCTGGACCTGCTCAGGCTGCCATAAACAGTGCTCAGACTGGTCTTGCTCAGCAACCTGGGCAGCAAACCTACCACATACAGGAAGGCAAGCACAGCCAAGCCATTTGGTTTGTCTTTGGCTTCTTCAAAGCTTGAGTAGTCAGCTGAGTTGTAATGGACAATGTGTAGCTGTCAGAAGAAAAACAGGGTCATTTAGGAAGGAAGTGATAAATGGCTTCCCCAGTGCTTCAAAGGACCAAATACAGTCACCATCCCATCTCCTACTGCTTGTGCCTCACAGCACAGCCAAATAGACCTTTACTTTAATAGGTTTGTGATAAATGTGGAGGAATTACTCCATCTTTGAAGAGTATTAGTGCTATTGCAGCAGCTTCTTTTAGTCTTCTGTGCCAGCATCATCAGGCTCAGCCCTTGCATTGCACCAACACCCTGCACTTGTGAGAGCCCCATTTCTCCCACTTGCCTCTGCATTGCTTCCTGCAGCCTTTGTGGGCAGCAGCTTCCCATTTCCTAATTGCTGGACCTGCATACCCCCCCCCCGCCTCCAGCCCACTCCATTCACCTCTGCAAAGTATCTCATCCCATCTATGGTGTGTTCGGAGCCACTGGTCTCCAGGTCCAGCCCACCCCAGTGCAGGTGCATCTGTACAGCTGTGTAGAGTCCTGGGAGCCCTTGGGAGATGTGCATGCTGGGTGGCAAATCGATCTGAACTGAAAAACAGGATTGGAGACAGCCCTGGCTGCAGCCATGCCCATTCTTGCAGATATGCTCATGGTGCTTGCTGCTTTGTGACAATGACACCCTGTAACATAGGCTGTCACAGTCCCATTCAGGGAACTCACTCCAGGAAAACCTCAGAAGCTTGAAGTGAGGTGTGCTTGTGCTTACAATCCTTCCTGATCTCAGGCTTGTGCACCTCAAAGACCACAGCAGGCACAAAGAGGACTGGGCACTAGCTGTGTCTGCAGCCTTCTTTTCCATCTGTGCAGCTCTGTTTTTTTCCCTCAGGCAGTAATGAGTGCTTTATTGCTGATCTCTCTCATAGGACCTCACAGCTTGCAAGGCTCTGCACAGGTTTGTTAACTACCTGATTTCCAGGGAAGAAAAGGGGGACAGGAGTCATCCTAGGGACTGGCCTCAGCTAACTTGGCATCATCATCTCCAGCATTGTGGACTCTGCATCTTCAAGGAACAGGTATACCGAGCCAGAGCCCTCTAACTTTGAAGAGGTCACGTTAATGCTGAAGACTGTTTAGAGATAAATCTCTTTGCTTCTCCTTACCAAGGGGTATTCACAAAGAGACAGTGAAACATTTGTCTTGCTGCTACTGTTCTGCCACTAATCATAGATTATCTACGATTAAAAATGGAGAATTGCCTCATCCCTAATGAAAGCTCAAAGCATGCTAGAAAAAATAGCAACTATCCTTGCAAAGGGTAGCATACCATATGATTCGTTACTTGTAGTGTGGGTTTCTGAGAAGTTTCTTTTGTTTGTGAACTGTTTCTAGACAGAGAAGTTGGAAACATGTTTCCTTGTTATATCCCAAAGAGTCTTGAGTGGGGCAAAACCCCATCTTGCATTTTACATAAGATCCCTGCTGACTGCCTTCCATAATTGGGGTTGTTTTCCTCAGGTTCCTCACTGTGCTCCCTGCTTTCTGCAAAACACAGTCAGAGAATTGTGTTGTGAGTTGATGGGAAGCTTGAGTCTCCCATGAGGTGTTTTATGCAAACACTTTGCTGAAAGCATGAAGATAGGTAACGTCCCAGTTTGCGCCAACATTTCACCCCTGTAATGTGTGTGTGGAGAGTCTGAGTGCTCTGAGCTGGCAGTGCCTTGCTGCTGCTTAGTTCTAGTTTTGCCAGGCAGTGGAAAATCACCTGGGACTGTGCAGTGGGAATCCAAGCGTTGCAATGCCTTTCTCCAGCATTTCTGCTCTGCAATTTGGACTCCTGTGTGTTACTGCCTTGCAGATTACAGCACAGAGGCAGCCTATCTTCCCATCTCTCATCTCCGAGGCTGCTGATTTAATGAAGGTCACACTTAAAGTCCCAGTTCTGAGAGAAATCTGCTGCTGGAGGAAGCTGCACACATCCTGCATGGATGACATTTTAATCTTCCATGTAGGATGTGCTCTCATCACCTGCCAGGGAAACAATCCTGTTTCATAAAAAGAGTCTAAATGCTAAATACAAAATGCTTCATTAAGCAAAGGTTCTCTGTGTGTGTCTGCACACAGACACTCCCCACTGCTGGAAACAGGGTTTAGCAGGTGGGATTTAGGCTGGTAATTGTACAACTACAGACAAAATGTAGCTGGTTTCTTAGGTGACACAGTTGGTCTTGAGCTCCTGGGAGCCTGTAAGGAGAGTTCTGCTGATAAATCTGTCTCCTGTCGCTTTCAGAGCTGCTGAATGTTTTGTAATGTGGCCCAGTGGAGTATTTTCCTTGAGAGATAGATAGTGCTATACTGTCCCCCCACACAGAAGCCAGTGGGAAAACCTTGCCTGACTCGCCAGGAGCTGTGAATAAGGACTGCCGTTTATCTTTATGCTTTACTAGAATGCCCTGCTTCAGAAAATCATTGTTTTGATGTTAACAGAATAGGCAAGTACATGTGTGCAGTCACATCTGAAAGCTCAACCGGCAGGAATTAATTGGTAGGCAGTCAGGGTGGCAGAGCTGACATGAGAGCTTCCAACTGCATGTGGAGCTTGTGTGGGCGACAAACAGGGCTGGTGATTTTTCAGCAACACAGTCACAACAGTTTCCCTCTGAAGGCAGTGTGTCTGTCATCACTTCATTTCATCCCTCTCACACTGTATTTCTCCGTTACAGAGAGGAATAAAGGACTGTCATGTGGGATTAAAGAGCAAATGGTTCTGTTCCAAACTTGCCCAAAAATATTCCTTCCCTTCCCACTGCAGCTGTTAGAAAATCCTCATCTGTAGTCCAAAAGCATTATCCCAACAGTACTAGCTGATGAATTATTTAGACAGTGAATTACAGACTGCAGCAGGGGAATCCAGGACCTCCTAAATTATAAGCCTTGCTCTGTGTAGCCAAAGGCAAAGATTTAACCCGTGCTGTGCTTCAGCTTCCTTTTCTGAGACCTCAGATACCAATCCTCTGACTGTAAGAGAGGGATTCTCTGCCTTGTACTTTCTGTGACCTATATCTAATGAAACCTTAGATGCAAACTTGCTACTGAAGTATGGTTCTCCATTCCTGTCATTCTTTTATTACTGCACAGGGGTAAAAGATGCATTTTCTGCACGCAGAAGGGACTTAGTATGCCCCAAATACCCCTCACACTGTTCCAGTCCTGCAGTCTTGTATGCTAAAAGAATGTCAGTCTGTAATGCTCTAGCTGCCCTTTATCCCTCTTTAATGTCTAACAGAGAAAGTATCTTGCAGAACCACGACTGCCTTTTATTTCTCTGGCTTATATATGTGTTTCTGGAGAGCTTTTGTGTGTGATTGGGGAAAACACCAAAACTACTGGAGCAGAATGAAGTGAAACAGCAAAGCCAAGTAAGGTGAGACCAAAAAAAGAGGAGCATTGTCTGTAAATAGCATTTAAATCATCTAAAAGGAACAATCTGTTCCTGCACTGTAACAAGCCTGACAGCCTCCCAGGACATTTGCTCAGCCAGGAAAGAAAAAATCGCCTACCACTATGCCAAAGGTCTCTCATTCCACTGCATTTCAACCTCCTGGCACTCACTGGCCACAGAAGGTTTGTCATCATATTTTAGCTATGGCAGATTGCTGAATATACAGGTGTTGTTCCCATATCCTGTGTATCCTGGGAAAACACATACCTGAAGTCATGAAGTCTACTTGTACCCTAAACACCTTGTAATAAGTGCATGCTGCTGCTCAGGTGCATGGGAGGCCCTTGGGTGCTGCTGTGCAGTGATCCAAATACGCACCAAGCTGTGCTTCGAGGCAAGATGGGGCTAGAGAGGACAGGCAGCACTTGCTTCCTTGGGCCTTAAAGCTTCCCTTTCTGACAGAAGGTGGCTGACAGCTAGAGTTGCTGCATAACCAAAGAAACTCCTTGAGCTGTGTGCCCCGGTTTTGTTTCAGGCTGCTCCTTTGTCAGCAATGACTTCTTGACCATCTCCTTCTCTTAGATAGGTGATGGGAAGGATCCCCCCATTCTTACCAGAGTGACCATTGTTGGTCATTGTGAAATTCCCCTGCAGAGGCCCATCATAACCACTCAGTTCCAGCTGCAGCAACTGGGGGTTGTACTTCACTTTTTTCCTCTGGATGTCAATGGGAGATTGCTGCTTGCCTGCACAGTCTGCATAGTGCTTTCCCCAGTGCTCTTCATCCAGTTCTCCTTCTGTGTGGATGAGAAGCAAACCAGGTCATTAGGACACAGTAAGAACACTCTCCTCATTTGCCAGCAGGACTTGTCAACCTGGTTATTATAACACCAGGAGCTGCAGCAATAAAAGTCTGCCCTGCCTCCCCTTAAGTGAAAATACACATTATCTGTCTGCAGGACAACTGTGCTGCAAAATAAGCAAGCTGCATTGCAGTAACAGCTTACTGATCCCTGGAGACTGAACCTCCCCAGAAACACAAGTAGTGTTTGTAGAGAAATGGGGATTGAAATGGATTTCAGCCACAAAGCTGTGGAACAAGGTTCTCAACCAATGTGAGCGGAACAGGGCAACAGAGGGGAAAGCTCTGCTGAGGATCAGGAACTGGCAGTAAATTTGCTATTTTAAACTAAGGAGAGGGCTAACATAAGGAGTGAAATGGTTTAAATAAATGGAACCTTTTGTATGTTGCCTGGGGTGACTTTGACATCCTGGGTCTGTTTGTATTAAGAAAACTCACCCCACAGTACCATGTCTCTTCCTGGCACCCCCTTTTGATACACAACAAAGAAGGAGAAAGTGATTCCTTGCTTTTGTGAGACACATCCTGGTGTGGAATAAGACCTACACGTCTCAATTTCAGGATTCAGTTGCTTGCTCTGAGCTCTTGATGTAGCTTCAGCCCCCAAGCCTCGTAGCCCCTAAAGGTCATGCTAAATGTCAGTACCAACTCCTATTCCTGCTCAGTATCACAGACCTTTTTTTTTTTTGACATGGGACCAAGAACAAAAGGCTCTGGCTTCACCTGCATGTGCTTACCATCTGTGAGTAACACTAAAATCCTCTAGTGGTCACTTATGGAGGAAGCAAATGTGTAGGAGACCTGGCATGCTGGATGTTACCCTTTTCCCAGTGGCTCTAACCCTCTTGGTCCTAATTTGAATCTTTCCTGCAGAGGTCTGGGTGCTGATGAAACTCTTTAACAGATGCTTGAACCCTTCAAGGTTGTTTGCCCTCTCCATAGTGCTATATTTAGGACTTTAAGGATAAGTACAAATTTAGATGCCATTTCTGTAATGGCTGTGACTGGAAATCAGTAAGGAAATCTTATCTTCTTCACCCCACAACTGCAATATAGTGATCAATAGAAGAGACACGTTTGTCTGAGACAAACAAGTAGAGCTCAGGAAGACATCGTGTGATTACTGAACTTAGTGACTTCAAATCCTGCAGAGACAGTTTGAAAGGAGAGGTGCTTGTTGTAAAAAGGACATAAATCAAAGCTCCTTCATCACCTTCCTGATTTTCAGATCATTAGAATTACAGCCACAGCTGAAGGATTTGCTGTTTGCTAATCATTCTCTTTTTGTTCCGTGGAAGAAATGTCAGTTCGCAGATTGTTTCCTGACATTGATTAGACATGGAGGGGTTTAGGAGATGCAGACAGCCTGGCTAAAAGAAAATCCAGAGAGAACTTCTGCAAACAGCTTTGTGTTCTAATTACAACGTTGTATCTATGCAATAATATCCTGTGGTTATCTTGATTCCCAGCTCACTGAAGATCACTGTTTACAACACAAGGACTATTGTTTACTCGAAGAGCTCTGCAAACAATCCCTAAAAAAAACCCCAAAAAAAACAGATAGCATTTCACCAAAATATATAACCACATAAACAAGCACCTCTCAGTGCTCTGTGCTGCATGGGATAGGACAATACAATAATAAGCAGGCTCTAGTTAAAGCTTTTCCTTCCAGGATGATCCAAAGGACAGCTTTTATTTTAACACCTTGTAAAGATTTCCCCCATTGTTTGAAACTCAATAGTCTGCCAACTCTGACAATGTGTCCTAACCACACAAAGGAGTAAAAAAAAGGGATGACATTGAAGAGAATCATTTTCAGGACACACAGGCATCAATAAACCTGAATAAATTAGCTGCTCTGTGAAGATCTTTCACTAACGGAAAGCCAGTTGTGCTGAGGTTGCTTCTGCAGCACAAAAAGAATGGGAGTGTCTTTAGCAAGCAACAGTAATCCCAGAACAGCCTCAGTTTTCATTACCTTTGTATGTCCAGTGCACTAGGTGAGAGCAGCTCAGCTGCAGCAGGAGCAGGTGGGACAAGGCAGCTCCGATCCACATGTCTATTCCTGTACCTGCAGACAGAACCAAGGTGGGGAGTGCGTATCCTTAAAACCCCTCAGGAAGCATAAATACCAATTCACTCCAGGTCTGGCTCTTCCAGCACCCATCTTGCCTTTCTTTTCACACATCCAAAACAACAGCATCAAACAATGCCACTGTGATCTTTTATTTAGGCAACCAGTGTTAAATATTTCATTTGGGCAGTCAAACACTAAAGGCCCTTTATTGATCTCTCAACAAAGCTGCAAATAGAACAGGTTTCCCTATACTAGCTAAAGCTGACAGCCTCACAGTCACTGGCTGACTCCAGCTGCTACACACTCTCCAGGCTGTTCATTACAGATGAGCAAGCAGGGAAGCTTCAATGCAAGTCTCCTCAGAACCAAGCAAAGATACCCAGCACCAGTCTCAGAACACTGTTCTGTGGTGGCCAACTTGTTACAGAAAGGAAGGAGCCAAGGCAGAAGGCATTTAAGCGATTGGTTTTCAAAAGTGCTGAGCATTCACAATCTTATTTAGAGTCAGAATATAGACACTTAGCTCCTTTGAAAAATCAGACTTCTGAGGCCAGGTTTAAAAGTGCTCCACACCCACAAGCCGGGTATTTCAAAGCATTTTGCTTTCAACACCTTCACTAGTCAAGGAAAATCTAGTTTTGAATGTGAGAGACTTGGAACCTTTGGAAAATTCAGAGCTCTGTTTAGACTGTTGAAAGATAAAAGCAAGATACAAGACACTGAAAGCCTGACTTAAAAATCATTCAGGAAGTCAAATAAAAACTAGAGGTGTCATGTCTAGAGGCTCTTCTGCATTACAGTACCTGCTCTGTGCATCTTGAGGCTCTTGATAACCTTAAAAACGGGTCCCAACCAAATAATTGCCCAAGGTCTAGTAAAAAAAAGTCATTTAGCAGACAAAGCAACAGACCACAGACTTTCTGCTGCCTCTTTGTAGTCCGTTACTAGGCAAATGTCATTCCCTTTGAAAAGCCTTCTCCCCCCAGAGAGAATGACAGTCTGGGGACAGCCCTTTTTGCCCAGCAGTGCCTCCCAACCCACAAAGCCATGGTTTCGTAACAAAAGGAGAACAGAAATCTCCCCAGTAATGGAATTTTCACCTGGTACTGAGGAGAGCTACAGCTGCCATCCAATGCAGTACAGCTGCGCTGCTGATTTTATGTGACAGGCAGCAATATTAAGCACTCACATCAGTGACACCTCAGTGCTTCTGTTTGCAACGTCCTTGCCACTTGCAATAAGATTTGCAATTGTTTTTTCAACAGTCAGGTATGTAACAGCAGCAATTTAACACCAGGAGCCATAGGTGAGTTACAGGTTGTATGTGAACTCGGGTCTCTGGGATCAGACTGTGCTGAAGAACAGAAGCAGGGGTTTTTTTATTCAAACTCTTACTCTTTGCAAGGGAATTGTTAACATTAAAAGGCCTTTCTTGGTTTGCTGCTTTGTGCAGTGCATATATAATCTTTGAGAAGTGCTGTAATATTGAGTTAATTAACCAAATGTGTCTTTCCCTTTCTCCCCTGAAGAAGTCATTTATTCTGACAGTTGCACTGAACTGTGTAAGGACTAAACTCATCAAACACGCCCTGCAATGCACTTCATAATCTTTGTGTATCCAGTTGAGTAAATAGGCTGTGAAATCAGCTGAGGGAGAAATTTTGGAGGTTTATACCTGTTTAAACTCCAGGATTCCACACAGCAGCACACCAGGGTGTGAACAAGCACCCAGAACAGGAGGTCACCTCTGCACCAAAGCCTCCCTCCTGTCACCTTGCCCGTGTGCAAGCTGAGAGTGTTTAAATGAATGTCATTTAGGGACAAGTTGTTTCTCTTGCCTGTGCTTTATCGATCAGCTGGCCCAGCCTGCACAAAGGGTTTGAAATAAAAGCTGGTGCCAGGAAACTGGAGACACCAGTGAATTAATTTTTAATGGAGCTTTTGCAACACACTCAAATTGTGACATTTCCCTTGACAGCAGCAGGAGCTCAGCACATGCCAAAAACACTCCTCTGTTAGCTCAAGTTAGCTTCCCCCAAATCAGTGGCTACTCTGGAAGACACAGCAATCTAGGGAGATGATTTATGAAGGGCACCAGGTATGAGCTTGTTTTGGTGTTAGGACAGAACAGTGATTTTAATTAAACTCTTTAAATATATTTGAATATTAAGCTTCTAACTACAAGCTGAATAATAGGGAAGGAATGCTGCTGCATAAAGGTCTGCCCTTGTCAACCATGGCTTATTGCTTCTTGGGGCTATAACTTTTTTTACTGTAGATGGTATTAAACCTGGCCTTTGTTAGTCAATCTGTTTAGATAACTCAATATTACAGAAGTATAGATACAGTGCCTAGAAACTCCAGAGATCACAGGTGAAAAAGATTTTAAGCCTAACACGACTTGTCTCTGCACTCAAATTTAGCCAGTGGGAATATCTAATGTCAGGTGTCTGAGCCATGAATATTCTTGGCATGATTTCCTCACAAAGGCAGGCTACTTTCACACAGATGCAGTTATACAGACTCCAGCCTCCCCTCTCCCTCCTCGACTACAGCAGGAAATAAGCCTTTTAGCCCACATCATTGGCTTCCATGCACTCCACTTTTGCCTGACACTTTGCCATCTTTTAAGTCCTGCTTCTCCCATGCTATTCCCTCTGTCCTAGCTGGCCTAAAGCTCAGTTCATGTCTGACTCTGAGATCCGCTCTGAGTATTGGTAACCACATTAAAACCTTGACATTGCATTGAAGTAGCTGGCTCAATACCTCAGTACTCTTTTGACCTAGAGCTTGAAAGGGTTAACTCCTTTCACTCTGAATCAGCAGGAATTTCATCAAGGGTTGCAGTAATAGCTGCAAGTCCAACAAACATTTGACCAGGAGCAGGCTGTTTGATGTGACGCAGACAGGTTGCCTTCAACCAGGCTATCCAGGTTTTCCTGAGCAAATCTAAAACCTCTCCAAGTAGAGCTCTCTGTGGAAGTCACGTTGAATGAATAAAAGCACCCAGAGCCTACAGGTTTAGTGAAATACAAGCAGCAGCCAGTGCTGGTAGGCTCAGACCCGTGAGTAACACTGGCAATAGCTGTGTGGATTGAAACATGAGAGCCTTTGATTCAACAATTCCTGTCACATTTTTACACCTTCCTTCTAAAATGTTCCCTTGCTCCTTTGACATTTTGCCTGTGCTTTCGGGGTTGTTTTTTTTTTTCTTTTGTTTTCCTTTTTGCCCCCTGGCTTTCACCTACCTACAGAGATCACAGGAGGCAGAGGCAGAGGAGTGCTGGAATTCATTTCTCCATTTCACACAATCCTTTTAGGCCTCCTTCCTCTTACAGAACATTTTGAAGTGTTTGGCTGAGGTCACCTTCCACAGAAGTTCATATACATGTGTTGATTCTGCAGAAGCTTTGTGATGGAAATGAGCTTGGAGGCAGAGGTAGACACCAGAGGTTTACACCAGTGTTCCCTAAAAGCAGGATTTGCCTATTTTAAAGCAGAGAGGTTTGCTCTGCGAATTCCATTTCACGCTCTGACAGATCTCAGCATCAGCTATCTGCACTTCATCAGCAGCCTCAATTTTCTTTTCCTCAGCTTCAGCCAATTACTCTCAGTTATAGCTACAGCCCTTGGCTTATCTTAAAATATGTTTCCCTCTTCAATGTGCACATCACTTCTGGGGTGGTTGCCACCTCACCACACCAGGAGTATGAGCAGCCTCTCACTCACTGTTTCCCCAAGGTGGCAAAAAGGACAATGTGATGCTATAAAAAGAAGAGAACATGGTCAAATAAGCTGTCTTCATTTTCCTTTCCAGGAAATGTAATTACAGTTCTTGTAATGTCTGTTTGGGTCTGCTCTACAGACTTTGCTGAAAGTGGCTTCATGTTCTGGATCTCCACTTGACACTTGGGGAAAAACCAGAGTGTGAAGGGAGGATTAGGAACGGGAGGTCAATCTTCCCTGTGCATTTACTGTGAGGTACACAGGAACACGGCCTCAGTGTGGGAATCAAAGTAGAATTTTTCTTTCACCACACCAGGGCTCTGTGCTGTGGTGGGATAAAGAGTAATGCAGTGACAAGACAGCTTGTCAGCATATACCCATTCAGCTTCCCAGACACTGTGTTATTTGTATTTTATACATATCTGCACCTCCTTCCATATAAATACTCTTTTTGCCCCCAATGTTCCAGTGTCATAACATGCAGAGGAAGCACAGTTGCTGTTCTGTCTCTCTGAAAATCACTATTAGCAGTGCACAAACACAGGAGAAGACCCCAAGCCCCATAACAAATGAAAGCTCTTCACAAAGCAAATAAGGGCTGTAGAAATGTGGCTGTTGCCCATTGCTGAGTAAGCACTTTTCCTTTCTTATTTCAGCTGAATTGTGTGTTGAGCAGCTGTGACATCCAGTGGCCAAACACAATACAGTTGGGTTTGGTATAGAACTCTTCATACATGGTAACAATAGCAGAGCCCTTGCATTGCACTTTTCATGTTCAAAGAGCTGTATAAACAGTAATTCATTAACCCCTCCATGGTTCAGTGGGGCAGCTGAACACAGCAACCTAAATGCACACATGAGAAGAGGAAACCACTCTCCAAAAGCATGGCAACCAGCTCTCCAGGGAAATGAGGCACTAACCTCTCAGACCAGAGTACAGCAGCTGCTGAGAGATAAGGGATCAGAAAGGTGCAGCTCATTCAGCATCTGGCAAAAGGGCAACACCTGGGGGAAGATTTGTGCTCTCTTTATCTAGAGCAAGCCAGGCAGTGGTAAGGGCTTGGGGGAATTTGGGTGAGAAGGTTTAGCAGGACTTGGGCTCTTTTGGAAGTTGTGCTTTGTCAGAGGAAGAGGACTGTTAATAGAAGGTAGGGAGGCAGTGTAAATATGGGTTTGGATTAAGAAAGACAGTGATGGAGTTGAAGCAATATGACTATAATGAGATCTCAGTGGTTAACTGGGACTCCTGTGGCGACAGGTAAATTGGAAGATACAGAAAACAGTGGAGAAGAGGACCTGGGTCCCCCTCATAGAGCAGGCTATCCCAGATTGCCACTAGCAGCCACCCATTCCCCAAAGGAAGAAGGAAAGAAATGGACCAAGGGATGGGTTTTCCCAGACTCATATTAATGGGAAGGACTAGTGTGCATAAAGTCTCTGCTGGAGTTGTTCTTGCAGCCTTTAGTGCACCAGCTGCGTTTCAGACTTTGCTCAACTCTTTGCCTCTGCTTGAGGCATGAGCTGAGGCTGGGCCAGAGGGTGTTTGCTGAGCTGCTCACAGCCTCTGTTTTTAGTGTTAGAGGTGCAATTACCTTGTATCCTATAGAGTGCAACAACCAGGGAGATGTGTCAGTATTATGCATGTGGGTACGACTTTGCCACTTCAAATTTGCTTTCCAGCTCCTGCAGAGAAACAGCCTTGATACAGATGTTGTGTTTTTTGAGGTCAATCCAGACATGCCCATTTCCTTTTGGTTATAAAAGCAGACCTGCCATGACTCAGATCCAAACTATGGACAGATGTATCCCGTTTCGGAGGTCAAGAAAGAACCCCTTGCTTTCCCCCAAGTCATCTGTGCCCCAGTGTTTGCATTCTCAGACCAGCAGTGGTTTTTGCTGCAGGCAAGGTCTGGGCAGGGACACTCAGCAACAGCAAAAGCACCCACAGCCTCTCCTCTCCCAATAGCTCATCACCACTGCGGTCTGCCTGTGCAAAAGGGAGGAAGACTTGCAGGAGTTAAAAGTGATTCCCATGAGAATGGCAATTTTTTTCAGGCAGGAAGGCCACATGAAGGAAATTTAAATGCTCCTGTCTGTGTTGTACCTGTTCTGCAGCAAGAGAATCCTGCCTGATAACTCCTGCGCTTTACATAAGTATTATGCACTCGTTAAGAAAACAAATGATTTGTTATTTGTCTTCTCATGCTGGTTTTTCTTTCAGGTTTCCATTCTAAAAGAATCCTCCGTACCAAATATAATTTCTTAATGGCTAATCAATTCCTCTCTTGCTTTCTCCTTTATAGCAGAATATATTTCAAAGTGAGAGGGAAAGACCTGCTCAGTGAGGAGTCTGGAACACCCTGTGAGCAGCAGTGAAAGATTTGCACACTGGCCTCTACAAAGGGGATTCTTTAGGGGTTTTATGGTGGTTTGGAGGAGCAGGTTTGGCCTTTGGATGCACAGTTCCTGGCAACTAACATCCAGCTGGCTTAAAAGTTTTCAGTTTGACCTTAAATCACCACCCTGAATGATTAGCTGCTGGGAAAAATTCTTTTTGGTGTTAGTACCCCAAGTGACGTGTTGGTTTACTTCCAAACACCTGAAAATGGATGTGGTAGTTTTATATGTGTTTTAACATTTAGAGTACTTAAAAAGTAGTCGATATTTTTCCTATTCCAGACATCTTCCCTGCTTTGTTTTGTCATTGTGCAGTGATGTTCCATTTTACACGAAATATCTATCTTCCAAGTCTTCTCCCAGTACATGAGTGTCTAACCCAGCTCTTGTACTCTCATTTAGGCTGATGATTGACCCATAGACATTCAGAGCTGCACACAAAGCATCACTTCTCAAAAACGGCCAGTTAGTCTGATGTCACCTGCACCATCAGCATCCATGAAACTCCTTTTAGTACTGAATAAACTGTGCTCATTTCACAGGGAGTCAGACATAAAATTCTCCAGCTGAAGTCTGTAAGCCCCCTGCCCTGTCCCTGCTGCTTTGGAAAGCAGGCACAGCAACTTACAGGGAAAACTGAAATCTCAAATCTAACAAAGACAACTGGAGTTGGAGAATACCAGAAATCAGACTGTCAGGTGAGATTTGCAGGCTGAGGTCCCTGCAGCCATGTAGGGTTTGTTACTCTGATAGCAGATCCTCACTGGCAACTCTTAAGTTAGTTTTTGTGTTGTAATTGCAAGTTTTCTACATGAGGACCTGAAAAGACCTAATTCAGTCTATATCCTTCCCTTACCCCAGTCACTGTACTGAAGTTACTGGCTATTAAATGCAGGAGCTGTTGGCTTTTAGATAATTTTCAGGACAGGAACTAGTCCAAAACCCTCGGAGAAGACAGGAGAATTAAGAGAAGTGGTGGAATTTAGCCACAGGAAGATATTGGGTCAGTCACCTCAAGTCATTTCCTTATTCATGTGCCCAAAACCTGTGGTGTTTAAAAGCAGAGTTAAGCTGCAAGACAAAAGTGTGACAGAAAAGAGGGATGAAAAGCAAGAATGAAGGATGTAAACTCAGCAGAGGTTTTGAGTACCTGGAGAGGAAAACACCTTACACAGTCATTCAGTAAAGTTAATAGACACCCAGACCCAGCATTAGTCAGACTCTGCCGTTACCTTTCCAAAGGAACTTTCCTTAAGAATGCCACGAACTGCAGAGTCAATGGAGAGAAGGAATCTGAGCAACTCCTGCGTCTGATCGCTTTCCTGCAGAGATCTCACCTGAATTGACTGTGGGGATGTAGCAGCTCAGTCAGGGAGCCTCAGTCGTAAGGGCCACTTGATGCAGGATTGCTTTGCAAATAGAAGCTTAGCACGGACAGGCTGGCACTTGCAGAGCTGTTGGATAAAGCAGGTGAGGGTGGTGCATATACAGCGGGACAGACACATGTTCTTCAGGTGTTTTGTGAAGCACTGGGGAGAAAGAGAAGTCCCTGAGTATTCAGGAAGTGCCTTCAAGGTACTCTGAAAGCTCACACCCTGGAATGCACCCTGCACTGCATAATGGGTATTAAGCATACTAATGCACCAGCAAACAAGTCCTGATCTGTGGTGGTTCTGCTCCCTGCCTTGGCATCCTCAGCTCTTTGAACCTGCAATTCAACACTCTGCAAAGCTCCCAACTCTCCTGCCCAACCACTTTAAACAGGGAAGGAAAAGGCTGGCCTAGTCAGCTTCTCTGCTCCTGAGCATGTTGCAAGCAATTAAAAGCCATACATGTATTACAGTTATGATTCTGCCATGGCCTGTAAAGCACAAGGGACGACTGGGCCTTGCCATGGAAGGGGATTTTGATCAGGAGAACCGTTTTACATTTCAGGGTGGTGGATGCCTGTAAACCAGACCTGTGTCATCATTTTTCCTCCATCTGCACCATCAGCACGTTATACCACTGTGTCAGTGTTCTTGTGTGGGCTGTCAAACTGGATTACGAGCTCCAGAGCCTTTATGTCTCCTGGAACTCTCTGTTCCCTTCATTAGCCATACACCCCCTCTTCCAAACTGTGACAGAAGTAGATTAAAAGAGTGCACCGAGTATTTGATTAACTGGTAACAAGCCTGGATTCCCACACAAACTCATGCCAGCTACATATCTCCTACCCTTAGGGATGCTCAACTTCTTCTTCAAAGAAAAACCAAGCAGGATACATGACTGAGCAGTGGCATTTTTAATATCAGCTCTGACTCTGATTTCAAAATGTATGGTACAACGCAATTTTATATCTGCTGATCCAGGAAAAAATTATACCAACACCTGAACAGTGCCAGCCTTGTGATCATGGATGCCTGATCAATGCTGCCTCGAGCTACTGCAGTGCCAGTGTCTCCAGCTGCACCCTCTCTCATGGGCACAAGATGCACTGGAGCGGACACCGCTCTTGGCACAGTGTCTGTGGCCAGAACCAGGAGTGAGTCTTTTCTGCCAGGGATGGGACTGTGTGAGAAGAGGAGGATGCAGGTTCTCAGCACAGAGCTTGTTGCTCACACTCCAGCAGAGGAAATGTGCTTGCTTTGTGCTGTTTTTATGGTCACAAGGAAAGAAGAGCCTAGACAAGTGGAGCAGTTTGGGCTGGTCTTCCACAGCCAGTCCTCTCTCCTCCAGCTTTGGTTTGGTTGACCAGAAATATAGAGCTGCAATAGGTTCAGTGGTCAGCTTCACAGCCAGAAGGTTTGCTCTACACTCCACTCCTGCCCATCACCAAGCTAATTATGATCTTCTGTAATCTGTTTTGCGTTGAATTTCCTTCAGCCTTAGGCTTTCTGGTGCTCCATCTTCTCTAACTTGTTATAAGACTACTTGATTTTCCAAACATAGCAACCAAAGGATTTTAACGAAGTGCAAAGATTGTAGAGCATCTCTAATGCACCAGCTATCCAGCATAAAAATCCAGTTTTATGATCTCCTGCATCTCATTGCTCAGGAGCATGTTTTGGCAGGGAATGCTCTCCTCCTTTGTACCAGGAAGGGTAAAGCTCCAGGAGAAGTCAGCATCTACTGCCAAGGACACTGCTATAAGAGGTATAACGTGTAGTTTTGGTGAAGCTGGCACTGCAAAGAATCACCTACCCACGGAGTCACAGTTTCATTTCATTTTCTTGGCCAATGCTGCTTTGTGTGCAATCCAGCAGCATTTCAACCTGATTCATGGCTGTGCAGCCCACACCAATCTGCACACAAGGCGGAAAAAGCACAAAAAGATCTGCATGCAGAGACACTGTGGGTATGTGGGACTTAGTGCAGCTTGAGTTTCAAACAGCAACTCCCTGCTAAGAGCCAAGGAGTCACGGAGGGGGGCTCATGGGGTCCCGTGTCAGTGCAGCGTGTCTAGGGGAGGCAGTCGGTTCAACAGATGTCCTTTGGTTTTTATTAAAGCTTGTCTTCAGGGCATGTTCTCAGGAAGGGAAGAAAAATGTGCCCTGCAGAAATGATGAGAGTCAGGCTGGAAGGGCGAGGCAGCTCTGGAGCAAGCACAAGCATAACTAACTTTGACAGCAATGAAATGGCTTTGTATGGTGCAGTCAGGATGAACTGGGCACTGTCAGACCCTTGAAGCCCAACTCCAGGCTTGGGGAACTTCACAGGTTTGATGTTATGTACTTGAAATAGTGCAGAGCCAGGCCCAAATCAGTCTGAAGACAGGCTGTATAGTGTCAGGTGAAATGAGAGGAAGCAAATGCAGGGGGAATGGAGAGTTTGGGCTCTGCAATGTCCCACCAAGGCAAAGCACCAGTCCCTGCTCAGGCCTTCACACTCTTAGGGCTGGGGACGATGCTCTGCCTTGAACATGAGCAACCACGTCCAGGAGTGAAGGCTAACAGCGTGGGAAGGTGAGACCTGGGCTTCAGTCAAACATTTTGACCTTACAAAGAGATTCCCCCGCAGTACAAGGTGTGACCATTCCTCAGTTAAACAACCCTGGAATAAAATCCAGGCCTATGGGAATTTTGGCACAGCTATTCTCCATAACAGCCCCACAAAGACCTCACCTTACAACTGCAATTTATTTAAGATAACCAAATCAGTATCTCTCCTAGCAGCCATTCCACTGAGGAGAGCCTGGAGGCATGTCCCCCCTCCAGCACACACCCCCACGCTCCACTGCTCCAGCACAGAGGAGCAGATGGAGTCAAATCTCTCTCAAGCCAGTCACAGGGAGCAGCTACCGGGGGCAGTTGGATTAAAAAAGTCCAGGAAGGAACAGGATCCTTCTGCAGTGCCACAGCTGGGAACAACTCATGTGAAGGGTCATGTTCTTATGAAACACCCTGACATGTGTTTAACACTGACAACGCAGGAAGTGGAATATTACTTTCCAGGGAGGGAGGCCTTTGTTGATCACAGAGCACCCAGTTCAATGAGTGGTGCAGAGGTCACAATTCACCATCTTGCAGCAGACTAAAGAATTATCCATGAATAATCTGATGGTGTTTTTCCAGCATCCACAGAGGGGCTGGAGCTTTTCAGGAGCAGGAATTACCTCATTGTGGTAAGGTCTTTTAATGATGATGTTAAGCTCTGTTCTGGTCCATTATGTTTTGGTCACAACATCGTCTTTAAGCACATGTGTTGGCGCATCAGATGCCCGTGTGCAGATCCAGGTGGAACACTTGAAATCGTTCCTGTTGCCAGGCTAGTAACTGCTGTGTCTGAACTGATCCTGTGAATGCTCCTTCTCCACCCCGGGAAGTGTAAAGCCTATTCAAAACAAAAGGTTAAAAAGTATTGAGTTTGTAATTAGCTCTTTCCTAGCACTAATAACATCCTTTGTCTCTCCAGCCTTCCTCTCATCAGCATTGCCGCCTTCATGCTGGTTTTAGCCTCTGTTTCTACACCCTCTTCGTGTGCATGCGTGGCTGTACCTTTATTCCAAGGGTGCAAGGATGGGATTTCAGTGAACCACAGAATGATACACAGGACGGTGGGGGTTGGAAGGGACATTTAGCAATCACCCAGCCCCTGCTCAGGCAGGTTCCGCTCGCTCAGGGGGCACAGGAACGTGTCCAGGTGGGGTTGCAAGCCTCCTGAGAAGGAGCCTCCACACCCTCCCTGTGCAGCCTGGGCCAGGGCTCCCTCCCCTCAGCACCACAGGACTTGCTCCACGTGTTTAAGCGGCACTTTCTGTGCTGCAGCCTGTGCCCGTTACATTCCATCTCTCCCCACCGCTGTCTCCAGGTAGCCCACGCACAGAGGAGCCACGTTCTCTGCCGGTCGGGGGCAGTTGGAAGCCCAGCGGCTGTGGGCTGAGGGCTGGGGGCTGTGGGCTCGGGCTCAGACCCGGCACAAGGACCCCGCTGCCGCTGCCCCGGCCCCGACCCCCCCGCCACGGGGTTTTTCCACGAGGCGGCAGCTCCGCCGCGGCACGTAGCGCACGCACGCCAGCCCGCCTCTGGCGCGAGAACGCTGCAGCCAATGGGAAGCAGGCAACGGGACGGCCCGACCAATGAGAAAACGGAGAAGGGGTTAAGCCGGCCAATAGCAGGCGGGAGGCGGGCGGCTCATCTGCATGGGCTGGGCTATAGCCGGGCCTGCGCGCAGCCGCTCGCTCTCAGTGTGAGGGGAGGTGAGGCGGCGCGGGCGGCTCCGGCAGCGCTGGTCAAGGTGAGTGTGGCGGCGGTGGCGGCGGCGGCGGCGGCGCCCTTCCCGCCCTCAGCCGTTACGTGAAGGGCCGGAGCCGCCGCTGGGGCCTATTTCAGCTAATCCCTGAGCAGCAGCTGCGGGGTCTCCGCGGGCTGGGTGAGCTGAGGCCGCGCTGGCGCTGCGTGCGGGCCCCAGCGGCCTCTGAGGGGGTGCGGGAGCTACCGCAGCGCTCCCGCAGCACCGTGATGGGGGGGGTGGACAGAAGCCTGTGTGAGCCGCTGCCCCGGCGGTCGGTGGGAGCTTTCACCCGGGGGTGGGTGGTGATGGGTCAAGGCTTCTTTGTTTATTAAAGGCAGGGTTTAACCTCTTTTTTTTTTTTTTTCCCCTCTCAATCGTTAACAGTCTGCTCTGGGATTGTTGCGCCGTGGTTCCGACCTTCCCCTCTAGGCACAGAGGATGCCCTTCAGCCTCGCGTCTCGGATGCTTAATGTTCGGTGTCCCGAGCTCCTAATCTCTGTGCCTGCTTCATTCCCCAGCTTGGGGCTAGTTGAGTGCTAGTAGGGAGGAGGACTTGGCGATGCGCAGTCTCAGGGTGTTCAGGTGTAGAAGAAAAACTCCCTCTTGACCGAGCTCGCCTCGTGCCAGGGAGGATTTTGGGGTTTCTCCCGTCCCGTTACTTGGCTGCTGAGTCAGAGCGCAGGGCTGTGACTTTCTGAGCCTTGGCAGGAAGTAGAGAAGTTTGTCATCCAAACCCACAGAGCGAGGCAACGCGGTTTCAGGCCTCCATCTTGTTAAACAACGAGAGAGAAAGCAGTCCAACGTGTCTCTGACTTAATCCCTGCTGAGGCGTTGGTCAGAACACGTTGCATCGCGTTGCAGAGCGTGGAGGCGAATTATTACTGTGTGGAACACGGGAATAGGATTGCAAAGTGCCCTTATTGGTTCACATTTGTCCAGTTGTTAGAACTGCTTCAGCAGTAGAGTTGGTGTGTTAGAGTCCCACACAGTGAGGTCAAAGGTCTAAGGAGCAGTAAGCCCTTTGTTTTTTTTCCCCCTTCAGCAGTGACAGCTTACAGGTAACTGTGTCATGGAAGACTTCCAGTGGTAACTATGGCAGTTCCGTAATGAGATGCTCACTACTGTAGTTCTTTCAGTGGGCAAATTTGGCTGCTCCTTCTTTTTATGCCTATTCGGATGCCTGCAGTGCTCAGTCTTACCCCAACCTTGACTTAAAGCTTTTGCTGTTCAAGTAGGCTGTAAATGAAGTCTCTGGAAAAGATTTTAAACGGGTGTAGTCCACATTATTGTAAGAGTACTCCGTTCCCTGCACAGAACACGGGGTCAAGGGGGAGTAAATGGCAATTCCTTGGATTTCAGTTGATGGTGAAGCTAACACTCAGAACTGGCAGTGGTGCAGTAGGCTGTAACTTAACCTTGAAGTAGGTAGTAACATGTGTGCTCCTAAGAAGGCCTGCCTACGTGGTTCCTCTCCTAAAGGGAGACACTGACCTTGTCAGCAGATTATGGTACAAAAAAAGGTTTAAGGCAGTGCGGTCGTTAAATAACACTCTGATATTTGCCTGTGTTTGGCTGACTCCATCGCTGGGTACAAAGGTCTGGAGCAGGCAGGGCTACTGATGAGCTCTCTTGCTTCAGTTACATTTGCACAGAATGCTCAGCTTGTGATCAGCTAAACAGCATCAGATTTTTAACCACAAATAGCTCAGTGGGAAAAGTGTTTCTTGAACACATAAGTGAGGGGGTTTGCAAAATTTCCCCCCCTCCGAATAAATGGTGTGAGGGATTCCTGGAATGGCCCAGTGCTGTGAAATGTCTCCTGAAGAAAATGGAGGGACTGCTGGAGAGGTCACTTGTCAAGGGTGTTTGAGTAATGTCAGAACTGGCAGATGTTCCTCCTGGAAGCTCTTACAACACCTCCTCTGTGAAGGTGGACAAACAGTTTTTGCATTGTCCTAAGACCTCCTGTGGGCTGGCTGTGCTTACAAAGAAAAAGACACTTAAGGTTTTGTCATGAAGCTGTGGTTCTGAAGATGATAGTCAGGCATAACAACTGCCAAACTCACGCTTTGAAAGCCCTTCTCTGATAAACAGGATTTCTTGGCCATTTCTCAGTGCAGGTGCAGAGTGATAAGCATTAGCATGGATGGGACTGATAGCTGGGGAGTTGCAGGGATTTGTTTCTAGCTTACAAATTCACTGATTAAAGCAGTAAACAGTGTCAGTGTGAAGGCCAGCTTGAACTAAGTTGTCTTGTTTCTTCGATGAATCATAAAATCTACCAGTCTTGCTGTAAAATCCTTGAGCTACCTTAGACCTCATAGAAGCAGGATAACTGAAAGGGACAGTTTAAAACCAAGGGGAAAAACCAAGTGGTTACTCATGTTTTTAACTTGGAGGAAAGATTTGGTGGGGAGGAGGAATGAGTGTGTGAAGTTGGACTCCCCCACATGCAGTCTGTACAAGCAACAGTATTTCTCATCTTAACTTTGCCGTAAGTGCAGAGATTCATGACCATTTCTGTAAACAGGGTTACCACCCACACTGGCTTGCCAAGAAGCCAGCTTCCAGATAGTTCTGCTTCAGAGGCAGAGCTTCCTTCACTGCAGATGCACTGCGTTTGGTGCCAGTCGATGACTTGCAGGCATTTGTATGACTTGACTTTTAAAACGTAGCTGAGCTTACATAAGACGTTTCTTCCTGCAGTTTCCTTAAGGAAAAGTGTTGAGTTACGTGAGAAGGGAGTAAAAGAAAACATTCAAAAGACTGGTTCTCTTTTTTCCTTTTAAGAGGAAAATCTATTCCTGTAAATACTCGAGGCTGTAGCTATTAATGCAAGTTCTTAATTAGAGCTGTGACTGTTTCTATTTCAAGCTAGGTTATGTTTGGCTCTGAACAGCTGCTGTGCATACTAAGATCTGTTGCACTTGAGTCTTTTATCGAAGAGAACTCTAACTGGTAGCAGAGATTTCCTATGTGAGGATTGCTCAGCTGCTCTTAGGTGGTGAAGTGACATTTCCATAGGTTTCTCTGGAAACAAGGTTTCTGTTTTTCAGACTGTTCTTCCCATTTATGTTAAGATTTGTCATTTCAACAGATGGCTCTTAAGTATAAAGAAGTTTTCCAGTTGAAATAGTGTGAAGTGTTCCAGGAACGTAGAATCCTTTTTGATTGGAGAAGACCTTCAAGCTCCTCAAGTCTACCCACTGCCCTCACACTGCCAAGCCCACCACTAACCTCAGCACTTCAGCTCCATGGCTTTGCAATAGCTCCTGGGATGAGGACTGCCCCACCTCCCTGGGCAGCCTGGAACAGTGTCAAACTCAGTGAGGAAGTTTTTCCTAATAACTAAACCTCCCCTGAGGCAACTTGGGGTTGTTTCCTCTTGTCCTGTCACTTATTACTTGGGGACCATTTTTGTACTGGTCTCGTGACTGCAGTTGTTACTATAGGATGCAGATATCAAGTCAATAAACTGGCCAGACTTTGAAGGAAGGTAGACATAGTGTAGGGAAAAAGAATTTTCAGTAGCCAAGAGTGAGGGGCTGCTGTTTCCTGGCATATCAGCAGCCCCTCGTAGCATGGGTAACAAACAGAAGGAGGTACAAGTCCCTGTTATCTAATTGCCATGACTGAGGGGTGCATCATATGAATGGTGACATGAATCACATGACTGGAGTGCTGCGGTTGGTGTTGTTCAGAAGGGACAGACAAGGAAGGAGAGGTGTAGGGGTTGCCCTTCATGTGTTTAGAGGAGAAAAAAAAAGATTGATTTCACAGGGCTGTGTTTGAACAATCTGGATAAACAGGTTCTAAGCTGGAAGAGGGTAGATGGAGTTGGGATACTCGTGGGTGCTTCATCACTGGAAGTATTCAGTCAGGTTGGATGATGCTTTGAGCAACTTGATCTGGTGAAAGATGTGCCTGCCTATGGCAGAGTTGAGTTAAATAATCCTGGAAGATCCGTTCGAACCCTAACAATTGTATGATTAATGCTAAACTCTTGTTTTTAGGTGTTAAAGATGTCTATTCTCAAGATCCATGCCCGTGAAATCTTTGACTCCCGTGGGAATCCCACTGTTGAGGTAGACCTCTATACCAACAAAGGTGAGTCCTTAGCTGTAAGTACGTATTCCTTCCTTGTACCTGATGAAACTGAAGAGTCTAAATTTTGCAAGCGTTAATCCAAACCTGCCTTCCTGCCCTAGTCCTCAGCATATACTGGAATAGCATTTGCCATGGTTCCTGTCCCGAAGCAGCTGCTGGTCTTTGTTGTCAATGTTCCCCAAACTCTGAACTAAGTGCACTTGAAGTTCAGTGCTTGCTTTGTCTAGCAGTCTGTGTAATGAAACAGCCTGCTGCTGCAGGGTTGAGTCTTGGCTAATGGCTGCTTCTCTGCCCAAGTATTTGGACATGACTGGACAACTTCTCTAATTGAGTTTTCACTTATAACGTTATATTTTTAATTATTGTAGGACTTTCCCTTGGTTTCTTAGTTATTCATCCCACATCTGATAGGATCTGACAAAGGCATTGTGCAGACACATACCAGCGTGGTTTGGTGGAATGAGCAAACACAATAGCAGTAATACACTTAACTAAATAGCTGATCTTTCTGCCTCAAAAGATTAACGCAGTCATTAAATGAGATTGCCCCTTCTAAGCTTTTGGCTGTAGCAGGATAAGGGAAAGAATGGCAACCAAAGTTGGCATCTCAAACCACAGGCAGAGCAGACTTCAGTGGACTGATTTATTCAGCATCCTTGGATGGAAGGAGAGGCTTTCTGGGTGGCTGTGCTGTTGTCCAAAATGCTCAGAACTCCTATTAACAAAACAGACCTTCTAATTGTCCCTCCTCTGTGGTATCTTAGAAGAATTCAAGAGCGTGCTTGGCAGATGGAGCTCAACAGTACATTAAGTTAATGAAGCTCTCCTTTGGGAAGGGAATGGATGACTTTCCTAACTTGAAATGCAGAGTGGAAGAAAAGGAGTCAGCTTCTGTTGGTCAGCATGAGGGAGATGAATTGGTGATTCTGTAAGGACAGGCAGATGTCTTGGGATAACTGTATAAGTGAGCATAGATATGGTTTAGATTGCCTGTCATCTCCAGGGATGGAAGTATGTGCTAGGTAAGGGTAGTGTATGCATGAGGAATGTTCTGTGGGTTTCCATGTCCTAATACAGTTCTCTTGTTGTAACCAGGTCTGTTCAGAGCTGCTGTTCCCAGCGGTGCTTCAACTGGAATCTATGAAGCTCTGGAGCTTCGTGACAATGACAAGACACGTTACTTGGGGAAAGGTAAACCTGCATTTTGATACTTGGCTTGGCCTTTTCCAGTGACTGTGTTGCTGTGTAGATTCGTCAGATTGTAGCAGATGACCTGTGGGTTCCCTTCCTGCTCTTCACATTCTTTACGGGGCATGACAACGAAGCAGGAGCAGTAAGGTGACAGCAGTATGTGCCTCGTGTGGGCTGCACAGCTAGGGCAGGGATCAAGCACAGGCTGTGAGTTTCTCCAGGGGCTAATGTACAGTGATGTACTGCCTTCAGCAGTGCAGCTACATAGTGGTGGAGATAACTGTAATTCTGCAGTGAATACATGGGGCTCAGGCGTGCCAGCTGGCTGATCAGGCCTCTAGAGCAGTTTGCCCAGACACTATTACACCACTCTTGCTGCCCTGCATGTGGATACTTGTCAGGGTACAGTGTGCTTCAGCAAAGTGTTGTAAGAGCATCTAAACCACATGCTCCAGAGGGCTTGTTGATACTGCAGCTAGTCACAAGATCTCTTCAAAGACCAGATTTTTTCAAAGAACTGTTAATTTTATCTACTTGGCCACTGTGGATTCCTTTGATCCCAGCATGTTAAGTCCTGAACCTGAGGCTTATAACAACTGCTGACCACAGCCAATGTGCAGCTTTATACTGGTAGTTACAGAAGACAGTTTTGCTTTAGACTGCACAATACCTCAAGACAGTTTAGCTTTTTGTCATTGTAGGTAGCCAGGATACTTGAATTTGTAGTAGTGGTGTCATTTTAGTTGTCTAGGGACTGATTGTGAGCTTTGAAAGGAAATAAAATACAGCCGTTACCAGACTGGCTTGGAATTGAGGGGAAAACAAATAGCTGCATAGAAGATGTAGTTACCTAATAAATATTGTAATAGTAATTCATAGGACTACTGAGAACTTGGACAGTCAGGACTTCTCTTCATCTTGCTGCTGTAAAAGTGTTAGTGATGCAATCAGCTTTTGGCTAGGAGAGAGTGTTACTTGTCTTCTCTGCCAGTCAGGTGAAAAGAAGCTGAAATATTTTGTCTTTTAAGACAGGATGGTGAATTGAACTTGAAGAGCTTTCTCGGAGAAGATGGGTGGTTATTACTCTTGTACAGAATGAACTCCTAGATGACTGAATATCCTAAAAAGCTGAAGAGCTCATGCTGTTTACCTAGAGTGCTTCCTATGAAGAGTGAATGTGTACTTACCTCTGTGCTAAATGTATTTGTGCTCAGATCTGTTAAATCTGGTCCTAAAGGCAGTTCTTTGTGGCACTTAACTAGACACCAGTCTTGAGCTTCCACAGCACTTTACTGCAGCTGGAGAATAACATGAGTTTATGAGCAAATAATCCCCAAAATAGATGAATTGCAGGTAGTTGGTAGGTCTTTTGTAATACACATCTGGACACAATGAATGTGGTTCAGGCTGCACTTGATGAACGTTCACCAGTTCTGAAGCTTGTGTGCTTGGACTTCTTCAAGCACTGCAGAGGGATGACAGTATTGATAGCTAATATTGGTAACTAGCTGACGATCTCTGCTTGTGGGGAAGACACAAGCTCATCCTGGAGCTGCTGACTTAAGCAGTAGTGGGTCTGCATAGATTGGAAAGAATGGTGTTGTGTTCACACTTAATTCCCTGTCTGAAGCCAGGAGCAGACAGTACATTTCTTTGCCAGCATCCAGGTACAGAGACTATTTCAGCTTTGTACCCAGGGTAAAACATGTGCTAAGGTGATGCTGCAGCAGTGGTACAAGATAACAGCAGATAAGGAAATAATGCAGCTGCTGCATATTGAGCTTGTGGGGAAAACCTTTTTCTGTCCCTTTCTTCATCGATTCTATGAATGGATAGAAATAGCCTATCCTAAAACCTTTTCTCAGTGCTGTCATTAAGTCACTTGAGGTTTGGATCAATTGACCAAACAGCCTTTCTGGCTGATGCACAATTTGCTCTGGCCTTTGAACCTTTCTGTTGCTGGTCTGCTGCTCTGTCAGACACTCGCTGGTGTGTAGGTCTGTTAACCTGTTTGTGTCCTTTCTTTCTTCTATGACTGGCTTTGGTTTTGGCTGTGTCTCTCCATCTCTTCCTTGATTGTCTTGTCCATTTCGCTTCTGTCAGGTGTATCCAGAGCTGTTAAATATGTTAACGAGTTCCTGGGGACAGCATTGTGTACACAGGTAATGGATGTACTTTCAGTGCAACCTTGTCACTTGGATGAACTTCTCCAGTGCATGGTCTTGCAGACTAAAACTGCAGTAGGCATTCCTAGGTGATGCTTACTTCATGCAACTTCCATTCAGTCGAGATGACCTCTCAAAAGTGTTCAGATATGGCTGTAGGCTCAGGTTGGATTGGGGTTTGAGTAGCATGAGGTGATGTTATTGTTACTGAGATCACCTACTAATGCCTGTGTAACCAGTGTGGTTGACCAGTGTCTGATTTGCTTGTTCCTTCTAGGTGTCTCAAAAGCTGTTGAGCACGTCAATAAAACAATTGCACCTGCACTGATTAGCAAGGTAGGAGCAATCTGTCTTCTGCTAACATCAGTTAATGCCAGTCCAATGTGTCCTAACAGATGGATTCTTTCTAGAAACAGTGTTTCTAGAGGAACTGTATTACATGGGAGGTGGGTGTGTGTGTGTCAGCCAGTGTGGTGAAGTGCATGTGAACAGACTCACCTACAGCAATTGCTTTCTTTGATTGTGTATCTCACACTTAATCAAAACCCTCTCTAGCAGCCTATTTCTGTAGTGTGTGGAAATACTTAAGCACTTGGGAATTTCAGTGGTGTGCAGTTAAGATACAAACTGCTTTATGCTTAAAAGGGTGGCTAGATGATGGGTATGGACTGGGTTTTATCTGAGCTGGTTAATTTGAGAGGAATCTGAGGGGATTTGTGCTTTGCTTGCTTTTCTGCAGAATGTCAATGTCGTGGAGCAAGAGAAGGTTGACAAGCTGATGCTGGAAATGGATGGATCAGAGAACAAATGTAAGTGGGTTTTATATTGCAGTCAGGCATGAGAAGATGAAGATTGGGTTGTAGAATTGTAGCTTGCCTTATCATAAATGACAGGCAGCACATGGCACATGCTGTGTGCTTTTGTAAGCAAGGCAGCAGTGCCTGTATTGCTGAGTGTTTTCATGAAGATCCAATGTTCCTGAAAGAATTTTTTTTCCTATTTCAGCTAAATTTGGTGCCAATGCCATCTTGGGTGTATCTCTGGCTGTGTGCAAAGCTGGTGCTGCTGAGAAGGGTGTTCCCCTGTACCGTCACATTGCTGACCTTGCTGGAAATGCAGAAGTCATTCTCCCAGTTCCTGTAAGTCTCCTGATAAGGGCCAGCTTGAAGACCTGATCTGACCAGGTGCTTTATGATGTCCTGTGGTCTCAGATCAGGTTTGCTAGGGAATGAAGAGTCTTAACATAAAGGTTGTAGATGTCAAGTCACCATGCAAATATTCTACCATGACTTTTCTTTCTGCTTACTCCAAGGCTTTCAATGTGATCAATGGTGGCTCCCATGCTGGTAACAAGCTGGCGATGCAGGAGTTCATGATCCTCCCTGTGGGTGCTGAGAACTTCAAGGAGGCGATGCGCATCGGTGCAGAGGTCTACCACAACCTCAAGAATGTCATCAAGGAGAAGTATGGCAAGGATGCAACCAACGTGGGTGATGAGGGTGGCTTTGCTCCCAACATCCTGGAAAATAAAGAAGGTATGAGTAAGACAAGTGTGGGAGGAGATGTAACTGAGAGCCAGAGAACAAAGATCATACCTGTCCACTGGAAGTGGAAAGCAGCATCAGTAGGTTAAAGGACTTGCTGCTGTATCTTTCCTCTGCTTCTTATCCTGACCAGCTTTGCAAGATGTTATGTTAGTCTAGTCCTGTGCTGCACCACAAAGCAATTCTGTTGGTCATCAGTTTGTACAACTTGACAGGATGGCTCTGACTTCAGTGCCTTCTCACTGTTCTGTTCCTGAAGCAACTTAAGGAAATCTTACCCCATTTCTGTTGACAAGTGGTGTGGGGATGGCTGTGTGCCCAGCAGATTTCCCAGAACTCAATAGTCAAAAGTTTGGAGTTGTTTGCTGACAAAGGAGGAAAACTGTTTGAAGTATGCCTGGTGGTGTGTGGGAGTGTGTGGAGGTTTGCCTGGGAAGTTGAAGCTTTTGCTGTTTCTATAGCCAAACAGTTCTGTTCACAAACTTGAGGGAGAGGGAGGCAGTTTGTCTTGTAACAAGTGAAATACTTATTCCTCTAAAAACTGTATCAGAAGAGCAGTTTTTTCTGCATCTCTTGCAGAAATTGAGCTGCTAATAAGACAGTAGAGGACTAGAATTTGGAAGTTTTCAGTTAGCCTGTGAGGCAGGCTGTGGATCACATTGCCTGTCATGGTTTGGATGGTCAACACCTGATCTTGGAGCTAAAAGGGATTAAAGTGTAGTCACTACTTCCTTCTCACATGCATGTAAAGCTAAAAGAGGATGTAGTGTCCTCTAGTATTAAGCTTTCTGGGCTGACGTGTAGGCGTGCCTGAGCAGATTATGAATCCTATAATGGTGCCTCAAGGCTATTGCAAGCTAAAAGCAGTATTAAAGCAATATCTTGTTCCAGTGAGTTCTGAAGTGGGAGAGTGTAAGAACCTTTTTCTGTGGCCTTTAGGCTTTCTGTAGGGAATAATGGAGATTCTTTGCCATATCAATATTGGTAAATTACTTAGCTTTTGAGTTCAAGTATTGAATAGGGACACAAACACCTTACTGTATTTCAGCTCTGGAGTTGCTGAAGACTGCCATTGCCAAGGCTGGTTACACTGACAAGGTTGTCATTGGCATGGATGTGGCTGCCTCAGAGTTCTACCGTGATGGAAAGTATGACCTGGACTTCAAATCCCCTGATGATCCCAGCAGATACATTTCTCCTGATCAGCTGGCTGACCTGTACAAGGGCTTTGTCAAGAACTACCCTGGTGAGTTGTTAACAGGAGGCACGGTAGTAATTGTAAGTAGGGATTGACTGTTGCAGAGTTAAATGCAGCATCCCTTATAAGAGGGATGATGAGCGGAACTGAGTTGGCCTTTTAGGAGTCTTAGGAATGTTTGTTGAGGTGGGTAGTGCTTGGCTGCAGCAATTTGGTACAACTGCAAATGAGACCTTTCAGGGTGACGTTGTCTAAAGCTCCTTGTATCCCTCTACAGTGGTGTCCATTGAAGACCCATTTGACCAGGATGACTGGCCTGCCTGGAAGAAGTTCACTGGCAGTGTTGGCATCCAGGTGGTTGGTGATGATCTGACTGTCACCAATCCCAAGCGTATTGCCAAGGCAGTGGAGGAAAAAGCCTGCAACTGCCTTCTCCTCAAGGTCAACCAGATTGGCTCAGTGACAGAGTCCCTGCAAGCGTAAGTTCTCCCCTCTTGGCCATGTCAGGGAGGGGGATTGTTTAATTGAGGGGGGTGAAGGTGTAAACCACAACTAGTGGAATAGAAGTTAATTGATTGTTTTGCATCTGTGAAGGGGGAACAGATTTTCTGGAAGGTATTGACAGGTAAACCTGTACCTTCAAGGTCTTGAAGTTGTAAACAGCTTCACTGAGTCTGAGCATGTGTCAAAGCAGCTACTTATCACTGAGTTCTCACATGATCCTAACCTTAAGGTACCAAAGGGCAGCTCTGTCCTGCCCAAGCAAGAAATGTCTGCCACTTGCCAGGGTGACTAGAGCAAAGGCTGCGAGGCACGTGGGGATAGTGTGGGACTTGATGTGTTTCTCTCTTCCAGCTGCAAGCTCGCCCAGTCCAATGGCTGGGGAGTGATGGTGAGTCACCGCTCTGGAGAAACAGAAGATACCTTCATTGCTGATCTGGTAGTTGGGCTCTGCACTGGTCAGGTTGGTATCTGGAGCTGTTGCAGTTTCCCTTTTTGCCTGATGAGACTTCTATGGTGATGAAGCTGTGCTGCACAGTAGATGGAGTCTGCTTTTCCTGTGTATAGGAAGCTGGCTTGTCTAATGGGAGTGTGACAAGGGAATGTGTTATCTTGTGTAAACTCACCTTTGCCCACTGGCTTTAAAGTTGTCATAAACTCCAGAGGGTGGATCAGGATTTTCTGATACTGAAGCTGTTAGCAAATGAACACCCTTGATTGCTTCTAATCAAGTGTTAGGTGTTTATTCTGATGATCAAATAAAGCTTGTGATTGTCCTTACTACTCTAAACAAAGTAGAATAGTCTTGGTATCTGTGGCTTTATTTCTGCTGTAGTTCTTCATTAACTTTCTGCTTTCCCTTTTAGATCAAAACTGGTGCCCCTTGCCGATCTGAGCGTCTAGCCAAGTACAACCAGCTGCTGAGGTGAGACTCCCGGGGAAAAGAGTTTGAGAATTACCACTCATGTAGAGTAGGTGCTCCACTAATGCATTTGGGGCACAGCTTGGTCTGCTGCACTTCAAACACTGCAGCTTAAGGACAGGAACTGAGGCTGCTGGAGGTGTTTTTGGGCTGGTGCTGTGCTTGCAGGGCAGGCTGTAGGCTAGATGCTGAGTTGGGTGAGCAGTGTACATACTTGAGACAGTACAGGGGAACACTAGACAAAACATCCTGTGATGGTATAAAGGAGACATGGTCCTTCTGTCAGCATGATGCTGTTCCCTTGGGCAAGCATTTAAAATGATGGGCTAAATTAAATAATATAGGTGGTAAATGTGTGTAACTGCAGTTGCTTGGTGGGATCTGGCTTGTGATTCTGGTAGGCCCTTGAGTACCAGGCAGGTGAGATGATATGGTGTAAGGCCAGCAGCTGCATGGTACAGGAGCCTTACACCACCTACTGACACCCAGCATTTCTTCTCTTTCCATCAGAATTGAAGAGGAGCTCGGCAGCAAGGCCCGTTTTGCTGGAAGGAACTTCAGGAACCCTCGTGTCAACTAAGCTGTGTGGATCAGTCAACCCCTGGTCTGGTTGAAAGCACTAGTCGTCTGCTTAGATCACAATTTACCTGTACTAGAAAGATAAGGGCAGCTGAAGGAAAAAGACCAGTTTTGCAGGTCCTCTTCACCTCCTAGTTGATCCCTTCACCTAGTGTTTTCACCAACACTCTCATCTGTTACTTGTAATGCTCTACTGCTTCTGTAGAACAGTCCCTGTGGGGGAGGGTTTGGGTATCAAACACCCTCTGGGGGCATGACCTTGTTACTCTGGGCATAAACTCTTCAATTCCTTTCTCTGCCTCTCTGGTCTTCAACATTTGGAGCTGTGTGGCTTGCAGTGCGACAAGAGGTACCTGCAAACAGAAACAGTAGTGTTTTTACATGTGATAAATAAAAGCATCAGACAACCCAACCAAGTGTGGCTTTGAGTGGTTTTGGGGGGGAGGCTGAGGAGCAGGAACAGCTACCTCAGCTCCTGTTTTAAGGTTGTTCAGCAGGGAACTGGGCTGCTGTTGTGGTCAGGGGCCAGACTGGTGTTGCTTTGTGGCAAATGGACAAAGAAGTAGCTGAGTGTACGTGCCTGCTATTAAGAGATGGCCTTCAAGGATATGGGAAGGGGGGGTAAGGCTAACACAGATCAATTGTGATCCTGCCAAGGAAGACAAAAGCTCAGAGGTCTTCCTTCATTTATCAACGTGAAATGTGTCCCGACAACAAGTACTGTGATTAACCTTTTGTCAGGGCTTCTTGCAGAAGTCTGCTTAGTAGTCTTGTCACATCTTTGCTGAAAAAAAAAATCCCTGGTAACCTTAGCTTTCAGCAAGAGGTTGGCACAGTGTTGGCTGTGTTGGAAGTGTCTGTATCCTCCACCTTGATCTGTTGCTGCTGTGGGAAGATGTGGCTTGAGAGAATGAGAGTTTTGGAACAGGGTAGTTCCTGAGCCCTTGTGCTTCATTAATAGCATTCTCATTCAAAGTGTAACTAAAAAGCTGCTCTGATAGCTGTGCTTCAATTTTGACTCTGTTAGTGTCAGGGTGCTATAATCCATGTGGGGGAGGAGGAGACTTGTGGGGGCTCCCAGCTGTGTGAGAGCAGATGGCCGTAAACAGAAGGCTCACAAGCAAATACTTTGATTTGCAACCTCCTTTGTTTTGTTCAGGTCACAGCTCTGCTGGTTTAGCTGGGAAGGGGAGGCAGTAAGTGCAAAGCATCTGGCTGCTTATCAGTCAGTACTTATGCTCTTAGAGATGAGGAATTCCTTCTTCCTAGGCTTTGGCAAGAGCTTGTTGGGTGGCTGTCATAGCTGTAGATCCACTGCTCTCTGGTCATTGTCAGAGCATCTGCAGAGGGGGGGAGCAGGGACCTTAGTTCCTTACCCAGCAGAACAAGGAAACAATTTCCCAACAGCGGGGGAGATTGTTGAAGCCTCTTTTTTTTTTTTATGTGGGGGCGCTTTTGTTGCCCCTGTAATAGCAGATGTAAAAGAAAACGCTGACTTCTGTTTTGCTCAATGACTATTCTCCCAGGCTGTGGCAGTGCAGTTACCGGTGACTGGAAACGTTTGTTCTGAGGAGCCCGCCAGTGCCCCGCTGTGGGCATTGCCATGCGTTGCAGTGGAATGGTGTGAGTCCGCTTTATATCTTAGGGTTTTGTGTTGGGAAGATGGAAGTGGCACATGTGAAGCCAGTGACGCTGCAGGGTGTGTGTCATCATTCACTTCAGACCCTGCTTCTTTAAGAACAGCTTCAGTTTACTTCGAAAAGCTGTTGTCCTGAAATACAGAGCTTCAAAATGCTGAGGGGGTGAGGGCTGGGTGTATTTCAAACCACACCTTTACAACAGAGCTCTGTTATCAGAGGACAAGGGATGTGAGAGATCCCTGTGAGGAGTGAAACCGGGACAGGGATGTTTGAACTGCTGGAAGCTGTCAGGGCTGCCTGGTGCTACTGTAAGAGCTGTGAAGGGGTTTAGCACAGATGAGGCTGTTGATGGGGAAGTCTGGCTTCTGCAGCGTCTATTGATGAGTGTTTTTTAGCTAGAGAGTCTTGTGTGTTGCTGGCACTTCCCAGGATACTTCCTCTTGTATAAAGACTAGAGAAGCTGCAGCACAAAGAAGGCTCAACACTCCTCACATGAGAAAGGATGAGTTTTGGACATCTCCACTGTAAGTGAAAGAGAGAGGAAAACAATGACTCTTGTTAAATGTTTTCTGATTAAAGCAGCCCCTGTGCAAAAGGTTAATGCTGATCTCCCGAGGGGATGTGGCCCATGGTCCTGTGACCTTACTGACTGTGGAAGCAGGAGGAACGTTAAGCTTCTCTCACCTGGGACTGGGGTGTTTTGGGGTCCAGATCAGGGTTTTTTTCAGCATTCCAATGATCACAGACCAAATCTGTGGGGTATGAGGTTGCATCCAAACCCCAACCACAGCTTGGGCTTCCACTGACAGAGCCTGAAAGACCAAGGCAGACACAGCTGGCTGCTGGGCAAACCTCCCTGCAAAGACAATGGGTGTGATGAAAACGTCCCTTTGTTGGGCAGTTGGCAACTGTTTCTCTTTACTAGATTAATCTCTCTCAAGCCTTTCTTAAGAGCTTTGCTATAAATACCAAATTTACCAGCCCAAGCTCAGCACATAGTAAGTGCTTCCTCTTGCACATATTTGTCCTTTCCAAAGGCATTGGTTTAAGCTGGTTGCACTCCGTGCAGATTTGAAACCTGGTGCACTTTTCACACATAGCTGATCTCTGAATTAGACCCGTTAAACGAATAAACTACCTAATTGCACTTAAATCCTATCAAGGGATTTTTCTTCTGCCAAAGAGGCAAGCTTTGTAATACATGCAAAATGGTTTAGGAAGGTTTTTAGCAGAACCGTGTTGGGAAGTGATATAGCATGGCTGTTTCTCCCCTGGGATTTGGGAAGTAAAGTCCAGATTCTCAGCCCAGTTTCCCTGGACCTCTGGATTTCCCCTCGATGATGTAATAAGCATCAGAAAGCAAAAAAGAGGTGGGAAATCAAGTCACTGGTTACTGTAAATCACCAAAACCCTCAGTGGTGAAATGGCATTAGTGGCTGCTCCTGATACTTATGTGCAGCCCCATAAACCTGGGGAGAAAGGTAAGGCAGGTGCACTGAGCTGGAATCCTCTGCTGTGCTTGATTCCCGGCTCTGACAAAAGAGCCTTTGACTTCAGCTAGTTAACACCACTGCAAATGAAGCCCAGGTATTAATTCATTATCCTTCACACCTTGTCAGTGCAAGGTGGAGAACTGTTAAGGTACAATTACCAAATGTGTCATGTCTTAAAATAACCAGGAAATTGCATGTAGGGTTAGGAGGACACTGCTTGGGCTGTAAAGTCAAAAGCTGAAGTGGGATGTTGCTGAACTGTGTGCTCCTCCCTACACCAGGACATCAATCCCACAGTGTCTGATGCTGTGCCTGCCTGTCCCATCAAACCAGAGCTGTTGAAAGCTTTCAAGTGAAATCTCAAAGTATTTGGGCCAAATCAGCAAGGTGCTTGGAGCTGCAGAGGATTCAGGCACTACCTAATGAGGCTTGAGCATTGAAAGGAGTTACTTGCAAAGGAAGAAAAGACAGCAGAATTGGGTAAGTGCTGAAATGTGGGGCTGTGGTTTGTAGATAAGAATGTAAAGTGTGTTAGAGAAAAGTAAATGATTGGTGACTCTGTGTGTGTGTTTTGGAGTGAGGGGGAATAAGTGAATAGGGAGCAAGATTTGATTGCTGAAAATAAAGATGAAACCTGCAGTGCTGGAGAGGGGGAGAGATGTGGCTGCTCCTTAATCAGGGCTTGGATCCTGCTGCATAGCTCCTCACCTTTCTGCACTGTCCCCATGGAGCTCCTACTCGAAAGGCTCTGCTTTATAACAGAGTGCAAATGGAGCACAGCCAGTGTCTTTATTAGGGTAATAATTTGCAGGGATGGCACTCTATGCAGAGGGAGGAGGCATCAGCTTAGCAAACACCAAGTGGGAGGCTATTCTGAAAATAGCAGGCAGCCTCAAAAGCGGGTCTGAAGTAAGAATCAGGCAGAAGAGATGAGTGATGAGCAGAGAGGAGAGGCAGGCAGCACTTGAGGGAGCTATTCAGGTAACAGGATATATAATGGAGTGAGGCAAAGGACTGGAGTGGGAGAGATCTCCCATGACCCACTGGCTTTATCCCTACATTTGTAGCTTGTCTGCTTTGCAGCCCAGCCTGATCTTAGTATTAATTTCCTAATACCTTGATTTCAAGCTCTTACACAGGCTGTGTCTCAGACAAAAGAGTGTTGCCATCCCTCTATAATAAAAGAGAAAACAAATTGTTCAGCATTTGGCTTTCTCACTTGACACTAGCCCCACATTCTCCTGGTAGGGAATAAGGACATCATTCATAACCTTCACTCAGAAACTGAAGCTGGCAGTGCAAGGTATGTTTTCCAACCCTTTGGTTGTTTCAAGCCACTTATACAGCCTGTTCCTCCACTTTCTGGTATGGTGGCTTTCAAGACTGGACCTTATCTTCCAGCAGCAGCAGCAGTGTCAAACACAGTAGTGTTTAACCTTCCCAGTTCTGTTTGGTACTGTTGGGATCTCAGTGTCCCGTTCCCAGCAGGCAAGTGATAGCTTTGGCCCTGGAGCACAGACCTGACTTGACTCGTGTCTGTGGCGTGATGCTGGCTGGCGAGCCCATCTGCTTTGCTCAGTGTCCATGTGTCATCCTGTTTGCCTGCCTTTCCCAAGCTTAGTGTCATTCAAAAAGATTCGAAACTGCTTTTTATTAGTTGATTGATTTTTGACAAGAAACAAAACTACAATGGAACAATGGGTTGACCTCATTCCTTGCAGGAACTGTGCAGCTCATTGAAATCTTGAGACTTGCCAGGTAAGAGATTTTACTGCCTCTAATGTGGGTAAGAATAATTTTATACTTGATTTTTTTTTCCCCCTCTTGCTTGCTTACCCTAAGCACAAAAACAAGTCCCAGTCTCACTGTGCAGCCAGCAGCCAACATGACTATTCAGGGCGAGCCTGTGGCATGCCCCCCTCCCCCTGCACTGCTGTGCCCTCTTTCTCCAGGAAGGGACCTCAGCAACCACATTTGCCTGTCTCTAGGGAAGCAGAATCTGTGGGTGTGAGCCATCTTTCTTGGAAGGAAATCCATTGACTGCAGTGTTTCATCAACACCCACTCGCTCGTTCACAGCCATGAAGATGGGTGTAAGCAGCCTCACACTGCTGGGGGTGTGACAGCCCACAACAGCCCAAAGGACCAGGGAGAGCAGGTGGAGGGAGTTCAGCTGCTGTCTTTTTCCCCATGGGAAGGAGGATATTTGGCTTTTTGCTGCTCTATAGACTGCAAGGAGCCACGAGGGCTGACAGTGGATGCAGGGAGAGAGGATCTGTGCTGGGCAGCCTGCCAGCCCTGCCTGCCCTGCAGCAGCATCTCGGGCCATGGCCTCATGCTCCCTTTCACAGCAGGATTTGAAGAGCTGTGCCAGGCACCAGCTTAGTCCCACCACTCCCTAGGAAAAGCTTTTATTGCTGTTCTCTCTGAATTGCAGGGTGAAATGATTTCCTTGTAGATATGAGCTGTGGGTGGGTGTGAGAAGAAAATGCAGGTGCCCTCCTCCCTGAGCCCATGGGAACACAGCTTCTCCCTGCATCTTACTGCTGGGCTCATCATCATGCTGCTCAAGCTCCCTTGTCCAGGGGAGTCCAGGTTTAGACATGTCTACAGTGTGAGACAGGCCCATTGATGTTTCCTCTGTCAGTCCCCAGGAGGGACTAGAAGTGCTATCGAATCTGACACAGTCTCTATGTACTTTGTGCTCCATGGATAGATACAGTCACAGAGACTGGAGTACAGGGTGTGGAGGAGGGTAAGAAGACATCAAACCACCCCAGCTGCAGCACTTGGTTCTGCTAAGAAAAGCTGAAGGGAATAAACCCAAAATACAAGTAAGAGAACTGAGGCAGAGAGGAAGAAAAAAAGATTGAGTGAAGAAGTCATTTGATGAGAGATACAAAATAAATTATAGTAGAAAAAATAACCCCAAGGTCCAGGTCACCTCCTTGTGCCCCACCTGAAGTGTGAGTGGCGAAAAGCTCATTTCTCTAACACAATGCACAGGCTTAGCTCTGTCTAGAAACACAGCTTTAATCATCCAGGGTGGCAGTTACAGGCTTAAGTTACAGGAGAGAAAAGAAATACAAACTAGTTCTGCTAAATAAAAACCTTGGCCAAAGCCCAGGCAAAATGACACCTTCCTGGCAACAGTGTCTGCTGTGGAGGCACCGTGACCAGTGCTGAGCATCCCTGGGCTGTCACCTCCAGCTTCTAACAGGGCTGAGCCTCCTTCTTGGCTCCACTTGCACTCCAGCTAAGTTCAGCTCTGCTTCAACATCTCCCCCACTGACACTGGCTGTCAGCAACCAGCAATTTTACCAGTGTAACGAGGTGTATGAGGTTAACTCAGTCAGCCAGAGACTAAGTTTAAGAATGAGGGAGCTGTGTGATAGGCAGAGGCTGGGAGAGCACCTGAATCGGTGCATTTCAGAAGCATGTGATCTTCCTTTGTTTCTTTGCAAGGATCAGAACTGTCCCAAACATGTCCTTCTGCTGTGTAGAAAGTGTTTTCTCAGAAGCAATGGCTTCATCTCTGCCAGATGCTTCACTTCAGACAGATCAAACTCCTGCTAGCAGTTATGAATGGCAAAGATCACTTCTGCCCACCTGGAACTGTTTACAAATTTGCCAAGTTGATTTGAGCTCCAAATACTGGCTGCAGGATGGTGTGTGTTTTCTTGGCATTTTGAGAACAAAACCCTTTCACTAAGAGAATTTGTTGTGAAGGGATGTTTCTTTTGAAAACTCTTTAAGAAACCTTTTAAAACAAACAAGGAAACAAACGCTTCCTGCCAGACAAAACATTTTCTTTTCTAATGTTCCTCATAGCTGAGCATCTTCGTCTCAGGGTGACCCAACACAATTCCTGTGTGGGCAGGGAAACAGGACCTTTGATTGGGTTTTGTTTTGTATGCATCTCACTTGCATCACATGAGTTGCCTGAACCCTTCACCCACTGCCACCCACTTCTGTTGTTGAGTTTCTGTTTAATAGCAGATGGTTTATGACATGTTTTCACTTGAGAAGTTCTCCAAAGCCACCAGCTGACTCTTGCTCACAAAATGCTTTCACACAGGGTCAATCACGAGGGCATGGCTGTCCTATCACAGAGTCAAAGCAAAAAGGGCATGGGTAGAACTTTATCTATCAGGATGCTGATGTCTTAGGGGGCTGCTGTGGCCTTTTTCTCATTTCAAGCCCTTGTTGTCACTTCCTGGAGTTTTGCAGAAGGATCTTCAATAATATATATTGCATGAAGCAGTCATCCAGTGCTGGGAAGTACTACAGCTACCTGTGCAGGTATGAAAACCACAGTTCAAATTATGCTGCTGTTCAGTCCAAGTCCCAGAAGGGGAATCGCTGCAGCTCGTGCAGCCCAGAGAGCATCACAGCCCCTGCTTCCAGGTGAGGGGCAGGGATGGTCCTGGGAGGGGGCAGGGGCATGATGCCTCTGCTGAGAGTTTTCAATCTGCTTCTGCAAGCTCTTCAGCAAAGTGTGTGGTTTCTGTTGTGGTGGCTGATGCTGACCTGACCCTGTGTTGCTTACTTAGAGTGACAGGATGAATGTGTGTCGCGTGGACCCAGTAAATGTCAGGCTGCTCCTGATCACAGGCTTCCAGTGTCAGCTGAGGTGATGAGTGTTCAGAGGTTTCAAGGACATAAAACACCACTACAACCTCCCTGGATTAACTTGGTTTCACTTAACCACTGTCCCAAACAGGGACAACCCCCAGAGCTCTGCAAATGTGCTAAATCTGAGGCTACCTTCTCCCCAAACACTGCTTACAGCAGAAGGAAAGGGATAGGATGGACATTTGTGCTGTCCTTTTGCTTCCCTCTCACTGTGACTGAGTTCTCACAGTTTTTAGATGTCTGAAGTGTTGCTGTCTGGCTGTGCAGAATGGAGTCCTGCCTAGAAAATGCCCTGCCAATGCCCCAGCCTTGCCACTGCTCCAGAGGCCCCAGCTGGTGGGTGAATATTAGTTTAGAGTGAGCTGGGGGATTTTTGCATCAGAAGCCTAATGCCAACCAGATCTCATTTGCATTATTGTGAGTACATGCAAAATCAAATCGATGCTGAAAAAGCAGTGGATGTTAAAGCTCCTGTGCCAGTACTTTGGAGAGCAGGTGACAAAAAGACACCCCTCTTTGTTAATCAGAGTTGGAGCTGCAGGGCTTTTGTGAAGGCAGGTTCCAGGATGTGCTCCTCCCTCCATGCTCTGGGTTTTTTTTTTGATTTGTCTCCTTAGTGAAGCAGGTCTGCAAACAAAAGCTGGGGATATAAAAGCTGCCAGGTTGCTGCCCTGCTCTTCCGTTGCAAAGCTGACCGATCCCTTTTACTGTGCTGCTTTAAATAAGTCCTAACCTGTGGGGTTTATGCTCTGTAGTACTCAGGTTCTTTTCTCATCTCCTGCAATAAACAGTGATTGAAAGATGCATAGCATGGCTTTTATGTAGGCTGTAAAATCCCTGACAGTGAGAGTAGCTGAATTCAGAGGCTAAAAGTCTGCTGTCCCATCAAAATCCGCAGAGCAGATGTTTCTAGGTATGTAGAGCCTGAACCTGTCGTCAGTCTCTGAGCAGGAGAGATATATGTCTGTAGGAAGGCAGATAGATTTCTCCATTACTTAACAAAGCCTCAAATCCTCTTGCCTAACTGTTCAGGATGAAGAGAGTTAAGAACAGGCTTCAGCAGTGGAGACAGTCCCAAGACAGGGGCCAGGATGTTGTGAGTTCTCCTCAGCCCCAGACCTATTCTGAGCCCTTGGATTGTGCTGCTCCATTTCCCTGTTGCTCACTTTCTCCCCTGGCCCATGGGATGGAGGAACACTTTCCCAGAAAGGTGGGGAGAATTCATCAGTGGTGATTTTGTACAGTGCTTTGAAGATAACAAGTGCTGAGGGGGAAGAAAAAAAGAGGTAGTGCTTGAAATGGAAATGTTCCCGTTCCTGTCACTCTATTTTTTTTCCCCTCCTTTTAAAAAAGCACATTCAAATGTACCATCAAAGGGAGCAGCTTGTAACACCAACGAAAGAGCAGCCACAATGAGGGGTGGGAGCCCGAAACCTCCTCCTGGAGGGGCGGATTTGCAGTGGGAAGGACAAAAATGCAAATCTGAAATCAACCCATGTCTCTCTCTCTCTCTCTCTCTCCCTTGAACGCTCTGGCCATTTGTAACAGTTTAAAGTGAAGTCAGTTCTCTGAGGACGAGAAAAGAAGCTTGTAAATCCATTTACTACTTTCTGCACTAAAGGAGAAGCAGTGAATTTGTAGTGGAAATGCAGTATCACAGATCTGATGGTTGGCAAAGACCTTTAAGATCGTCAAGTCCAAGCGTGAAGTGCACAGATGAGGTTCCCCGTTAGCGGCAGAGGACGGCTCACAAACAGCAGAGCAAGCCTTTGAAAAGCAGAAAGCAGGCAGGCCTTGGGATGCTGAGGAATCAAACAGCTTCATGGACTAATCTTCCCTCCACTGCCCTGGCTCTGAGTTTTCATCAGAGGCACGAAGGTCCATACCACATCTCTTCAGTCCCTCTTTGTGGACAGTAAGGCTGGCAAAAAATTGGTTTGTTGCTGCCCCTGAAACCTTCCTTGGTACCGTGGGGATGGACAGATGTCTCCAAAAAATGGAGGGCCCTTCTCAGAGTGGGTTTAGCAAGACCTCTGTGCCTTGACAAACCAATCCCATGCTCCCAGAGCGCCCTCTCCTGCACGGCCAGTGAGCCTGTAGCAAAACCAGAGGTCAGCAGGATACGACCTTACACAGAGCTGGCCCTTTTCTGTTAGAAAGGCGATGGATATGATCCTGGCTTTTCTGTCTGGGGCTACAGAAATCGATCTAAACCTGTTTGTGTGTGTCAATGTGCAGGTACTGAGTTACTGCTTGACATCCAGTGGCTGCTGCTTCTCAGACACAAGGCTGTGATCCTCGAAAGCACAAAGGTACCATAACACACAGCAAAAACAAGCCCAAACCCCTCTGGTGCTCAGGATCATTTCTGCAGTGTCCTGCTGAAAAGGATTGCTTTCCATTTGTGCTGTTATTGCTATCCAAAAGCTGGTTGGAGCTGAAAGCCAGTTCATTCTATTTCCTTTACTTACCAGATTTTTATCTGGTATGTAAATCACAGGATGAATTACCTTGGAACTATCCCTAGCTATAAGCAGGATACAGAAATAAGCATCAAGGGGTGATGCAATTAATCCCACTCATGAGGAAAGACTGTCATTAGTCATTTGCAGCTTCAGCACTGGTGACTTTCAAGGTGTACAAATCTCTCGTTAGGTACATTTCGTGTTCTGCAGATGGCCATTTTGTCTTCTCGCTGCATGCACTGGAACATGCCCAAGTACACAAAAATGAGAGGAGAGATTGTTAGGGCAGAATTTTTCTGTTCATTTTCAATGGTTTTCCTTTTTTTTCCCTCCCTCCCTCTCTTTGCATGGTGCACATCCTGGGCTTTGATAAATGAGTCTCACTAGACACTGTGGTAAGCCAACCTCTGCTAATATTCATTATGCAGAACCCACTAGGAAATGGTCTGAGTCAGGGAAATGGAAAACTTTTAAAAGATAAAAAGGTTTTTTTATTATTATTATTTTAATGAGGAAACTAATTTATAACATTTTACCTTTCTGGGATGTTTCAGAATGTGAAACCCAGACATGTGCTGTCAATGCATCCCAAACTTCATAGATAAAATGGTCGAGCCACGTGCAAAGACACAGCCAAGACCCTTTTTAGATCACAGGAAACATTTTCAAAGGTGACACAGGAGCCTGATGTTAAAGAATGGGAAAGAAGCCCCTGAGGTGGCAGCTGAGCATGCACACGCTGTGTGCCACCGTCACTGTGACCTCCAGGCCATGTTTGTGTTCCATGATACGTAACCAGCAGCTTCTTCCTCCTCCAGTGGCTCTGTCAGACGTTAAGATCATCTGTGCCATAGTCACCATGCAGTAGGTGAGACCCAGAAGCTTGACACTTCAGCCTGTCCTGTCGGTAACCTGTTTCTCCAGCTTCTGCAAAGTGACATCAGGTGAACAGACAACACCGCTGTGTTTGACAGACGGGGCCTCGTGATTCTGTGTTGCACTTCAATGTGTGTGGATATGCTCAAATTAATTTAAATCTCATTTGCATTACTCTTGCTTTCTCTGCAACCCATAAAGCCAGTTTTACATGGAGAGAACTGCATCCAGGAGGTGCTCACAACCATCCTTCAGCGGGTAAGAGACTTCCAAAAACTTCTCGAGTGTGTGAAAAAGAGGCTGAAAATTCCTGAGATTTCTACATAAACAAAGCAAAACAGCAATCCCACCCAAAGCAAACAGCTTTCAGCTAAAGGGCTGATATTCTGATATAGCAAAGGGAAAGAAAGAAGCTAATCTTCTTCTGTGAGCAGAGTTAGGTCATCTGTAAAAGCCTCTCAGAATATTATCTCCCCAGCTAATCGCTGTATTGACATTTGCCTGTTTCATTAGAGCTGGGTTTTTACTGCATGGCTGAGGTTAGAACCTGGCTCATCTGTCATAGTCAAGGACTGGTTTGTAATTTCATGACTGTGGAATAAAAAGAAATCTCTCTCCCTCTCAACTAGTTGGGGTGAAATGGTGTCCACAGGACTCTCAGTATGAGTGTTGTTTGACTTCATAGTTCCTAGTTCGATTTGTTTCATTCAGTTGGCAAAGTGATAGTTTGTAAAAAGGAAAAAAGAGCCAAGCTAAAACACATTTGTAAAGAGGTCAGTTTAAAGACTTAAATATATCCCATATGCTGACACGTAGCTGTCAGGTGTAATAGATGCAAGGGCTAATCAAGGGAGAAAGAAAAAACAAATCACACCAAAACTGGGTCAACTGTCCATGTAAAAAAACCTCAGTGGCTACTGACTGTGAACAGATGAGTTCATGGTGTTCATGAGACACTGGCTAAACTTTGCAGCAAAGGGGAAGTGTCAGAAAAGGTTTATGCACACGCAGGAAACAGATCAGCATCTGAAAGGAGTCCAAAGCTGTCTGCAGACTCCTCCTTCACCCAGGGTAAGAGTTCTTGCATCACATTCATAAATCCAGAAATGCTTTGCATCATTATTATGCAAATAAGTTTATTCCCCTCAAGAGTGTTTTGCAGCTTTGCTGGATGCACTACAGACACTTCTCTCTACCCACATGAAAGTTCTGTGAATTTGGCTGCAAGGTTGTCATGAAACATTTTGACTCTTTGCTCTGTAATTGAGAGGCCTGAGAGGGAGCTGGGACAGGAGCTCAGAGAGAGTGTGGAAGATGGGAAAGCAGCAGATGAGGCACAGGCAACACAGCGTGTTTTCTGCTGATCTGAAAAGGCACATCGCAGCCTTCAGCAAGTCTCCAGGAGCACTCAACAATGTGCTTTGGCCTAATAGAGCAACATGATGAAGCCCCTCACATGCACTGGGGACATGCCCTGCCGGTGGGTTTGGGAATGCTGGTGGGACTCTGGTGTGACCCTGTTTGCAGTCCAGACACAGACTTTTCCAGTTGAGAGCAGAGGCAGTGTTTCAGATCCAGAATAGTCAGATAGCAGAAGTGTTGTGGCATCAGATCTTTGGAAATATGCAGGGGTAAGGAACAGAGCATTCTGAGGATTACCATGTTTTGTGTGTAGATACTTTATGTGACATGTGTGTCCCTTTGTGGATTTGGCCAATTAGCCTTTCTCTGTATCAGCAATTTCACATCTCCCAGGAGTGCTGGGGGACAGAAGCACGACACGCTGCAAAGATGTCAGAAACTGCCTTGTTAGAAACCCGATAGAATCTCATCTAGGAAACCTATATGTACACAAAATATTTTGCCTGTAGAACATGCCCAGTCAGTTCATCATCAATCTCCCTCCACTGGGATGTGAACCATGAAAATGTGCAATCACCAGACAGAGGAGCAATGATCTCTCTGTGCAGCATTTGGGTCATCCTTGTACTAACTAAACCTCGTAGCTTTACTGAACAAGACAAGTTCAGTGACTTTGTTTATTATTGTGCACAGGGAGGGCTGCATCTTTGCCAAAAAAAGAAAGGAGCAGCTTCAAGTGCTATTCCTGCAACAATCCTCTGGTTAAGAAGCCAACTTATAATTGGATCACTTGGTCATGGAATGAGGATGTGGTTGTGTCTGTTCTAACTGGCTGTGAATAATCACCTACTTCTGCAGTTCAACTTGTGGGAATAGATGTATTTTACTTATACAATATAGGAGGAAGTTCCCCTCAAACATGTTTATATTTCAACTTAAAAATGTTGTGAGTAAATGTGGTGATGTGATCAGCAGGAGGTGAGTGGAAGAGGGAAAGGGGAACAGGGGGTGAGGGGTCTGCTATGGAGAATTTTCCTGTCACAGAAATAGCGACTGGAGAGAGCTGAAGGCAGGGCTGCCACTGTGGCAACCCACACAGCCTTTAATGCACACATCCAGAGACTGAGGAAGATGAAATTGTAATTAGCAGAGAAAATAGAAGAGATGGAATCAGACTCTATCAAGGACAGCTTAAGTGCAGCCTCCAAAATGGCTGTGTCAGACGTTTAACTGATGTGCATTTTTAGACGCTTATCTAAATTAGTTATTAGAACACAATCAACTCTGTGTCTCAACCTCTGGTGGTAAAGTCCCTGAAGTTAGCTAGGGATAAATTTGTCCTGTGTGTTCAGGGCAGGGAACTAAATTCCTCTGATGTACAGACCTCAAATCTCCTTGTGTGTGACTTTCTCTTCAAGTGAAAGCGGTTCCCACTTCCCTCTGCTAAAGGCAATAACGTTCACAGCCTTAAACTTATCTCCTGTGATACTACTAGAATCAGCCGTGAAGACAGTTTACAGAGACAGCAAACAGTGGGGGTTACACGAGTGTAATTGAGGGCAAAATCTGTCCTGACACATCCTGGTGCTTTTTCAAAACGAAGATATAATTCCAGATGAAATTTCTCAGATCCCCAGGAAGAATGTGTGACTTTCTTCACTGCCATGTGATTTATCTTGCTGGCCTGTGTTCTGATGACAAAAGGTGAGGTTAATGTTAAACAACAAGCTTGCTCTGTTTTTGGCACGGGTACCTTCGTGCTCTCTTTGCTCTGTGGTAGCTCAGGGATGAAGAAGCTCCACAATCTCCTAAGTGACCAAGCACTTTATTAATTGCTACTCAGTAATTTGGAGTTCTCGCCCTTGCGACAAATTCCTCACTGCACAGGGACATAAAGAGGCAGCAGATGCTTTTTATCTAGCAGTGCACTTATGCAGAACGTTAACTCTCTGTGCAAGACCGGGAACGGTGGCTCAACGTGACTAATACAGAGCGTGGCCCTAAAAGGCCGGATGGGCTGCCGAAAGCTTCTGACAGAGCCATAAAATGTGCCACCTCGGCTCCCATTGAAAAACGCCTCAAACGCATCAGCTCGTAACGCTGGGAACTGTTCACTTATTCATGAGGACAAGGCAACCACCTGCATGCAAAACACACATCGAACACGTCCTGCCGTGGAGTCGTGGCGGGAGGGCACTACGGCACCAGGGCCGCCCAGCCTTCACGCAGGCCTCGTGCGTGTGCCAGGGCTAATGCTCACCCGCCTGCTCGTGCCAGGAGGACCAAGGCCCCTGCCAGGCCGTGCTGTGGACAGCAGGGAGGTCACACGGACTCATACTCCTAATTATTTTCTCTTGCCACTGCAGCACGGGGTGAAGGCAACCTTAAAAAAACTCCCCTTCTCTTCCCACCCTGGTGATTTTGATGTTGAATTGTGACCCAAACCCCAGAATAATTAAAGACTCTGTGTGTGTGTGTGTGTGTGTGTGTGTGTTTGTGATCTCGCTCCACACCATTAAGGGCTGCACATTTCCATGAGTCTGTGTTCTCACCCCACACAAGAAGCGGACATGCCTGTGTGTGCCATCTCCCTGCACACAATTAAGGGCTGTACGTGCCTGTGTCTGTGACCTCACTTCACACAATTAAGAGCTGTACGAGCTGTACGAGTGTGTGCATTGGTGATCTCGCCCCACACAATTAAGGGGTATACCTGTCTGTGATCTCCTCCCACACAATTAAGGGTGTCTGTGTATTGTCTGTGCAATCTTGCGCCACACAATTAAGGGCTGTACGT
>WBNH01000608.1:0-14336 GCA_013401255.1 Urocolius indicus
AATGATAGGACAAAGGGGAAACAAACTGCAACATCAGAGGTTCCAAAGCAACACCAGGAGGAATTTGTTCCCTGTTGAGGTGAGGGAGCCCTGGCAGGGGCTGCCCAGATGGGCTGTGAGCTCAGTCCTGGCTCCAAGGGTCAGGAGGCTGCAGCCAGGCTGAGCTCAGGGATGGGCAATGACAGGACAAGGGGCAACAGGGATAAGCTGCAACATCAGAGGTTCCAGAAGGACAGGAGGCAGAATTCCTTCCCTGCTGAGCTGAGGGAGCACTGGCAGGGGCTGCCCAGATGGGCTGTGGAGTCTCATCTCTGGAGACATCCCAACCCCAGCTGGATGAGTCCCTGTGTGCCCTGCTCTAGGTGCTGCTGCTCTGGGGGGAGGTTGCACTGGATGAGCTTTGCAGGTCCCTTCCAACCCTTCAGATTCTGTGATCCTGTGCTCAAGGGGCACAGGAACGTGTCCAGAAGCACAGGGAGCTGCCGGAGAGAGCTCAGCACAGGCCACAGAGATGCTGCAGGGAGTGGAGCATCTGCCTGGTGCTGAAAGGCTGAGGGAGCTGGGGCTCTGCAGCTTGGAGAAGACACTGAGGGCTGAGCTCAGTCATGGCTCCAAGGGTCAGGAGGCTGCAGCCAGGCTGAGCTCAGGGATGGGCAATGACAGGACAAAGGGCAACAAGCTGCAACATCAGAGGTTCCAAAGAAACACAAGGAGGAATTTGTTCCCTGTTGAGGTGAGGGAGACCTGGCAGGGGCTGCCCAGATGGGCTGTGGAGTCTCATCTCTGGAGACATCCCAACCCCAGCTGGATGAGTCCCTGTGTGCCCTGCTCTAGGTGCTGCTGCTCCGGCTGGGGGGTTGCACTGGATGAGCTTTGCAGCTCCCTTCCAGCCCCTGAGGCTCTGTGATGCTGGAACACGGTGCCTGTGCCGAGCCCCTGCAGATGGGTCAGTCGCACCCTGAAGCACATGCAGGGAACAGGGACCCAGCATCACTGCAAGCACAGACATTCCCCCCTTAACCCCTGCCCCTGGGGACTGGTGTTTGCTTAACTATAAACTCTGCCCTGCTCTGTCTAACTCCATTTGTAGGGGTCAGTCTGTTCTCACTGGGACAGAACAAGAGGAAACGGCCTCAAGTGTCACCAGGGGAGGTTCAGGCTGGATGTGAGGAGGGATTTCTGTGCTGCCAGGCACTGGAACAGCCCAGGGAGCTGCTGGAGTCACCGTCCCTGGAGAGGTTTCAGGTGGGTGTTGTACTGAGGGCAATGGGCTGGGACAGAGGCTGCACTCTCTGAGCTCAAAGGTCTCTTCCAGCCCAAACCATCCCGTGATTCCACTGTGGGGCTCTGCCAGGGCTTTCAGGGGCAGGTTCCCAAGTGTTCAGGTTGCAAAACAACAGGATAAAAAAGGACAAAATGAACCCAGGGCTCATTGTCCCCACTCTCATCAGGGCTGAGCCCAAGGGGCTGGGGATGGCCCCCCTCCCCAGCCTTTGATGGCCCACGGAGGGAGGAGGGGGGATATGACAGCACTCAGAGCTCCTACAGCCCAATGGGCTTCAGCCCAAATGGCCCCGAGGCAGCAGGAGGCTGATTTCTTCCCTTTTCATCCCCTGCCCACAATTGGAGGGCCGTTAGCACCAGGAGCTGTGTGTGAAAGGCTGGGGGTATTTTGCTTCACAGAAACTCTCCCGAGATGCAGATGAGCTGGTCCATCAGGTTTCCCCACCCTGGGAGGTGTTTGCCTTGAACTTCCTGCACCAACAGCTGCCAGGGATGGAACTAGCCCAGAAATACCTTGAGGATGAGGAGTTTTGGTCAGCAGAGAAGGGTCAGAAGGAGGGGATGAGGCCCTCCTGAAACTGCCCTGTCAGAAAAGACACACAAGTGCTCAGACCACTGGACTTAAGGTCTTTTTATTGTAGTGTTCCATGAAACCCAAAGGCATTTAAACACAAACAGGTGCCCAGGCTAAAAGCAGACAGTACAAACAAGGGAAAACACATTCACATCCTTCAACAGTAAAAACAATTTGATCCTTAAGGCCCTTAAAGTCAAGGTGAAGCACCTTGCTGGACATAAAACACAGGTCCCCCTCATGCCCCAGGAAGGTTTTAACCAGTATGACCCATAAAAGAGTGAGGTACAAAGGTTGGGGTGATGCTTTCAGGGCCATGGAGGGCAAAGTGTGGTGGGAGCAGGATGTGACCCCCACAGCAGGAACAGCCCCAGGGCCCAAAGCCACACACAGCCTAGGGGTCCAGCCCACCAGGCAGAGCTGTAACTGGCCCCAGAGCTGCCAGGGGAGGGTGTCACAGGGCTGTTATCTATTTGGGAACAGCTTTTAAAGCTTCCTCTGCAAGGAGACTGTTACAACTGCCACTTTGTTCCTGCCCCGTAGTGCACATCCCCCTGAAAGCATCACACAGGCCCCTGCAGTACCCTTAGTGTTCTAACACAGGCAAGAAGCAGGAGTCCAGCCTCGCTTCCCACCGGTCCAGTTCTCACCACCCATGGCACCGTTTCTTGCTTGAGCCATTACAGCACTGATCAAAAGGCACAGGCTGGTCCTGACCTGGAACATCAGCAAGCTGGGGAAGAAAGTCTAGAAGGCAAGTCTTATTTGTGAGGTATAAAGGCAAGTGATTCTCTCCAGAGATCCACAGAGGCAAAGGGAGGAAACAAATCCATCCTTCATCTTCCTCCCCACTTCGAGGCACCAGCAGCAGCAGTTTCCAGTTAAGGCCAAACCAGTACCACTCAAAATCAAAGCCACCAGCCACGAGCTCAAGATGCTGTTATGACCCAGTGTTCACAGAAGAGGGGTACAAGAGAGAAACAACCCACTCAAACACAAATAACATTAGAAAGAGGTACCTGAGGGGACCTCTGAGAAGGTGAGGGACCCTCTGAGAAGGTACAGTACCTCTTAGAAAGAGTCTTAGGAGACTCTGAAGGCTTGTTACAGCTCAAGCTTCCCAGGAAGGACAGCTCTTGTCAGAAAAGCTCCAGGCTTTGGTAATTAGTCAGTTTACAGCAATAAAAATGCAACATGCAGCCATTTCTTTTGTCTGGTTTTCCCATTCCTGTCTGCATCTCCAGGCAAAGACACTGAACTGCTCCTGTGCCACAGAAACAGTGTCTGAGGAGCCTCCAGTGCTTTGCAGTGTCTCATGACAATAGCAAGCAGGCTCCTGCCAGGCTGATGGTGGATCCAGCCGTTCCAGTCCCTCAATAAAGTGCTTTGCTGTAGAAAAAGATCCACATCAGCAACTCCCCCTGTCCATGCTCAGCCAGGAGAGACCCCACAGGCCCTTTCAGACTCCAAAGGCAGAAGCTTTTTGCTTCGGTCCTCTGCCACCTCTTGCTTATTCCACCTTTCTTCTAAGCCTTTTGTGGCCTCTGGCAAGCCTGACCAACCTCTGGGATGCAGAGGGGCACCTGATGGTTTTGATCTGTGACAAGAGCTTGCCAGAGAACGAGCTGCATGTAGTGTTTCAGGGGAGGAAGCCCCGTGGTGGATGGGCATGGCTCTGCTGTCAGCTGCTGCCCAGTGAGGTGGGGAGGAGAACAGGCCTGGCTCTGCTGGGCTGTAAAGCTGTCACATGTGAAGGAAGCAGAGCCAGAGGTCTGGACTGCCCAGCACAAACCAGCTCTAAGCTACAGAAAGGTTTGACTCTATTCTGAGCAGCAAGGCACAAAAAAAGGCTGAGTGAGATCCCAGCACCAGCCAAGCTGTGACTGGTGCCAGCCCTAGGGAGGGCAGGTTGGGTCCTTTCAGGCTGGGTAAGGAATGCACAACAGCACTGAAGACTCATCACCTTTGAAGGCTGCTCCAAGGAAAGCCCCAGCTCCCAAACCCAAGCTATTTACCTTCAACCAACTGCAATGGTGCAAAAGCAAAACGGTGGCAGAAGTGCCCCCCAGAGCCAGACCAGCTTGTGCCCTGACACCCACACCTACCTCAGACCACAGAAGGGAAAATGGGTGTAGCTTTGCCTCCCCCCCTTGGAACAGCCTTCAATCAGGGATTTGGAGTCTGCAGGAGAACAGCTTCTGATTGGAACTGCCCTCACTGCTGCCATCCCTGTGGCAGGCAAACATCCTGAGGCACCTCAGTGGTGCCCAGCCCCAAACAACCCACAGACCTTCCCCTTGGAGAACTGCTCTGAGGCAAAACGTACTCCAGGGTATGAACTGAGCTTTGCTTCATCCTTTCCACGCTCAGGGTGAACTGCATTCAGCTTTTAGGGTGTTAATTACCTTTGAAAGACAGCCCTGGTCTGAAGCACACACACACACACACACACACACACACGCCCTTGGACTTGTCCAGTGTAGTCATGACTAATTATTGTAACAACAATCAAATCCTCAGGCTCTACTGTACCAGGTTTTATATTGCACTACAGCTTTCGGATATGGAAAGGAGAGTAACTGATCTAGTAAAGCTGCTACAAACCAAAACCATGACAATGTCCAGAAAGGATCATCAGGGCCTTGCTGGGGAGTGAAACACACCCAGAGCCCTTCATCCTTCCCACCACAACCAGCCTTTGGAGCAGGTGCTGAACGAATCCTCCCAAGCCACGGAAAGAAACCAAGGAATAAATAAGCTGAGTTGATGCCAGCTCCTGGACTCCATCCACAAGACCTTGATGTCACTGCTGATCAAACTGAGAGTTGCTCAAGGCAGGAACAGGGAAGAGGTTGTTTTGTGTGGGCAGCACGACTGGTGCCACCCACCTCACATCATCTCCTCCTCAACCAAGCTCCACTGGTGAGAGTTTGGTCCTTTGCTCACCCAGAGCTCTCACCCCAAGGGCTTTTACATCTTCCCAGCCTTTTTGTTTCCAGAGGTCGAGACCCGGAGGATGTTTGGGGTTTGCTCCATGACTCTCACAAGCAGGTTGTCGATGTAATCCTCGAGCTCACGCACCTGCAGGTCCTTCTTGGAAATGGTGTCCTTCTGCTTCAAGACCAGCTGGATCAGCTCATCGTGGGTCAGCTGAGCATAAGCATAGGCAGGATCTGCAGGGTCATACCTCTGGAGAGAGAGAGAGAGAGAAGAAAGGCAGAGTCATCATTACAGACCCAGGGGCAGGATGGGATCTGGTGGTTGGCTCGTGGGGTTTAAAGCACCAACCCACAACTTCACGCGTGGTGTTTGCACACTCCCTGAAGCACAGAATAAAGGCTGGAAGGGACCTGGAAAGCTCATCCAGTGCAACCCCCCTGCCAAAGCAGCACCAGCTACAGCAGCTCACACAGGAACTTGTTGGCACCAGGTTGCACAGAAACACCTAACGACTGAAAGACTGTCCCGACCTTTGGGGACTGACAAACCCAAGTCTGTGCCTCCCAGGGTGTCATAATCACTCTTTCTGCTCTCTTGCTGAGATACAAGCACAAACTCTGGTTAATTCACTGCTTAAGCTTTGGTTTCAAGTGGCGTTTCTCTCCTTACCTTCACGTTCGCCTCGAGCAGCTTCTCACTCATGGTGCTGATGACATTCAGGTTTTTACTGGGAGCCTTGTTTGCTGTGGCGTTCATTGGCTTCACTGGGTGAGGTCTGCAAGGTTAACACAGGCTGACGTTACTCAGGCAGCACGTGTGTCAACACCAGCACCACACAGACCTTCAGACTAAAAGCACTTTGCCCACTTTGGTGAAGGGACTCTGCTGCTCCTTAAGCTGCCACCACCTCTCCCTAGCCGTGTGCCCAAGAGGCAGCACCGGGCACCCTGAACAGATCCATCTGGTGCCAGCAACCACCTTGTGCTGGCACGACAGGCCCCAGGCCCTGGCGAGTGCAGGGGCAGGAGGAAGCTGAGGCACTGCAGAGCAGTGAATTCCAGCAGCTGGAGCCAGCCCTGTGCTCCCGGGAAGGGGAAGCAAAGCTCACAGCAGCACTGAGGTACCTTCTGTGCATTTCCCACGTTCTCTCACCTGTGCTTAGGAGCCAGGGATTCACCACCCTGCTGAGTTTGGTTAGGGTATGTTTCAGAGGGTGAAACCCAGGCCTGAAGAAGCTTCTTCTTGCCAGAATCTCCTGCTTTAGCTGCGAAGCCCTCGGCTCTTGGCTTTTTCGGAGACTCTGCTCTATGACTCAGGGTGTCAGAGAGAAGGGGATGAGAAAAGGAGTAGGGCTGGGAAGGACTTGAGGAGGAGGAAGAGGAAACAGAAGGCTCAGAGAAGTCACACTCTGCACACTCCTCAACACCTGCACTTGTTTTCAGCTCCTGTTCCTCGATACTGTCCCTGGGAGGAGACGTTGTGCCTACACCTGAGCCAGCTCCCTGCCTCCTGACACTGTGAACAGCCGCTCTAGCAGGCGGCACAGGCGAGTGCCCTGCCTTACAGGCACCAGCAGCGCTTCCTCCTCCTCCTGGAGCAACCAGGGTTTCTTGGGCTGCAGCAGAACCATCAGAGTGCTCTTTCAGTTCTCCATGCAAAGGCACTGTTACATTTAGGGGCCGCTTTGCAGTCTCTGAACCGTGTTTATCCCCTGCAGTGACACCATGGCTCTCCTGACACTCACCCAGCAGCTCATCGTCAGAGCCTCCCTCCAGGATAACTGGAAGGCTGGCCAGTTTGGAGCCATGGTCCGCAGCAATGGGAACAGCAGGCTTTAGACTTGTAAGATGCTCAAATAACTCGGCATCACCTCCTTGTCTGAGGCGCCTGGTGCTGCTGCCACGGCTGAGCGTCGCTGGGGGAGCCGTGGGCTCTGATGAGACAGGCTGGGGGAGGCACCCACCAGCATCTGAGGCTTCCTCATCAGCTGCTGGGAGCCCAGGCACAGGCTTTACCCCCTCAGCTGAGAAAGGCTCCTCTCCACTGAAGCCATCAGCCTGAGAGACCTGGGGGCTGTTCCTGAGGGAGAACAGCCTCGGTGCTGGTGTTGGCACAGCCACCTCCCCGGCAGCCCTGCCCGCCCGGGCATCCCCAGGGGATGCTGTGAGAGCCCCCACTCTGCCCCTGCCAGCTCTCACTTGAGAAAATGAGTCATTTTCATCAAGTGGAGCTGTCTGAGGCTCTAATGTGGGTGCAGCTTCTCCTCGTCTCTTCTCACCAAAGCTCTCCTGCTCCTCCATCTCCCTCTCAGGGGAAGGAGGCTGCTCAGCCTCTGGCAAGAGGCTGCTGCTGCCCTTGGAGAGAGGAGCCAGGCCTGTGCTGTCCTGTGTGCAGAAGCCACTGTTTACACCTCCAGCTTCCAAACCCGCCTGCACAGCCCCCTCACTCCCTCGGCCAGGCCCCAGGCTGGCACCTGAGAGCTGTGAGGATGAGCAGCAGCCTTCATCCACTGCCCCACCAAGCCCTGCTCGCTCTCCTCTCACACCTGAACCCCACAGGGACATGTCACTGCCGTCACAGCCCTGCTCTTCATATTCCTGCCCACCCAAATCCTCATCCCCTGCCCACCCACCGAGAAGGAAGGACACAGAACCCCTCTTGCCTAGCTCACTTCTTTCCAAAGCCTCAGCCTGGGGAGCAGGGCACTGCTTTGCTGGAGCCAGAGCAGGGTCAGAAAGGGTGCTGAGAGGGTTTGACACTGCTTTGACGTGATTAGTTAGAGCCAGATCTGAAGAGCTCCCTGGAGCAGCGCAGCCAGAGCGTCTCAGCTCAGCAGGGTGTTGTGCTGAGGAACAGCCTCCATCAGGAGGAAGGCAAGAAGGGGAAGAACCGACAACAGCTTTGCAACCTGCAGCATCTGCTTCCCACCCCAGCTTGGCCACAAAGGGATTACTGTCATCCAGCTGATGCTCAGAGGGCTGAGAAGGTGCAGATGGGGGAGAAAGGCCCCGGGCAGCCCACGTATCAGAGCCCTCAGGACCCTGCCCCCACGCAGAAGAAAAAGGATTATTAGCACTACCAGAGACCTGCCCAAGGAGAGGGGCTTTGGGAACAGAGGCTGCAGAGTGGTGGGAGGAAGGGAAATGGGCATGGCCTTCGGGCTCCAGGGCTGCAGCAGCCCCGTCCCACTGGGGTGCAAAAGGGTTCTTGCCATTCAAAAGCTCTGCAGCAAAAGCAGAAGTGAGAGAGGCAGGAGAACCAGCAACGCTGTCAGAGCCTGGCACTCGGACACTCTGCTTCCCTTTGGAAAGAAAGGGGTTATTGTCACTCCTGGTAAGGTGTACAGAAAGGAGAGCAGGAAGGGAGTCGGGTGCAAGAGTAGGAAGCTTGGCTTTGGTTTCCTCCTCTGAAGTCACGCCCAGTCTGCAAAAAGGGACAAAAAACTGGCATGTCACTTGTGGATGCAACACGAGGCAGGAACAGACAGGCTTCAGCACCAGGCTCCACCAACTCCTAACCCTGACCACGGATTGTCCTTCCAGGAGACCTCAGAGCCCACCTGGTCAGACTTTACATCCTTAAAAGCACCGGGGTGATGTCAGAAGGCTTCTGCTGCAGAGCTTGCCCAGGTTACTGCGTGGCTGCCCCTAAGCACTCTCTCTCACCCTTGGCAGCCCGAGCCACTGGATTAGTGAGACACTTTGTATGCAACACATTTAAACACGGGGAGTGCTGGAAATAAGGAGTTAGAGACAGATGTGAAAGACAGCTTTATTAGTAGGGCACAGCTACAGAGAGACACAGGCAAATAGACGTGTGTGAAGGCAGAAAGTCCATTGTTTGCCACAGATATATTTGAGGGATGCAGGAGCAGAGCTTCCGAAAAAAGCCTCGGGCACAAACCCAGTCCTGAGTCCTCCCTGTGACTGCCAACCATGCCCAAAGCAGAAGGGCTCCACAGCAAACACTTCTGAAGGCCACAGCCAAACACAGAAGAGGGAGGGAGAGGTGTTAGAACTGGTATTTCAGAGCCTGGGAGCGTTCCAGTGGCACAGCTCAGAGAGGAGTTAGTTCTTGCAAGAGATCCAGCGAGAAAACAAACCTCTGCAGTACCTGCACTCAGAGAATCACTACCTCAGCATCCCTTACAGGGAACATCCCTGCAGCACTCTCTGTTATACCAAGAATGAAGTCAAGAGTTGTTATTTGTGATCACAGAATCATGGTGGTTGTTAAAGCCCCTGAAGCTGCTGCAGTCCCAGCCCTCCCCTCACCCTGCCCAGCCCAGCACTGACCCACAGCCCTCAGCACCTCAGCCCCATGGCTTTGGGATCCCTCCAGGGCTGGGCACTGCCCCAGCTCCCTGGGCAGCCTGGCACAGGGGCTGACACCCCTCTCAGGGAAGAAGTTCTTCCTCAGCTCCAATCTCAACCTCCCCTGGGGCAACTTGAGCCCATTTCCCTTTGTCCTGTCACTCGGGAGCAGAGACTGACCCCAACCTCAGCACAGCCTCCTGTCAGAGAGCTGCAGAGAGTGCTGCTGTCTCCCCTCAGCCTCCTCTTCTCCAGGCTGAACACCTCCATTCCCTCAGCCTCTCCCCATGAGACTTGTGCTCCAGTCCCTTCCCCAGCTCCGGCCACGTGCCCAACAGTCAGTTCAAAGCCACCAGGTACCTTGCAGAGCCACACACGGGGTGCCAGGTTGGGAACAGCCCAGCACAAGCCTCCACCACCCTCTGAAGCCAACAGGACTGACCTGGGCCTGACAGCTTTGGTCTTGGCTGGTGCAGCAGCTTTCTCAGGCTTCCACTCTTCCTCGAAAGGGTTGAGCGACTGTTTGCTGGGGAAGACATCGCCTGCACCCTGCCTGTCCTCTGGGGGGTTCTCCCTGCTTACAGCTGACGGAAGCTCCAGCTGTTTGGCCTCTTGTTCACTCTTCTCTTCCAGAACTCTGTTGTCCTCATCCTGCAGTGTCTTGTTGGGAATGTTCTCAGCATCATTGGTCTTCGCTGCTTCCTTCTTGCCAGTGACCAGAGACAGCAAAGCAGATTTCTTGTGCTCCTGTTTCTTGGTCTCTTTGACAGTCTCCAGGCTCGGAGCAAAGTTGCTGTCCAGGGATTCCTCCCCACTGAGCAGCTTGTACGATGGCAAAGTCATAGACTTAAAGGTCTCCAAAGATGCAGACCCCGAGAAAGCGTGGCTAGGAGACATTCCTCCTGTCTCCTCGGGTCCTTTAGTAGATCTGAAAGACAAGTTCTCCTCTGAAGCAAAGAGCTGCTTCCTCCTGAAGTTGTGAGGAGAGGGGGATGAGGCTGGAGTGCTGTCCTTCGTCGTGCTCTCTTCCATGTAGACGTGGCTGCCGTTGATACACAGGCTGGACTTGGAGACGGGATCGCTTTTGGATTTCAGGCCGCTGAACAAAGAGAGCCCTTCTCTCTTGGTGTGGTTAGTGGCTGCTTGGTTTGGTTGCCTGCTGTCCAAAGTGGCCGTTTTACGAGATATAAACAGAGGAGAAGGAGAAAACTTCTCTTCCAGGGCATTTCCAAAGGCTTCTGGGGACAAAAAAAAAACCAAACAGGGAGAAACTGAAAGTCAGGTCAGCCACGAGCACCCAACACCCCAGCTGTGGGCAGAAGCAGCTTCCTACAGAGCTGCCCTGGAACAAGAACATTAACCAGCAGCTTAAAAACCACAGACAAACCTTTGGAAGGAAGGCCTTGTGCCACTCAGGGCTGATGCTCAGGGCTGATACTCACTCAGGGCTGATACTCACTCAGGGCTGATACCCACTCAGGGCTCATACTCATTGCTGATACTCACTCAGGGATCATACTCATTGCTGATATCACTCAGGGCTGATACTCATTGCTGATACCCACTCAGGGATCATACTCATTGCTGATATCACTCAGGGCTGATACTCATTGCTGATACCCACTCAGGGCTGATACTCATTGCTGATACTCACTCAGGGATCATACTCATTGCTGATATCACTCAGGGCTGATACTCATTGCTGATACCCACTCAGGGCTGATACTCATTGCTGATACTCACTCAGGGATCATACTCATTGCTGATATCACTCAGGGCTGATACTCATTGCTGATACCCACTCAGGGCTGATACTCATTGCTGATACTCACTCAGGGATCATACTCATTGCTGATATCACTCAGGGCTGATACTCATTGCTGATACTCACTCAGGGCTGATACTCATTGCTGACATCACTCAGGGCTCATACTCATTGCTGATACTCACTCAGGGCTGATACTCATTGCTGATACCAGGGCTGATGCTCATTGCTGATACCCACTCAGGGCTGATACTCACTCTCTGAGGTGGGAGAGGTCTCGGACTCGTCGTCATCCCACTGCGGCTGGAAGTCGCTGGGCCGAAGCCGAACCCTCTGGCTGACAGGTTGCTGCGTCGGCAGGACTGACATGGACTGGGACAGGGAAGTCTTCTGCAGGCCAGGTTTGGAGAACAGGGCTTTGATCTTGGATTTCTTCTTCTCCTTCTCCACAGACTCGTCCTCGCTGTCGGCGGGGGAGCGCGAGGCGCTGGGCACGATGGCCGACGCCGTGTCCGAGAGGCCGCTGCTCCTCTTGCCCTTCAGCTTGTCTTTGAGCTTGCCAAAGGGAGAGCGAGACTTGTCCTTCATGGACAGATCAAACATGCTGGCTGTCATGTTGCTCCTCATGAACTGGATATCCACCTCGATCTCCCCTCTCTCCTTTTCCTTCTTGCCCGGTTTGGAGTGCAGCTTGTACCACCTGCAGAAAGAAGGAGGTTTCATTTGCAGGGCAGCTCCTGAGGGGCTGAGGCAATCAGCACCAAAGTGTTTGTGCCTTAAAAAAAAAACAAATAAGCCTGCAGCAGGGGAAAAAAAATAGAAATCAACAGCAAAGCCTTTAATCTTCCAACTACATCACAGTCACATGGCCTCAGGTGCCAGGGAAAACACCTCTCCCTGCAAACAGAAAGCTCCAAGTAAAACCTGGTTTACAATCCAGACCAGGAAGGGTTAAAGAAAAGAACACTTAAAAACCCCAGGAGATGGAATTTCTGCCTTGCAGCTCAGCCAGGATCCCCTGTGCTTTCATCTCACTCTGGAGGAGCTGACAGGGTAGCAGAGGGCTCACACACAGGTCCCACACCCTCATACCTTTCATTCCAGCTGCTTTTCAGTCGCTATCTCAGTGCCCTTGTGAGCTGAGGAATCACCAGGGCAGGGCAGAGCCCAGCCTGCCAGACGTCTGGGGCTTTCCACTCACCTCTGCGCTGGTGACTGGGGTGCCCAAGGAAGGACTGAACCTCAGCCCTGCTCTGAACAGCAGCTCCAGCTTTGCAAATCAAGCCCAGTGCTCAGGGTACCCTAAACTGCAACCCCAGTGCCTCTGTGCCACTATCACACACACTCAGAGACGTCCAGACCACAGCAGGGCTGGGAAAGGAGATCATGGGCATTGTGTAGTGATGGGTTTTTGTCTGTGGCTGGAGCTGTGGGCTCCTGACTCCCCACAGAGCTGGAAGGAAAAGGCCACCTGGAAACCCACAGCTCCTTTTCCCTGGAAATAATTCCCTTTCCCTGAAAGAGAAGAGGGAAAAGGCAATTTGCTAAAGCAGGTTCCCCTCCAGGTGGGGTTGGAAACCTCCTGAGGAGCCTCCACACACCAAACCCTGGCCCCAGCCTCCTGACACCCACCCTTTAGGGACTGAGCAGCATTGCTGAGATGCCCCTGAGCTCAGCCTTCTCTTGTCCAGCCTCAGCAGCCCCAGTGCCCACAGCCTTTCCTCCTCACACACATGTTGCAGCCCCTCAGCATCTTGGTGACCCTGCCCTGGCCTCTCCCCAGCAGCTCCCTGTCAGGCCCCCAGAGCTGCAGCCCCCACAGCAAGGGAAGCACAAACCCTTTGCCTTTAAAACAACCTCCCAGCACCAAGCGCTGCTGATGCGAGCCGGGTGGTTTCCAGGAGCATCCTGCGCTTGTACAGTGCCACAACAATCCATCCCTGCCTGGGGGGAGAAGAGCAAGCCCTGTGCAAAACACATCCAAATGACAAAGTAGGTGTTCAGCAAAACTGCAACAGGGCTGTGGATGGGGGGGGGGGGAGGTGGGGAGAGGGAGCCACAACCACCACCAGCACCACCACCACGTCCACCTCACACGGAGCAGCTCAAAGGAAGGAACGTGCCCACAGCCAGCCTGCCTCCCTCACTGCCAAAACACACCTGAAAGGACTCGGTTTTACACCTCAGTGTGAATTTAATGCTGTTTTCTGCCTTGGTGTCCATCACCACACGTCTGCTTTCCACACCAACCCCAGCTTTAATGGCTACAGCTCCAGGACAACAGGAACCGGCTTCAAACAGCAACTGCAGCGCCGGGGGCTCGACGTGAACTGCTGTATTCATCACAAGTTTTCCCAGGAGACTCAAGGTTTTACCTCCCTCCCCCCCCACTCCCTCTCTACCCCGAAACCAGGACAGGCTCCCTGACCTCTGCTGGCTCAGGGCACCTCCTGCTCCCCAGCATACACACATTACCACCCATTAAGGCTTCATAATGACAGCCAGCACGGCTTAATTAAAGGCTTCAAGGACAAGCAACAGGTCTGGGCCAAGCTGGTGTCACATACCTGCATCTGCTGGGAGGAAGGTTGACTCACCAGCCACCTCAAACCACATTACAAAGAGGCTGCTGACTCCCAGCAAAAGAAAAAACCCCCTCCCCCAGCAACCACCCTGGTGTTTATGTTCAAAGGGACAAGTGTGACACAGAGCTGGGGATTAAAGGCGAGGGCAAGCCACTGCTGGGTGTCCTGCTGGCTGCAGCCACTGCTGGGTGTCCTGCTGGGTCCCTGCTCCTGCGGGCGCTGGGGCTCTGCACAAAGTGTTTATTAAGGCCAACACAGCGGCAGCAGCTGCTGGCTGCAGCCTGGCCTTGTCTCGCCCTTGGGAAGGGGCAGGCACTGCCACACAGGGCTCCTGGGCTCAGTCTGACTGTTCCTCAAGCCAAGCACAGGGGAGGGTGGGCTGAAAACGCACCAGCAGCGTTGCTGGGCCAGTGCCAGGGTCCCAGGACACTTCTCCCATAAGGTACAAAGCCCCCTCTCATCCCTCTCCCCAGCTCCTGTGGCACATAAAAGTCCCTCCAATCCCTCTCCCCATCCCCCGTAGAGCACAGAGCCCTCCCTCCACAATCCCTCACCCTAAATCCTGAGGAGTACAGAAGTCCCCCTCATCCCTCTCCCTGTCACTGTGGGGCACAGAGATGCCTCCCCACATCCCTTAAGGCACAGAGCTCTCCCCAGCTCCTGAGGAGTACAAAACCAACACTCATCTCTCTTCCTAGCTCCTGGGGGGCACAGCACCCCCCCAAATCCCCTCTCCCCATCCCCTGTGACCCACAGAGCTCCTCCCCATCCCCTTTCCCTGACCCCACAGGGCACATGGGTTGCCCCCATCCCTCTCCCCAGCTCCTGAGGAGTACAAAACCGACCCTTATCCCTCTCCCCATCCCCTGTGACCC